>OY829544.1:23768561-24211061 GCA_963691705.1 Viola odorata | reverse complement strand
ATTCATTTGAAAACCAAGGCCCTTCACTGAATAGAGCAAAACTAGTGTACTCGTATACTCATCAGCAATATTCTTCAAAAAATCTGCAGCTAGAGCAGAAAATCCTACTGAGTCATCAACAATGAATTGGAAACCCTGTCACATTAACAATACATCAGTGTCATAGGAAAAGTGACATACTTTCTTTCACCGAATTCTCATAGTAACGATTTATCTCCTATAACTGCATGCTTGAATAAGTGTAATCATCACCTGACTACAACAGTAGAATGCAAATATTGTCAACCATTTCAAAACTCCAAGAGAGAAAGTGGAAGAAGAGGAAGAGGAAGAGGATGAGGAAAAAGAAGAAGAGGAAGATGAAGAGAAAGAGGAAGAGGAAAAGGAAAAGGAAGAGGAAGAGGAATAGGAAGAGGAAGGGAAAGAGGAAGGGGAAAGAGGAAGAGGAAGAGGAAGAGGAAGAGGAAGAGGAAGAGGAAGAGGAAGAGGAAGAGGAAGAGGAAGAGGAAGAGGAAGAGGAAGAGGAAGAGGAAGAGGAAGAGGAAGAGGAAGAGGAAGAGAAAGAGGTAGAAGAGGAAGAGGAAGAGAAAGAGGAAGAGGAAGAGAAAGAAGAAGAGGAAGAGAAAGAGGAGGAGAAGGAGCGGTAGCGGCAGCGCAGCGATAGGGGCAGAGGTAGAGGTAGAGGCAGAGGCAGAGGTAGCAAATGTAGAGGCAGAGGCAGAGGCAACGGTAGAGACTAGGTAGAGGCAGAGGAAGAGGAAGACCCTTGAGCCTATCCCTCCGAGCCATTTGCGACATGCGATGCTCTTCCAGCCGCTGGACCCTACCTCCAACTGAGTCAATTCAAGGGAGGGTTGGCTATTTCTAAAGATATGTTGTGTAAAATTTGAACAGAACTCTGCTTACTTTTACTTAAGAAGGGTAGACCAACTGGCACTATCAATTTACAGAAGGAAGATAATCTTGGAAAAGAAACCGCGTCATGAATACCTCGGGAAACAATTAGCTTCTTGCTTCTTGCTTCTTGCATTCATTTAAAAACCAGGGCCCCTCTTAGAATAGAGCAAAACTGGTGTACTCGTGTACTCATCAGCAACATTCTCCAAAAAATCTGAAGCTTGAGCAGAAAAGCCTCCTAAGACATCAACAATGAATTGGAAACCCTGTCACAATAACAATACATTAGTATCGTAGGAAAAGTGACATATACTTTCTTTCACATAATTCTCATAGTAACGATTTGTTTCCTATAACTGTATGCTTGAATAAGTGTAATCATCATCTGACTACAACAGTAAAATGCAAATATTGTCAACCATTTCAAAACTCCAAGAGAGACATAACAAAGTCTATCAATGAAACGAGGGCCAAATAGATTTACTAAATGTCAATATACCTTAACGTGGTCACACTCTTCCAAAAAAAAAATGAAGCCTCTCACTTATTTTTTCCCCTCTTAAACCACCAGGAAACATATCCCTTCCATTTCCATAACTATCCAATTCCTCATCACCCCAGAATCCACTTATTTCATAGATATTTTAGGGATGGTAATGAACTTTAGAGAAATTTGTCTAATGCTGAACCTCTTTTTCCAAAGACTCAACTATATCCTCATCTTGTATTCCCTTATGAATATCCCCTCGCCCGTTGCTTACACCACTTCTGAGTGTAAAAGTTTCCTCTTCTACATACAAACTTTGAAGGAACAAATTCTTCCTCCTAGGCTCTAATGCAACTGTAGACACATTCCCCATCCTGCACATTATCTCTAACCCGTTTACTCACTTATAGTAACTCACCACAACAAACATAACAAAAGAACACATTCACACAACCAAAATAATAAGTGCAATCCTCACCAATTGGCATCATTTGACGAAGTTGATGGTTGCTCATTATACAACGAACCACGTGAGCTCATACATCCAAGAGAACCTGTCAGTCATTCAAAAGAATTCGATCACAACCAAACATGCTAAAACCCTAATTCATCTTTCACTCATAAATTCCACAAAATGGCATACCTTGAGAGCCAATGGTAACTACTCGCGGTGAATAAGTAAGCACACCATGCAAACAAACAAATAAGAGAATCACAAGTCAGAACACTTCAACCAAGTATGGATTGATATAAAGCAGCACTAGGAGGACCTACTTGCTGTGTCTTGCCGAAGCGGTACAACGTGTCCATGTTGAGGTAGTTCTGTTGATTCTTGAAGATGGGATCAACATTAGGATCCGCGGCCAAGGCGAGCAACTCATCCTTCAAATCAAAGAAAAAGGAAACTATACCGAGTTTATTTATTTTCTCTTGAAATGTGAATGAGAAATATTGAAGCGATTATATGGTTTGGACTACCTGGAAGTTCCAGAAATGAGAACCGATGAAATTAATCAAAATAATAAAAGCATCATTGACATTGTCCAAACTAAGAAAAATGGTTTGGACTACCTAGAAGTTCTAGTAAAATGCAACTTCATACTCCTAAAAGGAACATTCCTCATTCTGTTGAGTTCCATAGATTTATACATGTAGCGGAAGCAATTAAAATAAACAAGAAAGTCCAACTAAGAACCAAAAAATCACACTATACCAACAAACATAGATTGAGAATAGAACTGTGCAGCTTACACCTTGTTACACGCGATCAAGAACAAAACTAATCAAACGCAAACCTTGATCCATTGTGTTATTCGGCTTAGATAAGATTGCAACGAAGATCACCCACTAATGGTATCCACATAAATGAGTCGATTGGGCAGAATAAATATGGTAGCACCTAGTAGAAGAATGGAGTTAAGAAAAGCCTAAATAGTTAGATCATGCGCCAAACTTGTATCAATATATCTCATATTTTAAGTAACATGATAACAATAAAGACAATTTTAGGGGCATTATCATCCAGCCACCCCGCGTTAAGGCCGGAACACTATAGCCCCTATCGGGCGCCTGCCGCGGAGGATGCCGCCCCTCACCAAGTGAAGTACCCTGGGATGGTCGACATCAATGGGGGGGTCTCACACGTCATCTGCCCACACGCACGACGTTATCCCATCCCAGGTCAGCCATGACGTCACTCGGGGCGTTATCTTCCCTAGATAACGCCCACCCCCCAGAGGTAACGTCCCCGCTTAGCCTATAAATACCCCACAATTTGTAACACCAGGTAAGCCTAAGATCGCTACTCAAACCCCTGCCATTTTGGAACCGCCATACTGACTTAAGCATCGGAGTGTTTACCCCTGCCATTTTGCAGGTACACTAGACGACGCCCACAGTCACTCCGAATGGCCATAACCACCACCCCCGGTTCTCCAAAAGTTCGAATCTTATCAAACTGGTGCTTTCATTGAGAGCTTTGGTTTAATTAAGTGAGCCTCCTTAATTGCCAAGCTCTGTTTTTCTAGGAACCGAAGGATTATGCCCTCCAATCCAGAAGTTACACCCCCTCACTCTCGTGGTACTCACACTCGCAGAGAACTTTTTCCTACCACTTCTCCTAACATCTTCACCACAACGCATGGAACCTTTTCTACTCAAACAGATTTTTCTTTCGGACCAACATCGAGCACGTCGTTCCTACAAATAAATATTCCCTCTTCCCAAATGGTAGGACCCAGCTATTCCACTCCACCTCCCATGGGACTTGGGATAGATAACGCTAACAATCCTTTTGTGAGTTCAATATCTGCCCTTCGTGCTCAGTTGGATCACTTAACCGAGTTAGCAGCATGATTCACCCCTAATGTTTCTAGATCGGGCATTCCTTCTCAGTTTGTTTTCACCCCCTCTATCATTATTGAACGATCGTTATCACCTTAGCAACACATAAATATTCCTTTGACTTTGCCTGCGTCGAACACACCAGTCAGCTTTGTACAACTCGCTGACGGGCGAGTAGAACCTTACATACCACACGTGCTGCGAATTCCCGTCTCTCAAGAGGAGCGACGACATGATGAGTACAGAGATCGTTGGGACGGTCGACGAGAAGAAGTGGATAGAGATATATCCCCCAAATGTAGTGAGAGATCGAGTAGTAGAAGACACCGAACCCGCTCACCAAGGAGTCATAGCCCGTCCCCAAGGCGACATCCCACCCCTGATCCGCGAAATCGGAGACGTCATTTGGAAGCGTCCCCCTCTCGCCATACTCGTGAAATCCTTGACGACACCTCAGGCCACCCGTTCAGCCATCGCATAAGGCATCACAGGGTCAACCGACATGTGAAACTCCCCACAGAGTCCTATGATGGCACCAAGGACCCCATTTCCCACCTTAACAAAGTTAAAGACTTTGTGCAATTTCAAACCCATAGTGACGCGGCTTTGTGCCAAATATTTGTTATGACGTTGTCGGGGGTCGCACGCCTCTAGTTTGAGGGCCTCCCAGCTAAATCCATCAATAGCTTTTCGCAGCTGGAGTCCAAGTTCCGAAGCCGATTCAGTACCGCGGTCCCCATCAAGAAATCTGCAGCAGCCTTATTCGATATACACAGGAAACCCCAGCAATCTTTGAAAGATTTTCTTAGTCGTTTTGACCTAGAAATGTCATTGACGTCGGGCGTTACCATTAATTTCGCTATAGAAGTCTTGAAGCGGAACTGTCGTTATGGGAAATTACGAGACACGTTAATGGTGGACCCCCCAGCAACTTTGGACGTGTTAAGGCTGAAAACCCATAATTACGCAAGAATGGAAGAGGAGGAAAATAGGGACAGAACCCGGAACGTGCCAGAAGACGTACCTCAAGGCCCCAGCGCTCCTATTACCACAACCTCTGATGATCGTTTTACCGACGATTACGCTCAACGGAAAGATCACATTCCTAAGACCTCCAACCGACGAAGAGGCAACTTCTCAAGGGGAAAATCCAACAACTCCCCGACTCGGCGACAAGCATATGCTCCCAAGGGCCGAATTTATGACCCAGATCTTCGTTCCCTCATTTTGCCAAGAGCGGAAATCTTAGCGATTGTGGAACAACAAAACCTGCCCATCCGTTACCCAGCCCCTATGAAGCTTGGAGTAGTCATGGGATGAAGGGAAAATGCCTTTTGCAAATTTCACAAACCCAAGGGACACTCCACAGACATGTGCAGAGAGCTAAAGTTGGCGATAAAGCGTCTGGTAGAAGAAGGTTATCTCGGTGAATTTACCACTAAGGCAAGAGAGGAAGCCAGGAACAACCCAGTAGACAGAGCGACTGACAATAGACAGGCATCTCCTCGTGCTCAAGGAAATAACGTTATTCCTGCCGGGAGAGATAGGGAGACACTTGCGATTGATGAGGACGATGTTACCATCATCAACATCATAGCCAGGCGCACGCCGTACCTAGACGAATCCGTGCAGTTAACGCCCGCAGCAGGAGACAAACGGAAGCGGGAAGGCGCGTTAATAAAAAGCGAAGCGATAAGCACTTTAGATCGAATGGTGTTATCCTTCTCTGAAGAGGACGAGAAAGGCATTATTTATCCACATAACGACACGTTAGTGGTTACACCCGTTATCGGCAATCACGGAGTTAGAAGAACTCTTGTGGACAACAGAAGCGCGGTAAATTTATTTTCATTGGAAGCTTACAACCTCATGAAGCGCCCTGACTGTGAGTTGACGCTCTGCAAGAAACCAATAATTGGTGTAGACTGAGTCCCAATCCCAGTGACTGGAGTCACCACGCTGCCGGTGTACTTTAGAGAGGATACCTCCAAGCGGTCAGAGGAGCTACTATTCCTGGTCGTGGACTTAACTGTGCCCTATAACGCTATACTTGGATGACCTTTCATCAACCGCTTTGGAGCAGCGATATCTCAAAAGCATTTGAGAATGAAATATCCCTCCTGCGATGGAGTGGTCTCAATCAAAGGCAATCAAAAATTGGTGGCTGAGTGCTATCTACTCATGAATCAGAAGAGTTGTGATAGATACGTGTGCGTCACGGTAGATCCCCATGAACAGAGCGATGAGAAACGCACCCAGCCTATAGACAAGATGATACCCATGCCGGTTAACGGGATCAACGAAGCAAGTTTCCTCTTAAGCGAAAAGCTTAGCCTAGAAGAAAACCTTCAACTAGCTCGGCTGTTGAACAAATGTAAAGGAGAGTTCGCCTAGCCCGCGGACATGCCTGGTATCTCACAAGAAGTGGCGGAACATCAACTCAACGTTGACCCCAACTTCAAGCCGATCCAACAGAAATGACACGCATTTTTGAAAGAGAAAGCGTTAAAGGATGTGGCAAAGCTCCTAGACGCAGGCTTCATCCGAGAAATTCAATATCCGACCTGGCTAGCTAACCCAGTTCTTGTTCCAAAGCCTAACGGAGATTGGCGTATGTGCATTGACTTCACTGACCTGAATGATACCTATCCCAAAGATTGCTACCCGCTCCCTTGAATCGATCAGCTAGTCGATCAGACTGCTGGATATACCTATCTAAGTTCGCTAGATGCCAACTCGGGGTATCATCAAATCCCCATGGCTGTGGAGGATGAAGAAAAAACCACTTTTATCACTCCAGAAGCTACTTATTGCTACACGACGATGCCGTTTGGGCTGAAGAACGCTAGAGCAACCTTCCAGCGTATGACGAATAAAGTCTTCGAAAAGCAAATTGGAAAGAACGTGGAAGCGTACGTTGATGATATATTGGTCAAGAGCCGAAGCTTCGGGGACCACTTAGCCGATCTAGAAGAAGTCTTCAACGTAATGAGGAAATACAAAATGAAGTTGAACCCCCGTAAATGCATGTTTACGTTCCAGACAGGGAAATTCTTAGGCTATGTGGTCAGTCAGAAAGGCATCCAGCCCAATCCATCGAAGGTCAAAGCTATCCAGGACATGATATCTCCTTGAACCGTCAAAGAGGTGCAAAAATTAACAGGGCGTGTTATCGCCCTATGACGGTTTATCTCTAAGCAAGGCGAGAGATGCCTTCCTTTCTTCAAAGTCATACGCAAAAAAGCTCATTTCAGGTAGACAACAGAATGTGAAGAGGCATTTAGGGGCCTAAAAGCGTATTTATCGTCTGATCTGGTGTTAACGAGGCCTGAACCGGGAGACACCCTATACTTATACCTCAACGTTACCGACGAGGTGGTTAGTGTCGTCCTCGTGCGAGACGACAACCGCCTACACCACCCTGTATACTTCGTCAGTCATGTTTTGAAAGATGCAAAGCTGCGATATTCCCGCATCAAGAAAATAACGTTTGCACTGGTACAAGCCACGAGGAAAATGGATAGATATTTCCAAGCTCATCCCGTCATCGTGCTTACAGATCAACCTTTGAAAAGGATATTCAGGAAACCTGAATTGTCAGGGAGAATGCTGATTTGGGCCATTGAACTCGAGCAATACGGGTTGCGATATAGATCCCGACCATCTGTGAAAGCCCAAGTCCTAGCTGACTTCATAGCTGAATGCACTTTTACAGAAGACCCGCTGACGGATTTGACCGAGGAGGAAAAAGAAGGCCTGGATCTCCCGTTCCTGGAAACCTACACTGACTTGTGGGTCATCCACATGGATGGAGCCAAGAATCAAGAATTAGTTGGAGCGGGAATCTTCATGATCGGGCCGCGCGATATGCAGATACGTTATGCCATCAGGATTTTGCAGCCGTTATCCAACAACGCGGCGGAGTACGAGGCGTTATTGGCTGGACTCAGAATAGGAAGAAGCTTCTCTAGAAAAGCCATACACGACACGGGAATGATGGGGGACTTGCGACTAAAGATCTGTGGAGATTCCAAGTTGATAATAGACCAAGTCCTAGGACACTCTCAAGCCAGAGAACCCATCATGGTGCAATACCTCGCCAAAGTGAAACATGAGTTGCTGGAAATAAAGAAAAGTGGCATGCAGGTCAGATTACAGCACATCCCTCGAGAAGATAACACCGAGGCAGACAACCTTGCAAAAATTACGGCGAACCCGGAAGCGTCCATACCTAAGGGTGTGTATTATCGAGAGATATTCGTGCCTTCCTTCATGGAGGAGCAGGCGTCGCTTTGCGTGGAAGAAATTGAGAATGACTGGAAAATTCCTGTTATAAAATACTTGAAACACGAGGAGTTACCTATGGATAACACTGAGAAAAAGAAGGTGCTGAAATAAGCATCACGGTGTACATATTATGACGGGGAGCTAGTTCGAAGGTGTTTTTCTCACCCAGCTGCTAAGTGCATAACGGAACAAGAGGGTCTCCATACCCTACGAGAAATCCACGAAGGTATATGTGGCATGCACGCATCAGGCGGTACCTTGGCCGAGCAGGTATTCAGGTCAGGATTTTATTGGCCTACTATCCGCAGAGATTGTCATAATTATGTGTAAACCTGTCAGAAATGTCAGGAGTTCTCCAAAATTCCTCGACAACCCGCCACGAAAATCTCTAAAATAGTAGCTCCTTGTCCTTTTGTGAAATGGGGGATCGATATCCTAGGCCCGTTTCCAAAGGCAAGGTCACAGTTAAAATTTGTGGTCGTGGTGGTGGATTACTTCACGAAATGGGCAGAAGCGGAAGCGGTGGCCAACATTACCACAGAGAAAATTTGGCGTTTCTTTCAACACCAAGTTATCATGCGGTTCGATGTACCCCGTGTGCTAGTCAGCGATAATAGGACTAGTGCGTGAAGTTCCAGATCGTGCAAAGATTCTCTTCCATGGCTCATCCGCAGACCAACGGTCAAGCGGAGGTAACGAACCGAAGTATTCTTAGCGGTATCAAGAAAAACCTGGAAGGGTCTGTCGCGCCCCACGAAAATTAACAGAGGAATGCTAATTCACGAGTGTGCAACGAAATTCGGGACCTTACAATGCTCAGCGTAGATGGACGCCTCGCAGCATGCAATGAAGTCGCCACCCTAATTTGGTTGCTAGGCTTAGGGAACCCTAATCGTCATGGCATAGGAAATATAATAAGTAAAAAAACTAAAGGCACAAAAAAGGGGTCTGGACCCCAGACAAAGGTTCGGGGTCGTGTTATGGTCTCGGGAAGGTGTTAGGCACCCGAGACACATCCGAAAATGGTTACCGGTTGATGAGAGAGGTGTTTAAAAAGGTGTTTGGGAAATACGTTTTGAAAAAGGGGGCCCTCAGAGGAATCGTCACTTTAGTCTTTATTATGATCGTGATGGGACTGAATTTTCCGTAAGACTGAATGAGCGCCCTCTTTTTTCATCATCGGGCCATGCATGATTAGATTAATTACTACGTGATCCTAACATGGATGGCTACCAGAGTACCATTTTAAATGATGGATTTAAAACGATAGTTTGCTGTGGGATCGAAAGTCCCCATGTACATGCAGTCAATATAAACGAGAATTAAAATCACATGAACGCGGCATTTTAAGAAGGTCTTTAAACACGTTGTGCATGTGGGTTGATTTTAGTTCTAGCAGTTCTATATATCATGCATACGATGGATATTTGCAGAAAGCATTCGAATAAATAAAAAGGACTTGTGAGGCGTACTTTCGAGCGAAGCTTGAAATTAACCTACAAAATGAGAGTGTTAGCGATAGCTCGAGAAATAAATAAGCAATTTATGAATGCAAGAATTTAAATGACAGTTGATTGTATACGAGAAAAGATGGATTTCACGCATACGAAATGAGATGCTGAGTTTGGTTATATGCGAAAAATGATTGATTTTAAGCATACGAGAATTTATCGCTAGGTGATTGCATACGAAAAATGATGGATTTTTCGTATGTGAGAATTTAAATGCTAGTTGATTGCATGCGAGAAATGATGGATTTTACGCATGTGAGAATTAAAATGCTAGTTGATTGCATGCGAAAAATGATGGATTTTACGCATACGAGAATTTAAGTGCTAGGTTGATTGCATGCGAAAAATGATGAATTTTACGCATACGAAAATGAAATGCTGTTTTGATTTGCATGCGAAAAATGATGGATTTTACGCATACGAGAATTTAAGTGCTAGGTTGATTGCATGCGAAAAATGATGAATTTTACGCATACGAAAATGAAATGCTGTTTTGATTTGCATGCGAAAAATGATGAATTTTACGCATACGAGAATTTAAGTGCTAGGTTGATTGCATGCGAAAAATGATGGATTTTACGCATACGAAAATGAAATGCTGTTTTGATTTGTGCAGAAAAATTAAATGCTATTGGCGATTTACAGGGAAGAAAAAAAGTTTAATGATTTGCAGAAAATAAAACAGGTTGATAATGCAGAGAATAAACAGTTGGATATTTGCAGAAAATAAACTGTTGATATTTTCAGAAAAATAACAGTTGATAGATTGCAGAAAATAAACAGTTGATAAATTGCGGAAAATAAACAGTTGATAAATTGCGGAAGAATTTCCAGCAGTTTGCGAAAAATTAAAGCAGTTGAATATTTACGAGAATTAAAATGCGACCGACCATGTAGGCGGTATTGAATTTAAATTGCTCAAAGTAAATTGCTGAAATTTAAAGTGCGGAAAAATAAGCAGTTGATAAGTGCGACCGACCATGTAGGCGGTATTGAATTTAAATTGCTGAAAGTAAATTGCTGAAATTTAAAGTGCGGAAAAGTAAAGTGCGGAAAATTAAACAGTTGATAATTTGCGGAAGGATTTCCAGCAGTTTTGCGAAAAATTAAAGCAGTTGATATTGCAGAAAATAAACAGTTGATATTGCGACCGACCATGTAGGCGGTATTGAATTTAAATTGCTGAAAGTAAATTGCTAAAATTTAAAGTGCAGAAAAGTAAAGCATGGAAAAGTAAACAATTGATAATTTGCGGAAGGATTTCCAGCAGTTTTGCGAAAAATTAAAGCAGGTGATATTTACGGAAATTAAAAAGCGACCGACCATATAGGCGGTATAATAAATGACTGAATTTAAATATCATGAAAATAAATATTGCGATAAGAAAGAAGCAATTCGGATATAGAACAATTAAATAACAAGTTGTCGCAAGAACGAGCATACGAAAAATATGGACCGGAAATGACGCATGTGTGCATTTAAATCATGTATAAACATTTAAAGCATGGTATACGGCTATTTAATTTCGTGCATAAATATTTAATCATGGTATATAAATATTTAAGCAAAGCGAAATAATAAACAAGTATTGTAAATAATGATTAATTAAATATGGTATACGAATTAAATTAAACATTACGTACGAGCATGAAAAAAAAATGACTCGAATGCTTGACGAAGAATTAATGGGCTGGGCCCCATGTGCTGAAATTGGTTAAAATGGGCTAGGAATAAATCCCAGCCCATAGCTTAATTTGAAAGGAAAAGAAAAGATGGGATTGGCTTAAGCCAAAGCCCATCATCATGATAAATAAAAGGAGGGACGGGCTTAGCCCGTCACCCTCCCTTCTTCTTCCTCGCAAGAACAGCCCTGCTGTTCTTGCTTCCCACGTCGCCGGCGCCGTGGCCGGCGACTCAAATGACCCAAAACCCACTTGTAACCCCCCCAATTCGACTCGGATCAATCACTCAACATGCCAACGATCCAATCAAGCAAGAACAGCACCCCAAAACGGGAGAAGAAGCCACGGTTTTAAAAGAAGAAGAAACATGTTAATTAAACATTTTTTGAGCAATTAATTAGTTAAAGCAACGAATGATTAAATTAAGGCAAGGGAAGTGAAGTTAGCATGGAAACAAAGCTTTTAAAACAGATTTGAGTGGTTGATCAAAGGCTTAAGGCTAAAAACGAAAATTAAAAGAGAGGAGCTTAGAGAGAGAAAGCTTGAAAGAAGCTCACCTTGCTTGCCTTTCTTTTCCTTGGTTCGGGTGGATGAATTGGCCAGGAGAATGGAGAGGGTGCAGGGCTGTTTTCATGCGAGAGTTTTTTGTAAGATTTTCGGCCCCTTTTTCGTTGAGAAACCGTGGCTATTTATAGCCAAAAATGCGTGGATGGGAGGACGCCGGAGACGCGCGTGGGTGGCCGGCTGGTCACGGTGGCAAGGCTAGAGGGAGGTGTGATGATGGCGGAGGCGTAGGGGCTAGGGAGCAGTTGGCTCGGGCGAGGACTTCGGTCGCTTCCCTCGTGCGTGCACTGTGCATGTGCATTATGCACATTAAATCAAGGGCCATTGATCTGGTTGACTTTCCTTGGTTGACCAGATCAATGGCCATGATCAAATGGCCTTTCATCTGATTTAAATGGCCTCGAGCCGGTTCCCGCGACCAAACGTTCTGACTTTTCGAGCCGAAAGTACCGTCGCGTAGAGAAAAATACGACGGGTTTAACCGTCTACAGCGAATGACGAGAATTTTTCGTTTAACGTGTTTATTTTTGCGTGAAACGTTTGAACGGAAAAATAAAGACGTTACGCCAAAAATTACACGAAACGCTGTAGACCGTTGCGAGCAGAAAAAAATCTAGCAACTAGTTGATGGAAAACATTTTAAAGTCAAGTTGCTGTCCGAGCAGGCTTACTCGGGTCCAATAAAAGCTCGAATAAAAAAAATAATAAAATAATAAAAATACTAAAAAATGCGATAAAATACAAAAAATCCTAAAATTCACGAGATGCTCAAAAATGAAGAAAAAACTAGCAAACGACTACTGGATAGTAAAAAATGTGATTTTTAAGGCTAAAAATAATAATGATAATAATAACAAAAATACTTGACGAAAAATTAAAAACGCGATTTCGAAAGCTGACGAAGCTAACGATGATGCTAAAATGCGATGAAAACCCTAAAAATGCTAGCGATAGTAACTTAACTACAGACGACTGTAATTTAAGTAAAAATGACGGTAAATTAAATAAATGACAGAAATGCTAAAATTAAGTAAAAATGGCGTCAAAATTCGGGTATCAACAGGGTCCAAAAAGAAATGGGCAGACGAGCTGCCGTACGTAATGTGGGCGTACCGCATGACCATTAAGACCAGCACTGAAGAAACACCCTTTGCATTGGTTTTCGGCACTGAGGCCGTCACGCCAATGGAAATTGGTACCGTGAGCCTGCGAGTGGCCTACTTCAGGGAAGAATTGAATGAGGAAAGGTTACGGGCTAACCTTGATGCGTTACCAGAACTGTAAGAGGAAGCCCTTCTGAAAATGCTACATTATAAATAGAAAATGGCGCGTTATCACAACAGGCGCATCAAAGAGCGGTTGCTGAGAGCAGGTGACCTGGTACTCAAAGACAAACGAGCGGTCGGTCAGCGCGTGGGGAAACTCAGTCTGAACTGGGACGGGCCATACCACGTTACCCGCGTCATCGGGAAGGGAGCATATCACTTGGAAACGCTTAACGGTACTCCCTTACCTAACTCATGGAACATAGCTCGTTTGAAATTATACCATGCTAGAATTTGATATATCTTTGCATGCTTTGATAACGCCGGCCCTAACTTGTGCTAACGCTCGAATAGAGAATATTCTTGTGTGTTTTGTGGATGATTGTGTGCAGATGATAAAGGATGCCAGGAGTGAAAAGTCCTATCCTTGTCACGGCCGGTCCTAATCAGATGGCTCACTAAGACGAGGCACGCCCTAGCAAACCTAAAATTTAGTGTTAGGAGTGTTAAGTCCTATCCTTGTGGTAGTCGCGCTAACATAGGTGGGCCACTAAGACGAGGCACGTCTCGACACCCCCGGGAGTGAAAAGTCCTATCCTTGTGATAAACCGGGCTAACATAGATGACCCACTAAGACGAGGCACGTCCCAGCATCCCTGGGAGTGAAAAGTCCTATCCTTGTGCCGACCGCGCTCGAAGAGGAGGCTCGCTGAGGTGAGGCACGCCCCAAGGAGATAGTAACTCCATCCCGGAAGTGAAAATCCTACCCTTGTGACAACCGGGCTAATACAGACGACTCACTAAGATGAGGTACGATTCCAGGGATACGATGTCAACGTCTGGGAGTGAAAATTGCTATCCTTGTGACGGCCAGTCCTAATCCGACGGCTCACTAAGATGAGGCACGTTCCAGGCCGATCGTGGAAATTTAGAAATACGGAAAGAAATCGCGAAATTCCAGTGAGTAACCAGATGGGGAATCCCTGGTGAAAATGGCTGGTTGAGAAAGCGATAGGAGCGATGCTGACGACACCCCGACACGGGCGCGCGAAAGCCCCGAGTGGCACCTAGTGTTTGTTATTGCGTGTTATTTTATAGATTGCTCTAAAGCAGCAATGGAGAATGAGCAGAGACATAGTGGAAATAACGAGGAGATTGACGCCCGTGCAGGCGATAGTATTATATGGCTTATGACTGTGGCGAGTGTATGGAAAATGTTCTCGTTGTTTCGATTTGAGAAATACCGTCAGAAGAGCGTAGGCGATACATCTCTCTGGCGGCTATTCCTGGGGAAAAGGAATACGTCCACGGCTATCTATACGGGATTCTTGGCTACGAATGGAAAATTTCTACCTGGGCACAATATCGCCAGGAGAACACTTATCCTGGACGACATTTTATTGATCAAGTTATTTCTCTGGGCATAATATCGTCAGGAGAACACTTATCCTGGATGACATTTTATTGATCAAGTTATTTCTCTGACAAAAAAATAGCAATATTTAAGGCTATAAGGCCTCTGAAAGGATACCGCCGGTTCAAGAAAAGTAGGGCTATCTTACCGCGATGTCTTCTCTTGCGGCTGCGGGTTATACGCTACACCTCGCGGGCAATATTGGTTATGATAATTCGCTCCTATGAGTTATATTTTCGAAGCGGCGTTATTCTACCTCAACGTTGAAATGCGCATGATTAAGTCATGTCGCGATATTCGGTTGAGTCATGCCCTGAGATCCTGCGTAATATCCGGCCTCAACGTTTATGACCCTATGAGTTGCAAGGTAATTACCCTAATCTTCTGTTGGATTCCCACTGCCTTGCTATGATGTGATAACGGCCTTATAAGTAACATTCAAGTTTATTAGTAACATCATCGTGGCGATATCAATGCCACTGCCTTATTATGAAAGCTTGAAGAAAAGCAGACAACGGGAAAGCAAATCAACCACAATGGGAAATAACAAGTGATATATATATAATTGTTCAAAAAATCCCCGAAGGGTTACAAAAAACAAAAGGCTTTGAGAGCGAAACACAAAAACGGATGACACCCAACATACAGAAAAGGGTAACAAAATGCCTACTGCGTGGGAGCATCGCTATCTGCTTGCCCCTCGCCACCCCACGTTTCCGCCCGACCAAAATTATCATCTACGAGAACTGCTGACTTCTTCATAAAAGCATCAGTAAGAGCACTCAGACATGATGCGGGCGGTCGTCTCAATATACCACCTTTTCTTTGATGCCGCCTCCCCCTCCAGCGCGGCATTTTTAGCCCTCTCTGCCGCCTCTTGCTCTAAGACATCCTTCAAGTCCTTCTTCGCCTTCGCCAAAGCCAGCACCAACTTTCGGCAGTTCACTGATAGCTGCTTGTTTTCTTCCCACTCCTTAGCGAGCTCTTCGGAGAGCTGACGATGAGCATCTCGCTCCTTAACAAGCTCTTCGGAGATTTAACGATGAGCATCCCGCTCCTGAGCGAAAGGTGACGGTGAGTATCCCGCTCCTTAGCGAGTTCCTCAGAAAGCTGATGATGAGTGCCGCGAAGCTCATCTGAGGCAGAAGTGAGAGAAGAGACCTGACGTGACATATGTCGGGACCAATAGTCAAAATGGGAGAAACAAAAGAACATGGCAGTGCGCAAAAGACCCATCTATTCATCACTTGTCCGGGAAAGAAACACCTCCTCCTCCTCAGGGGACGATAACGCATGAGCGGCTAAAAAAGAGGCAACCCCGACGGAACTCTCTCCCCCGATAGCCGCAAACCCAGTTCTGCATAAGTTTTTCAAGTTCAGCTGATGAGTAACGGGAGCAGCTTCAGCTATTGAGCTCACATCGGCCATGAGATGGGGCGCGGTGACCTCACCAGGATGATACATTGAGGGGTTGGAGGGAACGAAATGCAGAGGAGTCGGAGAAGGAGGTTGACTGGAAGAAGTCCCTCCGTGAAGTCCAAAAGAGCTGAAAGACTGAAAGCCTGAAAGGCCGCCCCCCGTTAAGTCCTCGTTAAAGCCCAACACGTTAGAGAAAGATCCAGGAAGTGACGAGCCGAGGGATTTGAGTGAAGTGTCAATAGCCTCCAATGGGTCAGAAGATTGATCACCAGGCGGCGTCATCGAACCGAAAGTGGACCATAGCCCCCAATAGCCCCCCTTCATTGATAGTAGGACCCGTCGGTAAACCCGAGCTTTCCCCGTCAAGCCGCTATCTCTTGTTAGGATGATCAAACACATGGGACAGGTCCATATCGGCCGTCGGCGGTAACTGAGTAGAGGGAACAGCGGTATCCTACGAAAAGAAACATTGCGAACGATAAGAAAATGTCAAGAAGCGTTAATAAGCAATGGATGGCATAACGAAGTCATAAAAGAAACACCCATAGTGACAATATCATTAATAGGCGTCTCTGAAGAAGCTGCCACATCTGAAGATAAAGTAAGAACGGCAACGCTTCTTGTCCTTTTCTTCTTTTTCTTCCCTTTCGTCCGAACCCTAGAAGAAGACGCTTGAGCAGGATTGATGGCAACAAATATAGTAGGAACACCAATGGGAATAGTGGTGGTTCCCTCACCGACCGGAGAAGAGGGTGCCTAGATGGGATTAATGGTAACAACAGGCGGTACAGTTGGATTAGCCGCAGCAGCGGCAGCAGCCTCCTCCCTCTCCCTTATCTGTTGAGCCCTTCGCAGCCGTCTCCTAACGCTTTCAGGCTTCCAATTGTCTTTAGGCCCTACACAAACACGATACAACGTTAGCGTTAGTATCGCCTGAGACAACAAAGAAAAGGGCGCGACACTCACGCATAACACAAGCTCAAATTTCGGTCCCGCACGCAAGATTGTGAGTGTGAACGTAGATCTCCAACATGAGCAGCTTGTCCAACCAGCCTTGTTCATGCTGAGGAAGAGCCTCCCGGTGACCCCAGGCACCATCCTTGACGTCTTGATTAAAACCAAACCGCCACCAGGGACTAGAAAGGTCGATAACAAAAAACTCTTTTTCCCAGTCTTCAATGGAAGGCTCAAGGTGAAGGAGTTTCCAGGTGAAGGGTTTGAGCGAGTCATCATCATAACGGGGCGATATCGCTATCACACCCCGACGACTATACAATTGAAAAAGTGATTTAAGTAACAAAAGGGAAGGGGAGTTAATGCCTTTGTATTTGTAAAGTTCTAGAAATGCGTAAACACAATAATAC
Source organism: Viola odorata (assembly GCA_963691705.1). Taxonomy (NCBI): domain Eukaryota; kingdom Viridiplantae; phylum Streptophyta; class Magnoliopsida; order Malpighiales; family Violaceae; genus Viola; species Viola odorata. The sequence goes on along the minus strand of OY829544.1, from coordinate 24,193,828 downwards.
GTATTTGGGGTTAACTGTATAGGATTCAGATCAAGAGCAGTAAGCAATTATTTTATGAAGGGATTAACGGGAAACCAGAAACCATAACGAAACATCTGGGCATACAGAACCCTACGTTTGCCGGTTAAAATGCTATTCAGGCGTAGCGAATCAGGGGCGACGGAAACTGTATAGCCCTCAGGGATATGAGCATGGTGTTGGGCTAGATGCTCATTGAGAACGGCTAAAGAGGTGATGCTAGTAACAGTATTTTCAATTTTTTCCTCATCGACAAATTTAGACCTAGAACGACGAGTTCTAGCCATGGCAGAAATAAAGGATAAAAAGATGAAGAAGACAACAAATGAAGATAGAAGTACCTTTCTGGGAAGGAAACTCAGAACGCCCAGATGATGGAAAGAAGAAATGCAAGGCGGCTCGAGAAGAAGAAGGAGGAGGAGAAGCGAAAATAGAATGACAAAAGAGGGAAAAAAGAAATTTATATTGGGTTTTATAACCCTAGTACTTGGACAAAACGACTGTTGTAACAGTCGTAATGTGTATGACGCGCTGTAAGGAAAAGACGCGAGCAATGAGTATGATTCTAGAGAAGCGAGAAGACGCCTCGATCTCACCAGTTCCTAGGGCACGCCAACCCCTAGCGCCCCTCAAACAGACACGTGTATTCTGATCATCATGACTTCTCTCTCGCATTAATGAGGGAATCTTAAGCATTTAATGCTCTGAAAAGTGAAATCGATTTTCAAATCAAGACAGGCGCGATAACGCGACAAGCAGGATAACGCGTCTCAGCGTTAACACAAATGACAGCTATCGAGATAACATAAAAAAGTGAGAGATATCGCGACAAAGACCAACCGTTATTTAAAGGAGAATTCCAGGCATTATTACACAATAAGCGTTATTGATTATTACAAGGCAAATGGCATCAATGTTCATAATGAAAGAGCAAAATAAAAAGCAATCATTAAGTGGGGACAAAGGGAGTCTTCAAAGTCCCCGCGACATCAGTACCATCTGATTACGGGAGCGCTTCGTTATCGCCGCCGTCATCCCCCTCTTCCTCTCCTGAAGCCAGAAACCCTTCTTTGCTCCCGTCTATCTCGTTCATTTTTTCAGAGGCATAATCGGCTATCTTATCAGGATCGAATGTCCCACTGCGATAATAGTCCATGAACTCGGTGGTAAAGGCCGGCATGGTCTTCTTCTTCCACCAGCGTATCTTCGAGGGAACCTTGGCTAAGTCTACATCGCGGGCCAATATCTCTTCACGGAGAAGAGAATTTCTCTTGTCGCCCGCCACCGATTCAGCTTTAGCTGCCACCAGCTCGGCCTCCAAAGACTCAACTTTGGCTTTCCCCCTAGATTTCTCCCTTGCAAGTTCAGCGCGGCAATCATTCAATTCCGCCAGGGTGCGAGTCTGAAGTTGCGTCAACTCCTTCACTTTAGTCAAGGCGGCATCCAGTTGCTCCTTCGAGTTGGGTGAACCTTAAAGCTTGTCGCCATGTGCTTTGAAAAAGTAATGCATCTTATGGAAGCAGGCTAACGCATCATTCTGAACATCAGGGGAAAGCCGCAGCAACTCTTCTTCATCCTCAGGCGAGCCAAATGTCTCACCTGCCAGAAAGGTTGTCGTTAGATCCCGCGATAATGGGTCTGACATGCCTAAGGCACGAAACCCACTAGTACCAAGGGTTGACAAATCTAAGCGAAAGGAAGGAACTCCTTGAGGACCTTGAGGAGAAAGGTTAGCGATAATTGAGGGAGTGGAACCCTCGGCAAGACCGTCGATACTTGAAATGGTAGTAAAGAACAACGGTGGAGGACCCCCCATCCGTGGGTCAGGAAGTGCACTTGAATTAGGAGCTGGTACAGCCACGTCAGGAATACAAGAAGAAATAGGAGAGTCGAGGACGTCAACCGGCGGGGACGAATCTGCTCTCGGTGGAATTTTAGTAACCTCGGGAGGGATGACAGCTGATGTCTCAGTAACCCTCGCCGCCTGGGAAGTACTCGCCACAGTAGAAGCGTTAACCCCCGCGGTAGGGGTCCCGTCAATCTTTTCAGAAGAAATCTTAATAACTAGATCGTTTCTTTCCACCCTGAGTTTCTTCCATTGAATCGAGGAAGCATGACGAAGCTCTGTTTTGGTATCCATATCCTCACTATCACTATCAGTTGTCCTGTCTACCGGCCGACCTGAATTCACTCCTCTGCCCCGGATGGGTAACCAATTGTCAAGAAAGTGAGAGGCTCGAACAGAAATACCGTACCCTGCAACTGTCTTAGTTCTCCTCTTCTTCGGCGGAATACTTTGACGGCCGGAACCCTCGGGTGGTGGAGAGGCTGGTAGCGTTTGAAGCGGCACCACATTTAAAGGAGCGTTATCCTCTCCAGGCGGTTGACCCTCAGCGTCATCTGCCAGCAAGACGTGTTAGAACAGCAAGCAAGTCAAAGCGATAACGCGAAGAGAGAAAAACTTACCTATAATACACTCTTCCATACGCCTGTATAGGGCAAACTCTCAGATATGAAATGATATAGCTATCTCTAGCAAGGCGTTAGCCTGAATTAACTCATCCCTAGACAGTACCATTGGGTTTACCCAGGCGGAATCAATAAGTCCTCGATTAAAGCCCCTAGGCCATGGGCGGAAAGGCAGTCCAACGATAAAGAAGCTACTTTTCCAATCAGCCACAGTCTCCTCGAAGCCCTGAAACTTCTGCCAGAATGACTATACGAACGCGTCGATCCACCTTAGGGCGATATCAACCAAACAATTGTGATACTTGAAGCTACAAAATTTACAGAATAGATTGATGGACGGAGTAAAGATTCCCTTCAACTCGCAAGCGCAAATAAAGGCGTAAATCCTGCACCAGGAAGAAGGGGTTATCTGAGCCGGGTCAATATATATTGGCGCAACAACTTTTTTACAGATTCATGAATGGGGAAACGAAAACCATAAAGGAACATCTTAAAATAGACCATTCTAAAGTTTTTCGACAGGGGGTCATGAAGCCGCTGACCCGCCTCAGGAACCATAACGGAATAACCAAGGGGTAAGAAGATACCATGACTCTCCAACTCAACCTTTAGAACTGTTTCACAAGTAAAAAGACTGGGTGTTCTCTCGACTTGTATATCTAAAGGCCTTTGAAAACCCCTGGGATCTCTAGTCATACGCATAATGAACCAACGAGAAGAAAATCTGAAGAAGATGGAGCAAAATACCTTGAAGAAAGCAGTGAGTAGACCGCCGATGCCGACGCTGACGAATGGTTGTAGAAATTTTTCCTCGAAGCAGAAGAAGAAGCAGAAGAGAGAATAATAGAGAAAAATTTGAAGGACGAGTAAAAGTGTGAGAAGAAAACAGGTGTTTCCTTTTAAAGGTCAAACTCAAGGATTGAACAGCCTGTAAAAATGGGACACACACAAAGCGGAAAATGACACGTGGAAAGACATCAGAAGAACATCTATAGCTAAGCAGTTATATCTTTAGAAGGAGGCAGTTAATGACTGGAAGTTGAAGAAACAGTTGCATCGAGCGGCAACCAACCTCTCAGCGTTAACTGTCCAGTGTTTGTGAAGTTAGCGCAGGAGTATAATTAAGAAAGAAGGAAAGCAAAGAATGTTATTTTATTCATAGAAGAAAGCCATATGACATCTACAACACGCCTAACGCGTAAGCATCAATCCTCATCAGGCCAGCATATGTCATAGTAGAAAACGTAATCTCCATCTGAGAACGGCAACTCCTCATCAACAAAGGGGAAAGGCTCATCAACCCTTTTCTCTTGACCCAGCTTTGGCAAATTTGACTCTTCCTTAGAGGCAGAAGTCGCTACTTCAACGTCGGTATCACTGGCGAGATATTTTTCCACGAAATGACTAATGTGAGGAAATAACTCATCGCCCCTCCGAACGGTAGGAACATGGAGGTCAGCAGACACGTCACTAGCCCTAGTCGCCTTTCATTTTAACCTCTTATGACCACGGCGTCGGCGAGGTCACCTCCTCAAACGCGGCGAGGGAGGATCGTCGGAATCTGGTGAAGTCGGAGGAGTCGGGGGAGATTCACGCTCTGCGACATCCATGAAGTATGAATCAAGCATGAGAACACAAGAAATTTCAATGGAGAAACAAGAAGATGAAGATGAATAGGAAAAAGAAGGGAAAATTCCCTTAAATAGTAAGAATGGAGAGATTCTCCCACCTTTCTACACGACCTTTGAGAGAAATTAAGGCACTTCGAGAAGAACGATCTTAATTGCAGAATCGAATCCTGTGATCACGCCTGTTCGAATTTCCCATTGTTCGAGAAACGCTAAAAAACTTCCCACATCAGTTAATACTGAAGAGACGACGAGATATTAATGCGGAACGGTTCGCAAGAATAACTGTCGCCATTAGGAATGCATGGGAAAACAAACGCCGCAAAGTTCGACCAATCGTAGACTCATTTTCAGTTGGGCTGATGTGGCACTCAACTGGAACAATAATTAGCACATTATGAGAAGAAAATAAGTCACAAACAGGAAAGATAGCGAAAGGACATCTTATTTATTCATGGCCTAACGGTCCGGACATACACCCTAGTACACAAAGGAGGACACAAAAAGAAAAACAAAGGGACGCGACGACGACTGCGAGTAGTCAGGCATTGGACCCAACATCATCCTCTCCTGGCATGACAAGAATCTCCCTCAAAGCATCAGCAACAGAGGTCAGCTCAGAGGAGCAAATCCTCATTCCCTTCAAGCAGCACGACAACAGGTCCTTCCTGTGTTGCAGCATGGTGGTGACCACCTGGATGTGGGAGATGGTGGCTGCCAACTTGGTCACACTCTCCAGAGGGCTGAAGTCCTCCAGGGAAGTTCCAAGCTGCCTGGACAGTGGAGGGGTCATCATCCCCTGTAGCTCCAGAATGTCCTCAGAGGTCTTGGTCATCATCCTCTCCAAGAAGCCAATATCTCCCTCAGTAAGATTCTTCAGAGTGTGGGCTTTGGAGATCAAGAAATTTCATGTCAGGTCATCCATAATGAAAATACCGAGAGAAATACTGGGAAAAGATGTGAAATTTGCGTGAAGAAAGTTCAAATTTATAGGCCCCGAGAGAAGGGAAGTTAAGGACGCGTGTCCCTCAAAAATCAAGCCACCCCGTCATCTCAAGACCCGTCAAGTCGGACGCGGAAACAAGAGGAAGCGTTAGCCCTTTGTAAACACTCGGGCTCATTTTTAGTTGGGCTTGTGATAACAATAAAGACCATTTCAGGGGCGTTATCGTCCAGCCACCCCGCGTTAAGGCCGGAACCCTATAGCCCCTATCGGGCACCTACCACGGTGGATGCCGCCCCTCACCAAGTGAAGTACCCTAGGATGGTCGACATCAACGGGAGGTGATAAGAGTCCGGGGGATACTGAGCAGGATCGGCCTAATCTGGGCTGGTCGGGAACACTGTACTGTGGTCTTCGTCAGTTGCAAAGCGCCGGAGGGGGGCTCCGGCGTAAACTCTCTGATGCCAAAGTCAGTGTGAGTAGTCAAAATGGCAGGGGTTCAGTACGCTGTCTTAGGCTTACCTCTTGTCGGAAAAGGTGGGGGTATTTATAGGCAAAGGAAAGAGTGTACCGACAGGGGGCAGGAGTTATCCCTGGTTGGATCCACTGGGGTGATAGATGTCGCTGGGGTGACAGGAAGTGATGTCATACGGGATGACATCATGCGGAGTGACGTCATGGATGACCTGGGATGGGATGCCGCCGTGCCTGGGATGGGATGCCGCCGTGCGAATGTCGCATGAGAGCCCCCCTCACTGATGTCGACCATCCCAGGGTCAGTCGCCAGGCTAAGGGCGGTAAGAACAGGGTCCCGCTTCCCTCGGCAGATATGGTATGCCGGCCGAGTCACCTCAGTGGGGTAGTGGAGATGCCGCTTCTGTGGTATCGATAGTTATCATATGCCCAACCGAAAATGAGCCCGAGCGTTTACCACGGGCTATTGCCGCGTCTTCCGTCTTGCCTCTTCAGAGGTTTCTGCATTAATGAGGGCTCGACAGTCGATAAAGGTATATTTTCAGAGCACCTTTTTGCTGAGTCTATAAATAGGCCTTCCATTTTGCACTTGTTTTCATAACTCTCTCAACCTTCTTTACATCTCTCTTCGATTTTCCTCATCTCTTTTCCTTCAATGGACGAAATCACCAAGAACTTTCTGCTATCCAAAACCCATACCTTGAGAAATCTGACCCAGGCTGACATCGACTTTTTGGGGTCGTTGAGCACCAAGACTTCAGAAGATATCTTGGAGCTTCAGGGAATGCTGACTCCCCTGCAAGCTAGGCAGGCTACTGTTACCATGGAGGACTTCAGTCCCGTGGAGAAAGTGGTGAAGCTGTCGGCGACTGTCTCTCAGATTCAGCTGCTTATGACCATGCTGCAGCATAGGAAGGACTTACTGGGGTGCTGCCTAAAGGGCATGAGGGCATATTCCTCTGAGCTGACCACTCTTGCGGATGCCTTGAGGGAAATTCCTTTCCTGGAGTGGGAGGATGATGACGCTGGGTCGAATGCCTGACTAGCGATGGGGATCCTCTTGGCGTGTCTTTCTGTGCTCCTCTGGGCCACCTTTTGTAACCCCGGGCCGTTAGGCCTTTTTGTAATCTCGAGCCGTTAGGCCCTTTAAATAAATAAATATGCTTTTCCTTATTAGCTTGCCGCTCTGTCGATGTTTTTCTTCTTTCTCCTGTCGTCTTTCTTAAAAAACAACAACTTCTATTCTCACTAATTGTGAGCTTGGTGTCCCTTGGGTCCTGCAACTTTATTTTCCTACCTGGCTCATAATGACGATTCTCTCACGCTCCAACCGCTCTGAATATATTTTATGTCATTTTTCAGTGTTAACGGATTGGGTAACGATTTCGATGCCTTTCGGTTGGTGTAGGCTTTCAACAGTCGCGAAGTCAGATCTTCTCCCCAATAGTCGTTGTCCCTGATAGTATTAATTGTCCTCGATAATATGCGAAAAGGCAGGCACGCTTCCTTGTTTTGGCTATATAAATGGGGCTCTTCTTTTCTTTTCCCTATTCATCTCTTCTTTTCTCCTTTCTTCTTACTCTTACCGATATTTCCATGGTTGACTCCCATTTTTTGTATACTACTGCCCGTGATTCTCCTCTGACCCCTCTAACTTCTCCCGATTTCGACAATCCTCCTCCCTCACCTTACTGGAGGCCTGCCAGATGTTCTACAAAGTGCCGGGGCCGCAAGAAATTGAAGAGAACAAAGAAATAATCTTTTGAATCCTTCTTTGCCGACTTTGAACCTCACTATCTCTCGCTGCGGCAAAAGGATGAAGCGTCACCATCCGCTCCTTGTCCTTTTCCCATGGATAGGACTTTGGTGCAAGATGCCGCTCCAGGACTGGTTACCCCGACCCTGGAGGAAGGCTCCCGCGCCGCTTCAAAGGAGGAAACTGCCCCCACGACAGGTTCCGCGGCTAGGCTTGGTAAAAGACCTTTCAGGATTGACGAGCCCTTTCCTTTCTACAATAGTGGGTCACCATCACCTCTGGAGGATTATGATTATGTCTACGACATACACTGGGTGGATGAAGACTGACAATGTCGTACTCGTTGTAGATGCCGCTGGCTTTATCTTTCAATAAATAAAATAGACTAAAATAAAATGTCATTTGCCTTTTTCTTTTCACTTTTGGTATAATGCCGCTTTATGGGATGAACGCCGCTGGACAGCCAATTACCGCTTCATACGACCATTTTTCTGGGGTTTCTTGTAATTAACGAGCCTTTCTTTTGCGAAATTCGAGGCGAGCACTTGACTTTAAGTTTTCTGTCAGGGTCTTTCCACGTGTCCCGCTTGTCCCATACGTGTTCTGCTGTGATAGGTTGCTATTCTGCCTGACTTTTCCACCGTCTCTTTTAAAAGGAAAAACGTTTCTTCTTTGTACCCTTTTGCTTCTTTTTATACTTCACAACTCTCTTCAATTTTTCTCACTCTCTGAGGAAATTCTCTCGTTCGCATCCAGACGATTCACCTATTAATTTCAGTCTTCTCTCTCAAGGTACTCTGCTCGATCTTACTTTGATTTTCCTTTGCTGCTTTATCTATCATGCCTCGCACGAGATCTCAATCTAGTTCTTTAGTTACCCCTAGGCCAATTTCTCGATATCCTGAGCTTGAAAACACCCCTAGCATCTTTACTTGCCCTACTGTCTTACGACTTGAACCGGAAAGCAATAACATTACCTTCCCCCGCGATTATCGCCCCACTATTCCTTCTGACACTATGAGGCTTCATAGCCGGCTCTGGAAAACTCATAGGATGCTTTATTTTAAAATGTTTCAATATGGGTTCCGCCTCCCAGTTCATGACACGCTAGAGCGTGTGTTGCGCGAGCATGGGCTTAACCCTGCGCAGATCACCCCTTCCTCATGGAGTTGTATATACACCTTCCTTCGTGCTTGCGAGTTAAAAGATATTCTTGCTCCCTCTGTCACTTTATTTTGCAAGTTCTTGACTCTAGTTTTTCGCGACGGCTTCATTAATATTATTCCAAGGTGGGATGACGCCCTGGTGAGGCCTTTTTGGCAAAAATTTCAAGGGTTTGAGGAGAACATCGAAGACTGGAAGAGCGGTTTCTTCGTTGTCGAATTACCCTCTCGTCTGTGGCGTTCTGACTTCAACCTGGAGGTAGTTGATTGGGTGAAGCCAGTGCCTCTGTCTAGGGAAGAGTTGGGTCTGGCCAACACTTTACTGGAGATGGAGTCCTCTTTCCAGATTCGAAACTTTGCTTTGTACAGGCCTTTAACTGAGTGCACCATAGGTGAGCTTTTGAGCTTCGCCGCTGCCTTACTTACCCCTTGTCTACTAACATACTTTTTCACAGGGGAGACTGTCGCTCGCCCGCTTTCCGAAGGTGACGCCTCTCACAAGGTTGCCCCGCCTTCCACAGCTGCTCCCTCTACTTCCGCTGGGACTCGAGCTGATCACCATATGCCCATAAAGAAAAGAGCTTTAGATGAGATTCTTTCCAAGGAAGGCGGTTCCTCCCTCCGCACTTCCCGCTTCGTGGAGAACTGGTTACCCAGTCGGAAGAAGAGGTCCGGGTCTGGTTTGCCAGTGACTGAAATAAAGATTTTCTCCTACGGAGTCGAGGACATAGAGGACATGGATACAGAACTGAGACTCCGCCCGACTTCCTCAGCTCAGCGGAAGAAACTAAGGGAAGCGAGTGAAGCTCAAGTAACGAAGATGACTGCTCGATCTCGTCCTGCCGACACTACGGATACCGTCGCTTCCCAGCCTGCCGTTTCTTCTGACACCACTAAGGGGAATACCGCTTCACTAGGTGACACTTCCTTGACTCTGGGGTTGGCTACCTCCAACAAGACTTCCCCTGCGGCGGTGATGTCGCCACCATCTGCTGCAGATTTCGCTCCTGTCATGGAGCCTCCACACTCACCCATTGGCCCCTATATTCTTGACGTACCACCATCAGTCCCAAGTGGACCTGGTTCTTCTCACTCTCCCCCGAAGTCCCCTTGTCCGTTGTTCCTTACTTCAATTTGAGACGTTGGGGGCTCAGGCGGTATCTCCGCCCCTTCCTTTGTTGCTGATCTTTCCCCTGACGGGCCTCAAGGGACCCCTTCTCACCGGCTAAATCTGTCAAAATTTAGGACTGACGGGTTCCGCGCACTGGGTATATCAGACCCCTCATCGCAAGATCAGCCCACGGCTATCTTGGCCTGCGAAATGTTTCGCGCCTCCGAGGACGAGAATAGGCTACTGCAGCTTCCTCCTGAGGTTCAGTATGTGCACGTCATGAACAACTACCTTACTGCCTTTCGACAACTTCATTACTTCATCAAGGCTCGCGGTACACAATCTCAAAACTCGGATGCCCTAGAAAAGGTAGAGGAGCTGTCGCGACTCCACAAACGAGCTCAAGCCGAACTGCGCGAGTGCCACGCTGACCTTACTCGGGAAAGGTCTAAAGGCAAAGCCCAGGTTGAAGCTTTGGAGGCTGAGCTAGTGGCTGAAAGAAAGAAGAACTCTTTCTTTCTTGAGGAGATATCGTCCCGCGATGCTGACCTGACGAAAGCTTCCACGAAGGTGGCCTGGTGGAAGAAGAAGACTGAACAAGCCTTTATCACTGGGGTCACAGATCAGCGCCGCGGTGGGGCCGCTGATCCCGCTGAGATCGCCAGGTACGCCTCCACGAGGATGAAAGAGATTGACGAGAGCCAAGAGGGTTTCCTCTCCTCCGAAGAGGAGTAGTAGGTCAATGCCTAGGGAGGGCCCATTTGATGCCGCTTGATTAGGGGTGTCGCTTCTTTACTTACTCCCTTGTTGTATTATTTTTCCCATTTGGACTTTGACGTCACCTCCTTGCTTGCAATAATCAAATCTTGTAACCTTGACCAAATAATATGTGTTTCTTAATGATGTCGCCCTTTATCACTTGCCGCTTGACTACTTTTTGTTTTTCTTCGCACTTCGCCTCTTTGCGTGCCGTGGCATTGCAACTTGCCGCTCCTTTTTACTGGGTTTGACTGCCTCTTTTTTCAGAGCATTTAATGCTCTGACTCCTTTTACTTGATACGGAAGAGACAGTCATGATGCTCTGAGCCCACGTGTCCTCAAAGGGGAGCGCTAGGGGAATAGCGGGCTGAACACGTCTTTTCACTCCTCAGTGATTGTACCCGCTTCCCGCGCCTCTTGCTCTTGACACGTCATGCACCACGATCGCTTGACCCGTCGTTCCCTTTAATCCTTAGGGTTATAAAAACCCTCACGTGCTCTTTTCTTATCTTTTATTACCTTTCTCTTTGGAAAATGAAAGGAAAGAAAACACAGTTCCTCTTCTTCCTCCTACGATCCGCCGCCGCCCGGCTGCTTTGATCTTCCTCCCACAAAAGGTACCTTCCTATCTATCCTTTGTTTAACCTTGCCCATGGCTCGTAATCGCCGTTATTCCCGCTCTGCTGAGGAGGGGGATATTGATACTACTATTTCCACCATTGCTTCCGCCACCGTCCTACGACGGCGCCTGCGGAGTTATAATGCCACTCTCGACCAGTTGGAGGGGTATTCTATTGAAGTTGCCCCAAAATCGCTTCGCCTTAATAGCGAATTATCTGGCAACCGTAGGGTTCTTTATGCTAAGATGTTTCATTATGGTTTTCAGCTGCCTCTAGATCCTTTAATTGTTGAGTTACTCTCTGAATTTGATTTAAATGCTGCCCAGTTGAGTCCAAATGCCTACTGTGGCATTTACACTTTTATAGCCCTTTGTAGATACGTAGGAAATGAATCTCCTTCTTTGTTGTTGTTGCACTTCCTTTTTCAATTATACCACCATAACAACGACATCATAGCGATATCACCTCGCTATGATGTTGAAGCCCTAAACCCCTTTACCTGGAAGCTGCTATTCCTTGAATCTTCTGTTGACGCTTGGAAAAAAGGATTCTTCATCATCAATCTGCCCCAGCCTTTGTGGTGGAGCGGGTTTAATCTAGTCATCAGAGATGCTGCCTGGGGTGGCAGGCCAGAGTTAGGACTAGTTGACCAAGGCTGGCAGGACAAGCTACTCAACCTATCGGGGATTCCTAGTGTTTGCACTCGCGAACTCGCGTGCCGGGGAAACATCCGGGATTGCATTCAAAGTGAGCAGCGTCCCCTCACTCGCTGCTCCCTCTCAGTACTAACTCTAACGTTCTTTTCTTATTTCTACAAATCCTCCCGTCGGGTGGAAACCTGAGTGCATCAAGAAAAGAGAGAGAAGAGCTCAGCAGAAGAAAGAAAAAGAGGCTCTTTCTGTCGTCTCGACCGGTGCCGCTACTGACGTCACGCACGCGTCCACTTCTGCGCCTGAGTCTTCTTCTCTTCCTCGAGCGGAGGCTACTGCCACATCAACTATCGAGCCAATTTCCTCCCCCAGCACTGTTCTTACTCGAGCGTCGTCTTCTCGTCCCCCCTTGCTAAAAAGAAGAAGAGAACTCTCCGCCTTCGCGTTATCGCTCCTACCCGTCCTCCTGCTCAGGTGGTTTTTACAAACTTTTCCCCGTCTATTTGTTTCGTTCATTTCTTAGTTCCCTTTTTCTTTCGCGCGTAGGATACCGCTGCTGTTGCCTCTTCTGCTACTCCTTCACGCGACGGCATGGACTTGTCAGACATTCTTGTCCCTAGGTGACCGCGTCCCAATGAAGACACCCCTTCAGCGGAGGACTTTGCTGCTGGTCAGGAAGGGCGGGGCGGCGTCACAAGTACCGGCCCCTTGGTGGGTAATCAAGGCTCTGGTCTGCCAGGGAACGGGGCTACCTCTGCGCCGCTTCACTCTTCTTTTGCCGCGTCATCTCCTCCTCCTAGCAATCCCTTGGGCTTTCTAGAGGATCTTGTAGAGGAGGACTTTCCATCCCTACCAACTAGCGGTTTCAATATTGACGCTGGACCATCTAATTGTTCCCCTCCGTCCCCTCCTGATGTCTTCTTCGTTCCTGCTGCTGTTCAAACGATCTCTCCTTCTCTTCCTCCCATGGACACTCCTCGTATGGTGGCTGACCTAAGCACTATTCTCTCTAGCGGAACTGCCACCCATCAGGTTGATTTGAGTAACATTCGCCAGCGCGGGTTCCCAGCGTTAGGAGGCGACAGCTCCCTAGGGACATCCTCCTATCTGGCAGGGTACCTATTGTCGGTTGAGGAGGAGGAGCAGGCCTTTCTCTCCACTGCCGACGGTGAGCAACTGCAATGGATAAGGACCCAACTGTTCTCCAGCTTTCAGGATTTTCATTACTTGTCCAAGAATATAACGAGACGAATGAGCTCTCTCCACTCTTCCTCCCAGGAATGACGCAACGCTAATCACCAGCTCTCGAAAGAAGTCGACAAGTACCAAGGGGAACTTGTTAAGACTCAGGAAGAGCTGAGGAAGTGTGTTGAAGAGCGACAATGTGCAGTGACCAGTTTAGCAGTTGCGAGAAAGGAGTTGGAAGAAGCCAGAGGGCGCGAGGCCATAAGGGATGCCACCCTTCAAGTGGAGCAGGGTAAGAATGCTGCACTTATGGAAGAAACGTCAGACAAATGCAAATGGTTTCTGGAACAAACTGCGGGCCTCATGGCCGACTGCTTCATTGAGCGTCATGGCCGTAATCAGTTCGACGCTGATGCCATCATCCGCCTCTTTAAGCAGAAGTCTGGGTTCCTCACGGAAGAGGGCTATCGCCAAGCGAAGAGGTCACGGCATGACGAGGGGGACGACAGCTTGCCTAAGCCGTAAATGTTACTTCTCTTTTTTGTCCATCGAGAGCCCTCCCTTCTTTGCTCTTTTTGTGTTTGCGGGGCCTTTTTTTTAAACAAGTCTCCCCTCTTGTATAAACAGTTTGCACAATTTGCCATCATTTTACTTTATCAATGATCTTTCTCAAATTTTCTTTCGCCAGCTCTTCTTTTAAAACTTGTTACCACCATTGTACTGATGTTGCCTGCGCCTTCGAACCTCCCTTGCGGAGTCGCCACACACGATGTCTTCACACGTTTCTCTCCGCGCGATAGGGTAGACCTGATCTTCACCATTATCTCGTACCGTGTTTAAGATAACGGGATCTCCCCTTTGACCGCTCTGCCTTTCCGCAACACCGTTATTTTCTCGAGTGCTTCATCACTTTCATGCTTTACTAAGTTTTCTGCACACTTTTACTTGTAACTTTCGTTAGTAGCGACATACTCCCAAAAAGTCTTAGTTACCTTGGGTCATTGCCGCGCGTGCTCCCTATTCACTTAGCGCGATCGCTCCGAGATGTCGCTTGTGCTGATTTTTCTGCACATTTTCACTTATCATTTTCATTAGTAGCGACATTTGTTAGAATATTTTGATTACCTTGGGGTGTGGCCACGTATTTTCCCAACTCACTTGGCGCGATCTCCCCCGATGTCGCTCGTGTCACGTACTCATCCAGCCAAACATCACCGGGTTTGTCCCTTCCGGTTACTAGCTGGGGTACCGTGATTTCTCACATTTCTTCAATCGGCCAAGAAGTGCCACCTCTCAGTGCGTCGCCTGATCAGGGCCGACCATCACGAGGATAGGACTTTTCACTTCCTCAGCGTTATCCTCGCACCTCGGAACGTACCCCTTCTTAACGAGGTGCCTATGTTAGCGCTACCATCGTAAGGACAGGATTTTCACTTGCGAGGTGGAGTTTTTATCTTCCCTAGGGTCGTGCCTCACTTAATGATCATCTGCCTATGTGAGCACGGGCTGTCACAAGGATAGGACTTTACACCCCCAGGGGAGTTGGGGCGTGCCCTCTCTGGGTTTCCCCAGGATAGGATTTTTCACTCCCGACAGTGCTGGAGCGTGTCTCATCTTAGCGAGCCGCCTGATCAAGGCCAGAAATTTTCACTTCCAGCACCATATATTTCTAAGATCGCCGGGGCATGCCTCATCTTGACGACCCGTCTGTATTAGCCCATTTTGCCCCAAAGGCTAGGACTTTTCACCCCCGACATCCTCCTTTCCTTGTTATCTGCACATCACACAGACAACCAACAAGGAACAAGAGATATTTCCACAACAATTGTTAGACCATGCCCAACGGCATGTCAAATTCATAATTTCAATTTCTAGACCATGCCCAACGGCATGTCAAATTCTAGCATGATATAGTTTCAATCGAGCAATATTCCAAGAGTTAGGTAAGGGAGTACCGTCAAGCGTTTCGAGGTGATACGCCCCCTTTCTGATAACACGAGTGACGCGGTATGGGCCTTCCCAATTTGAGCTAATTTTCCACATTCGTTGGCCCACCGCTCGCTTGTTCCTGAGCACCAGGTCTCCCGCCTTGAGCAGCCGCTCCTTAACATGTTTGTTGTGATACCGCACCATTCTTCTTTTGTAATACGTTGTTTTCAAGAAAGCTTCCTCACGCGCCTCAGGCAGCATATCAAGGTTAGCTCGCAACCTTTCCTCATTTAATTCCTCCTTGAAATATTCCACCCTTAAGCTTAGGGTGCCGATTTTGACAGGCGTTACTGCTTCGGTACCAAAAGCCATCGCAAAAGGCGTTTCCCCTATACTAGTTTTGATGGTCATGCGGTAAGCCCACATTACATAGGGTAGCTCGTCTGGCCACTTCTTTTTCGACCCTTCAGGATTTTCCTTAATGCCGCTTAGGATTCTTCGGTTGGTTACCTCCGCCTGGCCGTTAGTCTGGGGATGCACCACAGAGGAAAACCTCTGTTCGATCTGTATCTCTTCACATTGCTCTTTGAAAAAGCGGCTAGTAAACTGTGCCCCGTTGTCACTGACTAGCACGCGAGGCACCCCGAAACGCATGATAACTTGATGCTTAAAAAAGTGCCATACCCTCTCCGTCGTAATACTGGCTACCGCTTCCGCTTCTGCCCACTTCGTGAAGTAGTCCACTGCCACAATTATAAATTTTAGTTGGGACCTCGCCTTAGGAAAAGGACCTAAAATATCGATTCCCCACTTGGCAAAAGGACAGGGTGCCACGATCTGAGATATTTCAGTGGCGGGTCGTCGAAGGATTTTGGCAAATTCTTGACACTTATGGCATGATTGCACAAAGTTACTACAATCCCTGCGAATAGTGGGCCAATAGAATCCTGACCGGAATACTTGCGCGGCCATGGTACCACCCGACACGTGCATGCCGCAGATCCCTTCATGGATCTCACGCAAGGTATGGAGGCCTTCTTGCTCAGTTATACATTTTGCGGCTGGGTGTGAGAAACATCTCCGAATTAATTCGCCGTCGAAATAAGTGCACCTTGCCGCTTGCTTCAGTACTTTTTTCTTCTCTGCACTGTCGCTTGGCAACTCGTCATGCTTCAAAAAATTTACCACAGGGACCCTCAAATCCTTTTCAATCTCCTCCACACATAGCAATAGTTGTTCCTCCATGAAGGACGGTAATGACCTTTCCTCATAGTACACGCCTTCTGGTATGACAGCCTGCTGTTTGGCTGCCGCTTTGGCAAGATTATCTGCCTCGGTGTTGTCCTCCTGGGGAATGTGTTCAAAAGTGACACACACACCACTTTGTTCAATTTTTGCCAACTCCCTTTTCACTTTCGAGAGATATTGCGCCATGATCGGTTCTCTGGCTTGGGAATGCCCCAAGACTTGATTAATTATCAACTTGGAGTCCCCCCACATTTTCAACCTTGGGGCTCCTGCTACCAGGTCGTTCTCCGCTTTGGTGAAGAGATTTCTTCCTACTCTAAGCCCCGCAATAACACTTCATATTTTGCTGCGTTGTTGGACAACAGTTGTAGGATTCTAATGGCGTGCCACACCTGCAAATCGTGTGGCCCGATCATGTATATACCAGCTCCTGCCAGCTCTTGATTCTTGGCGTTATCCACATAGATAACCCATAAGTCCGCAGGGGCTTCCGAGGGTAGGATCTTTGCATCACTTTCTTCCTTCTCGAGCGGCTCCCACGCCTTGTTCCCAGTAAAAGTACACTCGGCAATAAAATCTGCCAAAACCTGAGCTTTTACGGATGGCCGAGCTTTGTACTATAATCCATACTGCTCCAACTCAATTGACCAAATCAACATCCTCCCCGAGGATTCTGGTTTCTTAAAAATCCTTCTCAAAGGCTGATCCGTAAGCACGATGACTGGATGGGCCTGAAAGTATCTGCTCATCTTTCGTGTGGACTGTATCAGGGCGAATGCTACCTTCTCGATGTGGGTGTATCGCACCTCGGCATCTTTCAACACATGACTAACAAAGAAAACGGGTCGGTGGGCGTGATTATCCTCCCGGACCAAAATGGCACTGACCACTTCATTCGCGATGCCGAGGTATAAGAATAGGGTGTCGCCCGGTTCCGGTCGTGTTAGCACCAAGTCGGACAACAAGTAAGTTTTCAAACCCACGAACGCCTCTTCACACTCTTGTGTCCATCCGAAAGGAGCTTTCTTGCGTATGACTTTAAAGAACGGCAAGCACTTCTCGCCCTGCTTAAAGATGAACCGTCCTAGAGCAATGATGCGTCCTGTTAACCTCTGAACTTCCTGGAGGGTTCGCGGCGATACCATATCATGGATAGCCTTAATCTTTGACGGGTTCGGCTGGATGCCCTTTTGCCTTACCACATACCCCAAAAATTTCCCCGTTTGAAATGCAAACGCGCACTTGCGAGGGTTGAATTTTATCTGGTAGTTCCTCAATGTGTCAAACACTTCCTGCAAATCGGCCAGATGGTCGCTAAAACTTCTGCTTTTGACCAATACATCATCTACGTATGCTTCTACGTTTTTCCCGATTTGCTTTTTGAACACTTTGTTGGCCATACGCTGGAAAGTTACCCCCGCATTCTTTAAACCAAACGGCATTGCCTTGTAGCAATAGGTGGCCTTCGAAGTTATAAATGTCGTCTTTTCCTCATCTTCCTTGGCCATAAGGATTTGGTGGTATCCAGAATTAGCGTCCAAGGAACTCAAATATGCGTACCCTACCGCTTGATCGACCAGCTGATCAATCCGGGGAAACGGATAACGGTCCTTAGGACAAGCGTCATTCAAGTTAGTGAAATCAATGCACATGCGCCAATCTCCGCTGGGCTTGCGGACTAGGACGGGGTTGGCCAACCAAGTGGGGTATTGAACTTCTCGGATGAATCCTGCATCTATCAGTTTCGCTACCTCCTTATCAATCACCCCTGCCTTTTCCACGGAGAATGCTCGTCGTTTCTGTTGAACTGGCGTGGCGTGCGGGTCAACGTTGAGTCGATGCTCAGACACTTCCCTGGACACGCCAGGCATGTCCGCCGGTTTCCACGCGAACTCTCCTTTGCACTTGTTTAACAGCTGGGCTAATTGTGCGCTCTCCTTAGGGGTCAACTTTTCACTGGTCTGGAAACTCGCCTCGCCACTGCCCTGGACGGGAATGGGTACCATCGTATCCACTGGCTGGGTTCGCCTTTCATCCCTTTGTTAATAGGGATCCGCTGCCACACACACATATTGATCATAACTTTTTTGAATCATGAGTGAATAACACTCGGCGGCTAGCTTTTGATCACCCTTGATCGATACTACTCCTTCCCAAGAGGGGTACTTCATCCTGAGATGTTTCTGAGATACCGCCGCCCCAAAGCGATTGAGGAATGGCCGCCCTAGAATGGCATTATACGGTAGGATGAGATCCACAACCACGAACATCAACTCTTCTGATCGTTTTGACACGTCTTCTCTGAAATACACAGGCAGCGCCGTGATTCCAATTACAGGTATAGGGATGCCGTCCACTCCAATAATTGGTTTCTTGCAAGGTGCCAGTTCACCGGCAGGGTGTTTCATGAGATTATATGCTTCCAACGAAAATAAGTTTACCGCACTGCCGTTATCAATTAGGGTCCTTCGTACCCTATGGCTCCCAATAACCGGTGTGACTACTAGCGCGTCATTATGAGGGAAGACAACACCCTTCTCATCTTCTTCCGAAAAAGATATTACCATTCTGTCCAGTGCATCAATCGCTCCCTTTTTCACAGGCTGGCCTTCCCGTTTCAGCTTCTCTCCTGACGTGAGTGGCGCTGGAGTAATCTCGTCCAGGAACGACATGCCACCAGTGATAATGTTGATGATGGGATTGTCCTCATCATGCATCATTAGCATTTCTTTCCCCCTTGTGCTAGAAGTCCCGCTGCTCCTAGGGGGAGGAGGCAATTGATGGTCGCCTGGCACCCCGTGTGGGGGGTCGCTCCTGATTTCTTCTCTCATTCGAGTAGTGAATTCTCCAAGATAGCCTTCTTCCAACATACGCTTTATTGCTAACTTCAATTCCCTACATGCTTCTGTAGAATGCCCCTTGACCTTATGGAATTTGCAAAAGGCATTTTCCCTTCCTCCCATGACCACCCCTGGCTTCACAGGGGCTGGGTAACGGATTAGCAGGTTCCGTTGCTGAATAATGGCTAAGATTTCCGCTTGAGGGAGTGTAAGGGGAGGAAGGTCGGGATCATACATTCGACCCTTAGGGGGATCCGCCTGTCGCTGAACGTTCAGACCGCCGCCTCTCCCTCTAGAGAAATTACCCTTCTGGTGATTCGACGCCTTAGGGATGTAATCCTTCCACTGGGTGTATTCCTCACCTGGACGGATATCGTGGGTCATACTGGCTTGAACCGCGGGAGCAGGAGGGGCGTTCGGGGGCATATCCCTTATCCTGTTTCTATATTCCTCCTCTTCCATTCTTGCATAATTGTGGGCCTTCAATCTTAACGCATCTAAGGTCGCTGGGGGGTCCACCATCAGCGTATCTCTCAGCTTCCCATATCCACAATTCCGCTTCAAAGCTTCTATAGCAAAATCAATAGTAATACCAGGTGTTAACGACATTTCCATGTCAAAGCGACCAAGATAGCTATTCAGAGACTCTTCTGGTTTTCTACATATATCAAACAAGGCTGCAACAGACTTCCGAATAGGGATAGCTGTGCTGAAGCGACTCTTAAACTTAGCCTCTAGTTGCGAGAAATTATCAATTGATCGAGCAGGGAGTCCTTCAAACCAGAGGTGAGCTACTCCTGACAACGTCATAACAAATATTTGACATAACGCCGCGTCGTTGTGCGTTTGAAACTGGACGAAATCCTTCACCTTATTAAGATGTGAAATAGGGTCTTTAGTGCCGTCGTATGATTCCGTGGGGAGCTTAACATGTCGGCTGACCCTGTGGTGCCTTACACGGTGAGTGAAAGGATGACCAGCGGTGTCATCCAAGATCTCATGATCATGTCGAGGAGGAGACATGTCCAGGTGTCGCCTGTGCCCTCGAGGCTCCGGGGTACGATGCTGCCAGGGAGACCGGCCACGGCTCATAGGCGAACGGGTTCGACGCCTCCTACTGCCCGATCTTTCACTCCGCTCCATGGATACCTCTCTACCGGCTCCCTCTCTCCTGCCGTCCCAACGCTCTCTGTGCTCCTCTAGCGGTCGCTTTACTTGAGAGACAGGAATTCGCAGTTCCTGCGGTATGTAAGGCTCCTCCAGTCCGTCTGCCAGTCACACAAAGCTGAACGGCATGCTTATCGCTGGTGAGGTCAGAGGGATACTCACTTGGCATCGAGGCGATACTGGTCGATCGGTGACAATGGATGGAGTGAAAATAACTCGAGAAGACACACCTGATGTCACGGTGCTAGAAGTGTGGCCTGCAGCCATCCCAATCAAGTAATCCAAGTGGGCACGAAGGGCTAACATCGAGCTTATCGACGGAGTAGTAGGGCCATATGTCCTAGAACTCACAGGCGGGGGGGCGGAGTGACTAGATCCGCCCACGTAAGAAAATGGGGCGCCCATTGAAGAAATAAGGGAACCCATTTGTAGAAACGGGGTGCCCGTTTGAGAAAACGGGATGCCCATTTCTGAAAACGATGTGCCAGCTGTCAGCCCGAAAAGAAAGTCTGTCTGCGAAGAGGAAGTTTCACGTGATGTGACAAATGTGCTGGACGAAGACGTGGAAAAAAGTTCCCTACGCGCGTGAACACCACGAGTATGAGGGGGTGTGGATTCTGAATCTGAAGCCATGATCCTTCGACTCTCAGGAAGAACAGAGCTTGGTTACTAAGGAAACTCACTTAATTAACTAAGGCTCTCAATGAAAGCACCACTTGATAAGAGTCCGGGGGATACTGAGCAAGATCGGCCTAATCTAGGCTGGTCGGGAATACTATACTGTGGTCTTCGTCACCTGCAAAGCGCCGGAGGGGGTCTCCGGCGTAAACTCTCCGATGCCAAAGTCAGTGTGAGTAGTCAAAATGGCAGGGGTTCAGTACGCTGTCTTAGGCTTACCTCTTGTCGGAAAAGGTGGGGGTATTTATAGGCAAAGGAAAGAGTGTACCGACAGGGGGCAGGAGTTATCCCTGGTTGGATCCGCTGGGGTGATAGATGCCGCTGGGGTGACAGGAAGTGATGTCATATGGGATGACGTCATGCGGAGTGACGTCATGGATGACCTGGGATGGGATGCCGCCGTGCTGATGTCGACCATCCCAGGGTCGGTCGCCAGGCTAAGGGCGGTAAGAACAGGGTCCCGCTTCCCTCGGCGGGTATGGTATGCCGACCGAGTCACCTTAGTGGGGTAGTGGAGATGCCGCTTCTGTGGTATCGATAGTTATCAGGAGGGGGGTGGTCTCACGCGTCATCTGCCCACACGCACGGCGTTATCCCATCCCAGGTCAGCCATGACGTCACTCAGGGCGTTATCTTCCCTAGATAACGCCCACCCCAAGAGGTAACGCCCCTGCTTGGCCTATAAATACCCCACCATTTGTAACACCAGGTAAGCCTAAGATCGCTACTCGAACCCCTGCCATTTTGGAACCGCCATACTGACTTAAGCATCGGAGTGTCTACACTGGAGCCCCCCCTTCGGCGCTTTGCAGGTACACCGGACGACGCCCACAGTCACTCCGAACGGCCATAACCACCACCCCCGGTTCTCAAGAAGTTTGAATCTTATCATAACATATAACCTTATATGCATTTATGTGTTGTTGCGATATTAAAAATGATATCGTGCGCCATCTAATGTGTGGCTATATCTTGTGATAAAGCATTTTATCTTATATACTTTAGCATTTTTGTATTTTTAGAATAAGAGGGTTTGGGATTGGGGGGAAATTCCACACTATTTTTACTCATGAAACTAGAGAATTTATACAAAATAAAAAATAGCATTGAAGTCAATAACTAAGTAGTCACGGGTTGGCTATAGGTCTAGAATTCGATCAAGAGAAACCTCACTTGATTCGTTTAGGTTGGTTAGCACGGGTTGCTAGCAGGTTTAAACACTCTAGACCTATAGCCAACCCGTGACTATCAACATATCTCATATGTGAAGTAACATATAACCTTATATGCATTTATGTGTTGTTGCAATATTAAAAATGATCCTGAGCAATTAGCAAATATGGAAAACCAAGACTACCTCTGGTGTCAACGGCTACAATTTCCTCACAAGAGATTGTGGAAAGTGATGCAATTACCTATTAATCATGCATATAAGAGAACAAAAGTTTGTGAAACACATGCAAAATGGCAAACCTAATAACTTTCAAAATGCAAACTCTCCTTGAGAAATAAGAATTCTAGAGATAATTTAAACAGAACTCTGCTTACTTGTACTCAAGAAGGGTAGACTAACTGGCACTATCAATTTACAGACGGAAGATAATCTTGAAAAAGAAACCGTGTCATGAATACCTCAGGAAATAGTTTGCTTCTTGCTTCTTGCATTCATGTGAAAACCAAAGCCCTTCATAGAATAGACCAAAACTAGAGTACTTGTATACTCATCAGCAACATTCTCCAAGAAATCTGCAGCTAGAGCAGAAAAGTCTCCCGAGTCATCAACAATGAATTGGAAACCCTATCACAATAACAATACATCAATATCGTAGGAAAAGTGACATATATACGTTCAATCACAAAATTCTCATAGTAATGATTTGTTTCCTATAACTGCATGCTTGAATAAGTGTAATCATCATCTGACTACAACAGTAAAATGCAAATATTGTCAACAATTTCAAAACTCCAAGAGAGAGAAAGAGGAAGAAGAGGAAGAGGAAGAGGAAGAGGAAGAGGAAGAGGAAGAGGAAGAGGAAGAGGAAGAGGAAGAGGAAGAGGAAGAGGAAGGGGAAGAGGCAGTGGAAGGGGAAGGGGAAGAGGAAGAGGAAAAGGAAGAGGAAGAGGAAGAGGAGGAGGAGGAGGAGCGACAACGACAGAGGTAGAGGCAGTGGCAAAGGTAGAGGAAGAGGAAGAGGAAGAGGAAGAGGAAGAGGAAGAGGCAGGGGTAGGGGCAGAGGCAGAGGTAGAGGCAGAGGAAGCTGTAGCGATAGAGGCCAGATAGAGACAAAGGTAGAGGCAGAGGCAGAGGAAGAGGAAAAGGAAGACCCCGCCCAGGCCTCAGAGCAAAGTGTGACGTGCGGTGCTCTTCCAGCAACTGGACCCTACCGCCGACTAAGTCGATTCTAGGGTGGGCAGGTTGTTTATAAAGATATGTTATTCGTAATTCAACAGAATCGAGTTTGATTCCAATCCAGCATCATAGAATGCAATTAAAGTGAAACCTTACCAGCTCAACTTCAAAAAAATTGTTACCGATTAGTGAGGTATAAAATATCAAAATTATAACCTACTAACCACTTTATAGGGGATTAATTAAAAAGGAAAGAGCGCTGAAATAAAACAATTTTTATATTCTCAAAAACTAAATTGGAGTCAGAGGAAAGTTTGGCATGGTCGTCAACTGCGCAAACCATTTTTGATAGGGATTCTTCCATCTCCTCCAGTTCCTCCTTCCCTGAATTGCAAACCTATGAAGATTTCCCAGTCAAGTTTTTATGAATGACAAGATAGCACTGGTAAAACGCAGTCTAGCTACCATGGGAATAGAATGAACGTCAAGTGATCCCCTTGATGACAAACCGGGAATTGGGCTGCTCAAGAACTCACCATATTGGCCAACTAAGTCCCGAAGATTTTAGGAAATGGTAACAGTATTGGCAGAGGGTGGAGAGACACTGACAGATGGAAAAACTTAGGTTTGATGATAGTATGTGCATAAGCAGCATTAATACTATCCTTCACTTATGAAATTGAAGGATTCCGGCCTCTTACAGTAAGGATACAGAGGATTAACTTTTAGGAGCATAATATGCATGCGTACGACCACCACTATAAGTCAAAGGAAGTCCATATATTACTTTATGAGAGCTTATTAAATAACAAGCATAGGAAAGCTAACGATCATTTCAAAACTTTCTTAATTATTCTCGGCGCTGCAATTATAACCCAATATAGGTTCAGGAAACTTGTGCATATATATCATGTTCTTCGACAACTAGAAGCCATTCTATGATATGAAATACCATAGTTGTATATAAAACATAATTTAAGTAGGATATTACACGTACCATCATTTAATATTGTATCAACCAAAAAAATAAATCATCTAATGTTGTGTTGAACACAGTAAAAAGGTATTGTATTAGAAAGCAAAGGCAACACAGGCTCAGGAAATAATAAGTTAAAAATATCTAATCCAATATATCACAAATAAAAATGAGTACCAGATCTAAGGGTTCCATGAACAATCATGGATTCTATTGCCTGCAAATATTCTACATCTTCTACTCCTTTGTTGTCAACGACCGCAATTTACTCACAAGAGTTTGCTGAAACTGTTCCTCTGAATTTAAAATCCTGAGCAATTAGCAGCATGCAATGACAACAAAAGGTCTTCAAATGGGGGAAAAAAGGAAAAGACAATCTGTCAAATACCAAATATGGAGGATGCTGGCATTGCAACATCTAGAGTGGCCACCATATTGGATCTACCTTGCCCTGTTAACATATGTATAACTCCATGAACATCAAAGACACCAGAGGCATAATATGAATCTACAGTTGGTCTAAGAGATTCTATTCTGAAAGGAAGACTAATAGAGTGTAGAGCAGCAACATAAACGGCGCTGCAATGGTAAGCCTTCCTATCTTCAATGCTAAGAAATGAGGCAACTTTACCTTGAATATGGGTGGAAATGAAAGTATTAAAATAATGGCAAGAGATTATGGAAAGTGATGCAATTACCTATTAATCATGCATACAGGAGAACAAAAGTATGCGAAACACATGGAAAATGGCAAAGCTAATAAATTTTAAGATGCAAATTGTCCTTGAGAAATAGGAATTCTAGAGATAATTTGAACAGAACTCTGCTTACTTGTACTCAAGAAGGGTAGACCAACTGGCACTATCAATTTACAGAAGGAAGATAATCTTGAAAAAGAAACTGGGTCATGAATACCCTGGGAAATAGTTAGGGCCTGTTTACCTTAGGGAATTTTCCCGAAAATTCTCCAGTTTTCTGAAAACTGGACTTTTTTGTTCGAAAACGTATTTACTTCGCGCTATTTTCATTTCGAAAACAAAAACGAAAATTTTCAGAATAAAAACTCATGTGTAAGTTTTGAAAACACCAAAAACCTGTTTATAGAAAGAAGATAATCTTGAAAAAGAAACTGGGTCATGAATACCCCGGGAAATAGTTAGCTTCTTACTTCTTTGCATTCATTTGAAAACCAGGTCCCCTCACAAAATAGAGCAAAACTAGTGTACTCGTATACTCATCAACAACTAGAGCAGAAAATCCTCTTGAGTGATTAACAATGAATTGGAAACCCTGTCACAATAATAATACAGAGGCAGAGGCAGAGAGGTAGAGGTAGAGGAAGAGGAAGAGGAAGAGGAAGAGGAAGAGGAAGAGGATGAGGAAGAGGAAGTGAAAGAGTAAGAGGAAGAGGAAGAGAAAGAGAAAGAGGAAGAGGAAGAGGAAGAGGAAGAGGAAGAGGAAGAGGAAAAGGATGAGGAAGAGGAAAAGGATGAGGAAGAGGAAGTGGAAGAGTAAAAGGAAGAGGAAGAGGAAGAGGAAGAGGAAGAGGAAGAGGAGGAGGAGGAGGAGGAAGAGGAGGAGGAGTTGTTAGAGCAAAAAATAGAGCAAAACTAGTGTACTCGTATACTCATCAGCAGCTAGAGCAAAAAATCCTCCTGAGCCATCAACAATGAATTGGAAACCCTGTCACAATAACAATATAGAGGTAGAGGTGGAGGCAAAGGCAGAGGCGGAGGCAGAGGCAGAGGCAACAGATACAGAGGTAGAGGCAGAGGCAAAGGCAAAGGCAAAGGCTACGGCAGCGGTAGAGGCTAGGCAGAAGCATAGGCAGAGGCAGAAGAGGTAGAGGAAAAGGAAGAGGAAGAGGAATTTGAAGAAGAAGATGAGGAAGAGGAAGAGGAAGAGGCAGAGGTAGAGGAAGTAGAGGAAGAGGAAGAGGAAGAGAAAGAGGAAGATGAAGAGGAGGAGAGGTAGCGATAGAGGTAGGGGTAGAGGCAGAGGCAGAGGTAGAAGCAGAGGCAACAGAGGAAGAGGAAGAGGCAGAGAAAGTAGAAGAGGAAGAGGAAGAGGAAGAGGAAGAGGAAGAGAAAGAGGAAGAGATGGAGGAGGAGGAGGAGGAGAACGAGCGGCGGTAGCTCTAGAGGTAGAGGCAGAGGAAAAGGAAGAGGTAGAGGCAGAGGCTGAGGCTGAGGCTGAGGCAGAGGAAGAGGAAGAGGAAGAGGAAGACCCCCGAGCCCAGCCCTCAGAGCCAATGCGTCGTGTGGTGCTCTTCAACCCGCTGGTCCCTACCTCCGACTGAGTCAATTCTAGGGTAGGTTGGCTGTTTCTAAAGATTTGTTGTTCGTAATTCGACAGAATCAAGTTTGATTCCAATCTAGCATGAGAGAACGCTATAACTGTGTGACCTTTCAACTGAACTTAATAAAAAATGTTACCGGTTAGTGATGTATAAAATTTGAGAATTTCAACCCACCAACCACTTTTCATGGGATTAAGTAAAAAGGAAAGAGCAGAGGAACAGGAGAAAAGTTGGGCATCGTCGTCAACTGCACTAACCATTTTTTATAGGGATTCTTCCTTGTCTTGTAGTTCCTCCTTCCTAAAACCCCTGCTTTTAACAAATTTAGTCCCCGATGCTCCTCTCTGAATTGTAAACCTGCGGAGATTTCCCAGTCTAGTTTCCAAGAATGGCATGATAGCACTACTAGAACGCAGTCTAGCTGCCATTGGAATAGAATGAACGTCAAGTGATCTCCTTGATGACAAACCAGGAATTGGGTTGCTCAAGAACTCACCATATTGGCCAACTAAGTTCCCGAAGATTTTAGGAAATGGTAACGGTATTGGCAGAGGGTAGAGAGACACTGACAGATGGAAAAACTTAGGTTTGATGACAGTATGTGCATAAGCAGCATTAATACTATCCTTCATTTATGAAATTCAAGCATTCTGGCCTCATACAGTAAGGATATAGAGGATTAGCTTTTAGGAGCATTAATACGACCACCACTATAAGTCAAAGGAAGTCCATACATTACCCCCGAGCCCAGCCCTCAGAGCCAATGTGACGTGCGGTGCTCTTCAACCCGCTGGACCCTACCTCCGATAGAGTCGATTCTAGGGTGGGCAAGCTGTTTCTAAAGATATATCGTTCGTAATTCGACAGAAATGAGTTTGATTCCAATGCAGCATGAGACAACGTAATCACTGTGTGACCTTTCCAAGTCAACTTAATAAAAAATGTTACCGGTTAGTGATGTTTAAAATTTCAGAATTTTAACCCACCAACCACTTTTCAAGGGATTAAGTAAAATGGAAAGAGCGGTGAAACAAAATGATTTTTATACCCTCAGAAACTTAATCGGAGTCGGAGAAAAGTTGGGCATCGTTTTCAATTGAACTAACCATTTTTTATCGGGATTCTTCCATGTCTTCTAGTTCCTCCTCCCTAAAACCCCGAGAAATAGTTAGCTTCTTACTCAAGAAGGGTAGACCAACTGGCACTATCCATTTACAGAAGGAAGATAATCTTGAAAAAGAAACTGGGTCATGAATACCCTGGGAAATAGTTAGGGCCTGTATACCTCAGGGAAGTTTCCCGAAAATTCTCCAGATTTTTGAAAACTGGATTTTTTTTTTCTGAAAACGTGTTTACTTCGCGCTATTTTCATTTTGAAAACAAAAATGAAAATTTTCAGAATAAAAACTCATGTGTAAGTTTTGAAAACACCAAAAACCTGTTTTCAATTTTTTTTTTGCTTTTACAAAGCCAGTTTTCAAAATGGAAAACTCGGTTCTCCATTCATAGAATTAAATGAAACTTTTTTTAATACACTTTTACCCCTCACCATTTCTTCACGTTCTTCGTCCTCATTCTTCCTCTTCATCTGCTCATGTTCCTCTTCATCTTCTTCCTCTTCTTGCGTTCCTCTTCTCTTCTCCCTCCGACGCCGGCCTTCTTGTCCACTCTCAGTTCCGTCCGACTGCTCTCGGTCTCGGCTGCTCCTCCTCCACCACCCACCGAAACCCTAGGTACCAGTTTTCTTCCTCTCTGTTTATGATTAAATCAGTTTAGGGTTTCTTGAATAATCTACTTTTCTTCCTATCTGTTTCTTAAATAACCCTAGGTTCTATCTTTTCTTGCCGTCACTTGCTTTCCTTGTACCGATTCGAAACGCTCTTCTTTACACCGTTTAATCGCCAAGAGAACACCGTTTCGGTTACTGGTTTAGGATTTGTTGGATCTGGTACTGAAGCGTCGGATCTGGTTAGGTAAGTCCATCTTCTTCCTCTCGTGCCCTACCTTTTCCTATGTTCTCGTCTCCTTTAGGCATATTTTCCTGACTCTTCTTCATTTTTGCTTAAAACAGCTAAATGGGTTTGTTTTGTTTGCAAACTCGTTTCGTATGGCTATTTTTTTGTTGTCCATCATGTAAAATTATCATTTCATTACCGTGTTTATCGCTTTGTTACTAATTTTGTGCTGGAAACCCCTATCTTTTTAAGGAAATTATGCTTGTATGTTTAATAAAATGTGAATTAACCTAAATTTTGTATGGTAGATTACCTGCTTTCTCGCACTAAGATTGATTTTGAGTTAGGGATCTTTTTCAGTTTCCTGTTTCGTTTTGGTTGAAGGAAAGTAAGACACACATACCATTAGAATGTGATTGCAAATAAGACATACACTGGGTTCTTAGTTTTCTGGGCATTTCTAGTTGTAAATCTAGGGGCAACGTACTGGCCTTGTGAGTCTTAGATACTTTATTCCTCTGCAACCATCTGATATATGGCTATTTTTTCATTCTTAATGGTTTCCTGCATCACTTTTTCTCTGAGCTGCTCTTATTTATCGTTTCTTTGCTGACATCAACTAGCTACATGCACATAATCTAGTGTAAATCATATGCATTTCAATACGGTAAGATCCGATATAGCTACTGTCTTGAGGATTGGTGCAGACCTAAGATACACAACAAATGAACCCGTTGGATATGTCATTATAGTGCTTTGTCCTACAGGTTATGATAACCTAATTCATTTAGGGGGCTGTTTTGTGTCAATAATTTCCCCAAATGACTAGGATGTCTTACATCTCTCATGCTGACCACATGGTGGGGCTTCTCATTCTTATTGATTACTTTCTAAGGATGGGTTGTTTTAAAAAACTGTATTGCTTCTCTATAATAATTTAGATATGGCAGTTGGCTAATTGCAAAACATAAAGGAAGAGAACAACACAATGAAACTATATGTGCAGAATTATGCCTTCATTGTGAGGTGATGCCGATAATTTTCCACATGGTTGGGGTGATATCATGTTTACTTCTTTTTTTCCTATTAATACGTAACCTGATGTAGGAACTGTACAATAAACTGATTAAGTTGGAGGATTGATCTTCATTGCAAAGATTGTTCTAAAGCAAAGATTGGATGTTGCATTTTCTTTCCTTTTATGATTATACTTTGGGTAGAACTTTATTTTATTCCAACAATACTGGTTGGATTTTGGTTCATATTTAATGTAGTTTCCTATAATCTGTGACTTGACTTGACCTGAACTTATGTGCACCTGTTATTTGCAGACTACATTCACTGACATTTTGAAGATACTTGGTACGGTTTCTTTTCCTGCTCTTGTTTGAGTAAATATTGTAATGCTTCCAACCCTAAATGATTTTTTTTGCACTTGTCATTTATGGTGAGAACACCACCGTGTGTTTAGCTACAGGATGTTGTGCTCCCAGCCATATGTAAAGAAATTTCTAAAGCTTTTTATTGATTTTCTCTGCATTTCCTTCAAAACCCATGTAAAGAAATTTCTAAAGCTTTTTTATTGATGATCTCAACATTGCCTTCAAAACAAATGATATTCGCATATAGTATTATAAAATTCAGACAGGACTACATTGGTTTTCTTGATCCTTACATGATTATAATATTAGTAGATTGAATGGTTACAATTGGTTAACAATTGGTTAGGTGCTACAGATAATTTGAACGCATCATGGCTGGAGGGAGACACGAGGGTGAAGATGAGGCAAAATGGTTTGAAAAAAATGAAGAAATATTTCTACAAATTCTGCACGAGCGAGTGAAGAAAGATCCTAATGGTGCACCCACCTTCAAGAGTTCAGACTGGAACGATATTGATCAAGAAATGTTTCTGGCCTTTGGGGAAAGGTACGACAGACTGAAGTTGGTGGGTAAATACAATCGTCTAAGGGTGAAGCATCGACAATTTTCAGAATTGTTAGAGCACACTGGAGTCACCTACCTATCAAGCTTGAACACTGTCAATGCCCCAGAAGATGTGTGGCAAATGTTCTTCCAGGTATGTTAAACATTCTCACATATTTACATTATTCCATAACTTTATACATTGTTGTTATTCATATTGTTTCACACATTTGCAGAAAAACAGGGCCTATAACACATTCAGAAGGAAAGGTTGTCCAAACTACGAGATGCTAGGTCTGGTGATTAATAAATCTACAGCTACGGGACTTCTACGACACTCCTCTTCGCAATTGCCACCTACATCTGATGAGGAGCGTCAGACCGAAGACCAATTTCTGAATCATGGTGTTCACATTAACGTAGGTGATGGAACACCAGACGGTGGGAGCTCACAAGGAAAATGTCCTTCTTCTGGTTCACTTCCAGCTGCTAGGCGCGCCAAGAAGGGTAATTCCTCGAAGTTGAACTCCTGCATGGAGCAGTTCGCGTCATCATAGAGTGCTAAGACAGAGTATTTTAATGCAAAGGTCAAGAAGTACAAAATTGAGCAAGCTGAAGTTACAAGTCCAAACAAAGAAGTTGATTCGATTGTTGGGTGTATCGAGGCTATGGGGAAGGTGGATGAAGTTTCGGATGCAGCGTACATCAAAGCACTTGAGAGGTTCAAGGATCCTTACTGGAGGAAAGTCTTCGCCACGTTGTCGATTGAGAAGAAGAGGTTGTGGTTGCAGAGCTTGGCGTGATTGGATGATGTCTTTTATTTCCCATAGAGTCATAAACTTATTAGGATGGTTATTTGTGTGCTGTAATATTTTAAAGTGTTTGTGCGCTTTCAGTACTTTTATCTTATTGGATTGTTTAACATTGCACCTTCACCTTGAGTATGACATGGTGTTTGCGCAGCTTGAGTACTTTGATGTTCTTGTGTGATGTAATATTGTGGAGTTTGAGTAATGCAGACTATGCACTTCTGTTATGTAATATTTATAAGTGTTTGTGCAGCTGCTTTGAGTTTCTTCAAGGTTGCTGATAGAAATACTTTCTTGTTTCATGATTGCTATCTAGGATCATAATTCCACGAGTCAGTATTTTGGTTTTGAATGTAAATCAGTAAATGCACAATGTTGGACCTTGGTTAAGATTGCCATTAGCTTCATGTTGAAATTTGGTTCTCTTTCATGTGCAAGATTTCAAGCTTACAATCTCGTGGCTGCTTGTTTGGGCATTTGGTTGTTACAGTAGAGACATTGACCCAGATTTAAAGCTACATACTTCAATAGACAAAAACATGGACATAACCCGTCCTACATTTATACATCAGATTGGATGTTACAGCACAGAACGGTGTGTTAAATTGTTCCGAAATTAAACACTAAAATAGTCATGGTCCTCTGCGTCGCCAAAACTCCAGAAACTCTAATTCAACTGCACAACAGCTAACGAGCTGTTTGAGCATTAAGACGCTGGCCTAAATAAACAAGGTGCCAAGTAAGAGACATAAGAGTGAAGATGAAACGGAAGGATGAGTAGGAGTTTAGGGTCCTCAACTTCTTGTTTGTTGCTGCAATTCTTGACCTCACACCCTCTTCTGCCTCGCTCATTTGTTTGAGTGAAACTGGTGCTGATGCTGAAACTTCATCTCCTGCTGTGCTTTTTGTGGCTGGGTCACTGCCAACCGCCGCCTCTAAAGACTTACTATCTTCCTTCGGACAAGCACAAACAATGCAATAGTACCTTATTTTGGAGCCATTAACATGGGATGCAATAATCACCACTCCATCTTCACTAAAATGGAGCCATTAACATGGGATGCAATAACCACCACTCAAGCAAAAGGAGGTCAGAGGAAAAGACGGGAAGAATGAGAGAGACGAGACCAAGGACTTGTCATTAAAACGGTTTTGTTTTGTCATGGTGAATATATTAAAATAAATAACTATTCTTATTTTAAAGTTTCTAACCAACGAAACTTTTATTCGAAATTTATAATTTCTGAATATATTAACATAAATAACTATTTTGATTTTAAGTTTCTAAATTAATAAAACTTTTTTCCAGATTTATTTCATATTGAATATATTAAAATAAACAATTAGGGTTATTTTAAGTTTCTAAAGTAATAAAACTTATTCCTTTATACTAGTAATAATAATGAAAATGCATGATTGGGGGGCCATTTCTGAAGGAAATAGTTTCAATGTTCGTGGTTATACAGGCAACAAATAGAGACAAACAAATAAAACAAATAGGAGATAAAATACAAGTACTAATAATTATGGTGCATGAAAATGCATACGGATAATTTTTGAAGGAAACATGGCAATGCTCGTGGATATACAGGGACAGAAATAGTGACAACCCTTAGAATAAATAAGAGACCAAGAAACCAGTATGCGTAGGAAGGTAAAAATAGAAAGAAAGAGGGAGCGGCAATCGCAAAGCAGGTGATCATGTAATTAGTTTGGTATTGTTTACTAACCTGTAATTCCTACTCGTCTTCACTTCTTTGTAGTTCTATTTGTTTCCTCTGCTAAATTCAGCGCTTTATTTATAATGCAGGTAGAAATGGCACAATATTATGATAATACTTCAACATATTATGTTGTCAATTCAAGTGATGATGGTTCTACTAATGATGATGATGATGACTTGGAAGAATTACTGTAGCTTCAGAGGCTAACGCAGGCTGAAAGCAGTCGTGTTGCAAGGACGCCTGGTCGCACATCTATGCTTAGCGGTAGAGCTTATATCATTGAGGTTTTAGTGGGAAATCCCACTGTATGTTATGATAACTTTAGTATGCGACCATATGTTTTTATGAACTTATGCGATAGGCTCAAAACTATGGGTTTACTAATAGCGACCAGAGAAGTTAGTGTGGAAGAGGGTCTGGCAATGGGGTTATCTGTATTATGTCACTGGCAAACTCAGAGGGTTGTAGCAGGCCGATTTCAGCATTCTACTAGGATCGTGCACATGTGGGTGAAGAATGTGATACGTGTTTTGGCTGCTTTAGCAACTGATTTGATCAAACATGTCAACAGAGGACCAGTTCAACCAGAAATTCTTGAGAATCCCAGATGGTATCCATATTTTCAGGTGCGCATCTCTGTTAGGAATTGAAGATACTTAAGAATGACTAAAGTTTAAAGCTAACTCTGATATATACTTCTTTTACTTCCTCTTAGAAATGCATAGACGCAATTGATGGTACTCATGTTGCAGCTTGGACTCCTACTTCTAAACAAAGAAGTTTTCGGGGTAGAAAATCACTAGTTACGCAAAATGTTATGGTCGTGTGTTCGCATGATTTGATGTTCACTTTTGTTTATTCTGGTTGGGAAGGCACAACTAATGATTCATGTGTGTTTCTTGATGCGCTAACAAGGCAGGAAAATCAATTCCCTATGCCACCACTAGGTAAAACACAATTTATTGAATTTCATAACAGTATGCAATGTTTATATCGTTTGCCAGTTTTAGATTTGAACATATCATTTGCAGATTATTATTACGCTGTCGATGCTGGCTACCCAAATATTCTAGGTTTTTTAGCTCCTTATCGTGGTGAACGATATCATTGAAGCGATTTCCAAGGACGGGGGAGAATAACAAGAAAATATGAATTATTTAACCACAAACATTCATCTTTGCGAAATGTTATTGAAAGGGCCTTTGGCATTCTCAAAGCTAGATTTCCTATATTAAAGTCTATTCCGAATTACCCACTTCGACGTCAAAAATTGATACCTATAGTTTGTTGCGCACTTCATAATTTTATTCGGAGCGAAGATAGAGCTGATCAATTATTCACTGAATTTGGTGAGGACGGTGTGCAAAACACTGATGAAGACCGAGATGATGAGATGCAAAAAGGTATACAACTGAATATGTCACAACAACAACAAATGAATGCTGTTAGGGAAGACATTGCAAATGAATTGTGGGCTCATCGTAATAATCGTTAGATTACGAGGGAGCAACGAGTCAAGTGGAGTACGTTTGCTATGTAATTTTTTCATCAATTATTATATTAGTAGATTGCTTTTATTTTCGTGTAGGAATATGAATTACAATATTTAAATGCAATATTAGAAGATTGATGTTATATTTAATAAGTTTTCCCTTTTTAAAATGACTATTAAATTTTCAAATGATTTCTTCTTTTCATTACAAATATTTTCGGTTTTCCACAAAAAAGAAAAACGCACGAAGTAAACACGTTTTCCAGTTTTTAGATCAGGAAATTCTTACATTCAGTGCGAAGTAAATGCATTTTCTAGTTTTTCTGATCAAGAAATAAGCGCGAAGTAAACGAGTTTTCCAGTTTTCAGAATGAAAATAAAATTCTCGAAATAGATCAAAAACAGCAAATTTTCAAATTTAGAATTCTCCCAGGTAAATGGGCCCTTAGCTTCTTGCTTCTTTGCATTCATTTGAAAACCAGGGCCCCTCATAAAATAGAGCAAAACTAGTGTACTCGTATACTCATCAACAATTAGAGCAGAAAATCCTCCTGAGTGATTAACAATGAATTGGAAACCCTGTCACAATAATAATATAGAGGCAGAGGCGGTGGCAGAGGCGGTAGCAGAGGCAGTAGATGCAAATGCAGAGGCAGAGGTAGAGGCAGAGGCAGAGGTAGAGAGGCAGAGGAAGAGGAAGAGGAAGACGATGAGGAAGAGGAAGAGGAAGAGGAAGAGGAAGAGTAAGAGGAAGAGGAAGAGGATGAGGAAGAGGAAGTGGAAGAGTAAGAGGAAGAGGAAGAGGAAGATCCCCGAGCCCAGCCCTCAAAGCCAATGCGATGTGCGGTGCTCTTCAACCCGCTGGACCCTACCTCCGACTGAGTCGATTCTAAGGTAGGCAGACTGTCTCTTAAAATAATGGCAAGAGATTGTGGAAAGTGATGCAATTACCTATTAATCATGCATACAGGAGAACAAAAGTATGTGAAACACATGGAAAATGGCAAAGCTAATAAATTTCAAGATGCAAACTGTCCTTGAGAAATAGGAATTCTAGAAATAATTTGAACAGAACTCTGCTTACTTGTACTCAAGAAGGGTAGACCAACTGGCACTATCAATTTACAGAAGGAAGATAATCTTGAAAAAGAAATTGGGTCATGAATACCCCGGGAAATAGTTAGCTTCTTACTTCTTTGCATTCATTTGAAAACCAGGTCCCCTCACAAAATAGAGCAAAACTAGTGTACTTGTATACTCATCAACAACTAGAGCAGAAAATCCTCTTGAGTGATTAACAATGAATTGGAAACCCTGTCATAATAATAATACAGAGGCAGAGGCAGAGAGGTAGAGGAAGAGGAAGAGGAAGAGGAAGAGGAAGAGGAAGAGGAAGAGGAAGAGGAGGAGGAGGAGGAGAAGGAGGAGGAGGAGGAGGAGGAGGAGGAGTAGCTGTAGCGACAGAGGCAAAGGTAGAGGCAGAGAGGCAGTGGAAGAGTAAGAGGAAGAGGAAGAGGAAGAGGAAGAGAAGGAGGAAGAGGAGAAGGAGGAGGAGGAGGAGGAGGAGGAGCTGTAGCGATAGAGTCAAAGGCAGAGGTAGAAGAGGAAGAAGAGGAAGAGGAAGAGGAAGAGGCAGAAGCTAGACTAACTGGCACTATCAATTTATAGAAGGAAGATAATATTGAAAAAGAAACTGCGTCATGAATACTCCGGGATAAAGTTAGCTTCTTGCTTCTTGCATTCATTTGAAAACCAGGTCCTCTCCTAAAATAGAGAAAAACTAGTGTACTCGTATACTCATCATCAGCATTCTTCAAAAAATCTGTAGTTGGAGTAGAAAAGCTTCCTGAGTCATCAACAATGAATTGGAAACCCTGTCACATTAACAATACATCAGTATCGTAGGAAAAGTGACACATACTTTCTTTCACAGAATTCTTATAGTAATGATTTGTTTCCTATAACTGCAGGAAGAGGAGAGTGAAGAAGAGGAAGAGGAAAAGGAAGAAGAGGAAGAGGAAGAGGAAGAAGAGGAAGAGGAAAAGGAAAAGGGGGAAGAGGAGGAGGAGGAAAGGTAGCAGCTGAGGCAGAGGCTGAGGCAGAAGAGGCAAAGGAAGATGAAGAGGAAAACCCCCGAGCGTAACCCTCAGAGCCAAGTGCGACGTGCGGTGTTCTTCCAACCGCTGGACCCTACCTCCAACTGAGTCGATTCTAGGGTGGGCAGGTTGTTTCCAAAGATATGTTGTTCATAATTCGACAGAATCAAGTTTGATCCCAATCCAGCACGAGAGAACGCAATAACTGTGTGACCTTTCAACTCAACTTAATAAAAAATGTTACCGGTTAGTGATGTATAAAATTTGAGAATTTCAACCCACTAACCACTTTTCAAGGGATTAAGTAAAAAGGAAAGAGCGGAGAAACAAAAAGATTTTTATACTCTCAGAAACTTAATCGGAGTCCGAGGAAAGTTGGGCATCATCGTCAACTGCACTAACCATTTTTGATAGGGATTCTTCCATGTCTTCCAGTTCCTCCTTCCTAAAACCCAAGCTTTTAACAAAATTAGTCCCCAATGCTCCTCTCTGAATTGCAAACCGGCGGAGATTTCCTAGTCTAGTTTCCAAGAATGGCAAGATAGCACTACTGGAAGGCAGTCTAGCAGCCATCGGAATAGAATGAACGTCAAGTGATCCCGTTGATGACAAACCGAGAGTTGGGCTGCTCAAGAACTCACCATATTGGCCAACTAAGTTCCCGAAGATTTTAGGAAATGGTAACGATATTGGCAGAGGGTAAAGAGACACTAACAGATGGCAAAACTTAGGTTTGATGACAGTATGTGCAAAAGCAGCATTAATACTATCCTTCACATCTAAAATTGAAGCATTCTGGTCTCCTACAGTGATTAGCTTTTAGGAGCATAAAATGCATGCGTACGACCACCACTATAAGTCAAAGAAAGTCCATACATTACTTTCTGAGAGCTTACTAAATAACAAGCACGGGAAAGCTAACGATCATTTCAAAACTTTCTTAATTATTCTCGGCGCTGGAATCATAACCCAATATAGGTTCAAGAAACTTGTGCATATATATCATGTTCTTCGACAACTAGAACCCATTCTGTGATATGAAATACCATAATTGTATATAAAACATAACTTAAGTAGGATATTACACGTACCATCATTTAATATTGTATCAACCAAAAACATAAATCATCTAATGTTGTGTTGAACACAGCAAAAAGGTATTGTATTAGAAAGCAAAGGCAACATAGGCTCAGGAAACAATCTGCAAAATACCGAATATAGATGGTACTGGCATTGCAACATCTAGAGTGGCCACCATATTAGATCTACCTTGCCCTGTTAACATATGTATAACTCTATGAACATCAACAACACCAGAGGCACAATATGATTCTATTCTAAAAGGAAGACTAATAGAGTGTAGAGTAGCAACATAAACAGCACTGCAATGGTAAGCCTTCTTATCTTCAATGCTAAGAAATGAGGCAACTTTACTTTGAATATTGGGGGAAATGAAAGTATTAAAATAATGGCAAGAGATTGTGGAAAGTGATGCAATTACCTATTAATCATGCATACAAGAGAACAAAAGTATGTGAAACACATACAAAATGGCAAAGCTAATAAATTTCAAGATGCAAACTGTCTTTGAGAAATAGGAATTCTAGATATAATTTGAATAGAACTCTAATTACTTGTACTCAAGAAGGGTAGACCAACTGGCACTATCAATTTACTGAAGGAAGATAATCTTGAAAAAGAAACTGCGTCATGAATACCCCGAGAAATAGTTAGCTTCTTGCTTCTTGTATTCATTTGAAAGTCAGGGCCCCTCACCAAATAGAGCAAAACTAGTGTACTCATCAGCAACTAGAGCAAACAATCCTTCTGAGTCATCAAAAATGAATTGGAAACCCTATCACAATAACAATATAGAGGCAGAGGCAGAGGCAGAGGCACCAGATGTAAATACAGAGGCAGAGGCAAAGGCAGAGGCTATGGCAGCGGTAGAGGCTAGGTAGAAGCAGAGGCAGAGGCAAAGGCAGAAGAGGCAGAAGAAGAGGAAGCGTGATAACAATCCGCCTAACGGCAAGGGCATTTTCGCCTCTTACCCCGTATGGAAAGAAAATGGTCACTGTTCCTACCGCTGCGGTAGGGTCGAGGCAGTCGTCTCCCCCCAGGAGATTGACACCCGGAGGGTTGACGTCACATAGGAGGCCCCCACACGAAACTTCTAGATGACCAGAGGAGCTATCTCACCGGATTAAAAACCACGCGTTGGGAGGAACGCACTAGCCGTTACCTTGCCTGGGTAATAACTACCCCCACACCTACCGCCATGACCACATATCATAACATGGGCAAACCATGACCCCCTGACGGGAACAATTGCCCCCTAATAATCCCACTCGCGCAGAAATGCTCATTTCATCTATAAATACCTCCACCACGAAGGAGGAAGGTAAGCGGAATTTACTGGCCCAAGCTCTGCCAATTTTACCACAAATACTAACTTAAGCATCGGAGTGTTTCCGCCGGAGACCCCCTCCGGCGTCTTGCAGGTACAACGGACCACCGCGAATTCTGAACTGAAGAAGCCCTTTCCCCTTCTACCCTTCGACAGTAGACAAATTCTTATCAAATTGGTGCTTTCGTTGAGAGCTTTGGTTCTATTAAGTGAGCATCCTTAATAACCAAGCTCCATTCTTCCCGAAGCTAGAAGGATTATGGCTTCAGAGTCAGATCCCGCGCTGTCCCAATCCTCTAGCATCTCGTACAACACCCGCCGATGACTTTTTGCTTTTGCTACCTCTGATATTTCTACCACAGTACAAGAAATCACTGCAGGGGGATCAGATCCTCCCTCTGGACAGATGACAGAAGCAGCTGTATTCCAGATTTGTTCCCCTTTTTCCCACATAGCGGGACCCAGCTATTCTACCCCCCAAGCGAGGGGATCCGCGATAGGCGAAGCAGACAACCCTCTTGAAAACTCAATAGCGGCTCTTCGAGCCCAATTGGATCAGTTGACAGAGGTGGCCGCTGGATTTACGCCCCATGCCTCGGGACCCGGTGTGTCCTCCCATATGGTTTTCACTCCATCTATTGTCAACGAACGGTCGTTGTCACCCCGGCAATCCAGAGGGCTTCCATTTTCCCTACCCTTGCCATCGACCCCCATGAATGTCCCACCGCTTGCGCACGGACCTGTTGAATTTTCTAGGCAATACAGGGGAGAAATCCCTATCCCTGAAAAAGGTCGCCGACGTGATGAATATAGAGAACACTGGGATGATAGGCGAGGTGAGATGTTCAAAGAACCATCCCCTAGATACAGTGAAAGATCCAGTAGCAGGGGGCAACGAACCCGAACTCCAAGAAGCCGCAGCCGATCTCCCAGGTGGCATCATGAATATGACCCTCAGAACCCCAGATACGATGTTGAAAATCCACTCCCACATCGACCTCGTAGAGTCCCTGACGGCAACGCGGGTCACCCATTCAGTTATCGCGTGAGGCATCACAGGGTCCATCGGCATGTGAAACTCCCTGCAGAATCATATGATGGCACGAAAGACCCCATCTCTCACCTTAATAAGGTGAAAGACTTTGTGCAATTCCAAACCCGTAGTGATGCTGCGCTATGCCAAATCTTCGTCATGACACTATCGGGAGTGGCACGTCTCTGGTTCGAGGGACTCCCAATCGGGTCTATTGATAACTTCCCTCAGTTGGAAGATAAGTTCAGGAGTCAGTTTAGCATGGCAATCCCTATCAGGAAGTCAGATGCTGCGCTATTCGATATTCATCGAAAACCGCAGGAATCATTGAATGAGTTTTTAGGTCGATTTGATCTCGAAATATCTCTGGCGCCAGGGGTCACCATTGATTTTGCAGTAGAGGCCCTAAAATGTAACTGTCGTTATGGGAAATTAAGGGATACGTTAACGGTGGACCCACCATTGACTCTGGATGCGTTAAGACTGAAAGCGTATAATTATGCGAGGATGGAAGAGGAGGAAAATAGAGAACGGATGCGGGACATATCGACAGACCCATACCTAGCCCCTAACGTCCCGCATAGCAACGCCCCTAACACACGACCCAATGATGATTATAGCCAACGGAAAGAGCACACCGCCAAGGCCTCTAATCGGCAGAGAGGTAATTTTTCGAAAGGGAGACCCGGAGGGTCCCCCACTCGGAAACAAGCAGATCCGCCAAAGGGCCGGATATATGACCCTGACCTTCCTTCCCTCATACTCCCAAGGGCGGAAATCCTAGCGATAGTTCAGCAACGAAATCTGCCCATCCGTTACCCAGCTCCTGTGAAACCAGGAGTAATCATGGGAGGAAGAGAGAACGCATACTGCAAGTTCCACAAGGTCAAAGGACACTCGACAGATGTGTGCAGAGAACTAAAACTGGCCATAGAATGATTAGTTGAAGAAGGCTACCTCGGAGAATTCGCCACCATGGAAAGAGAAGGGGCCAGGAACAATCCAACTGAAGTGATAACTGACCGTAGGCAAACGCCTTCTCACGCCACAGGGGCTAACGCAATTCCCCTCGGACAAAATAGAGAGGCTCTCATTGTTCATAGCGATCAGATGCCTATGATTAATATCATCGCGGGAGGAACACCTTACTTCGAGGAAGCTATACAACAAACGCCTGGTCCCGGGGAAAAGCACAAACGAGAGAGCGCACAGGTAAAAAGTGAGGCAATAAGCGCTTTAGATAGAATGGTATTGTCCTTCTCAAAAGAAGACGAAAAAGGCATTATTTTCCCGCATAACGACGCGTTGGTAGTAACACCCGTCATCGGCAGTCACGGAGTTAGAAGAACCCTTGTCGATAATGAGAGCGCGGTGAATTTATTTTTGCTAGAAGCATACAACCTGATGAAGCGCCCTGACGGTGAGTTAGCGCCTTGCAAAAGACCAAATGTTGGGATCGATGGGGTACCGATCCCGGTAGCGGGAATCACGTCATTGTCAGTATACTTCCGAGAAGACACATCCAAACGCTCTGAAGAACTATTATTTCTGGTCGTAGACCTGACTCTGCCTTATAATGCCATACTAGGGCGGCCGTTTCTCAATCGTTTTGGGGCAGCGATATCCCAAAAATACATGCGGATGAAATACCCCTCATGGGACGGCGTGGTCTCGATCAAAGAAGATCAGAAGCTAGCTGCTGAATGTTACCTGCTTATGACTCAAAGGAGTTGTGACCACTACGTGTGCGTGACGGACCATCCCTTCGACGATAAAGAAGAAAAGCGCACTCAGCCACTGGATAAGATGATGTCAATACCTATCGGTGAGGACAGCGAAGCGAATCTCTTGGTCAGTGAGAAACTAAGCCCCGAAGAGAATGTGCAATTAACCCAACTGCTAAGAAAATGCAAAGGAGAATTCGCGTGGAAACCGGCGGACATGCCCGAAATTTTGCGAGAGGTTGCGGAACACCGGTTAAACGTTAGCCCTGACGCCAAGCCTATTCAGCAAAAGCGGCGTGTTTTCTCACCAGAAAAGATAGCAGCCATCAAGAAAGAGTTACTTAAGCTCGCGGATGCGGGATTCATCCGAGAAGTCCAATACCCGACCTGGCTAGCTAACCCTATGTTAGTTCCTAAGCCTAACGGGGATTGGCGCATGTGCATCGATTTCACTGACCTGAACAACGCCTGCCCCAAAGATTGCTATCCCCTTCCTCGAATCGATCAGTTGGTCGACCAAACCGCTGGATATGCGTACCTAAGCTCCCTGGATGCTAACTCCGGGTATCACCAAATTCCCATGGCCATAGAAGATGAAGAGAAAACTGCCTTCATCACCCTGAGGGTTACTTACTGCTACACTGCAATACCGTTTGGGCTAAAAAATGTCGGGGCAACGTTCCAGCGCATGGCAAATAAAGTTTTCGAAAAGCAAATTGGGAGAAATGTGGAGGCTTACATGGACGACATCCTAGTCAAAAGTCGAAGCTTTAAAGACCACCTAACTGACTTGGAAGAAGTCTTCAGTGTGATGGAAGAATACAAAATGAAGTTGAATCCACGAAAATGCATGTTCGCGTTCCAAACGGGTAAATTCTTGGGCTACGTGGTTAGCCGGAATGGTATCCAGCCTAACCCTTCGAAGATAAAGGCCATCCAGGATATGATACCCCCTCGAACTGTTAAAGAAATACAGAAGCTCACCGGGCGCATCATCGCGTTGGGACGGTTCATCTCTAAGCAGGGTGAGAGATGCTTACCCTTCTTCAAAGTCATTCGAAACAAGGCCCCTTTCGGATGGACAGAGGAATGTGAGAAAGCGTTCGCAGGGCTAAAAGATTATCTCTCATCCGATCTAGTGCTAACAAGGCCTGAATCCGGCGATGAGCTATATCTATACCTGGGCGTAGCTAACGAGGTAGTCAGTGTTGTCCTCGTACGAAGCAAAGGGCATATACACCGTCCTATATTTTTCGTCAGCCACATATTGAAAGATACTGAGCTACGATACGCCCGCATCGAGAAGATAGCGCTTTCCCTAATACAGGCAACACGAAAGATGGACCGATACTTCCAAGCCCACCCCGTCACAGTACTCACCGATCAGCCTTTGAGAAAAATCTTTAGAAAGCCAAAGTCCTCGGGGAGAATGTTAATTTGGGCAATCGAACTCGAACAATATGGGCTACAGTACAAAGCTAGACCAGCTATTAAAGCCCAAGCGTTAGCAGACTTCATAGCGGAATGCACATTCACAAAAGATGCATTGATAGACCTATCAGAAGAAGAATCAGAAGATTTATACCTCTCATCCCCGGAAACGTACGCAGACTCATGGGTTATTCACGTGGATGGAGCAAAAAATCAAGAGTTAGCAGGCGCAGGCGTTTTCCTAGTTGGACCAAACGGCGTGGAGATACGATATGCCATCAGAATCCTGCAACCGTTGTCCAACAATGCGGCTGAATATGAAGCATTACTAGCAGGACTCAGAATAGGAAACAGCTTCTCCGTTGAAGCTGCACATGCCTCGGAACCGGAACGCGGCCTACGTTTAAAGATACGCGGGGATTCCAAACTAATAATGGATCAAGTTCTGGGGAACTCCCAAGCCAGAGAACCCATCATGATCCAATACTTGGCCAAAGTAAAGCATGAGCTGTCGAAAATGCAGGTAAAAGGCACCCAGGTCACCTTTGAACATATTTCCAGGGAAAATAACGAAGAGGCTGACAGCCTCGCCAAGATGGCAGCCAATTTAGAAGCCCTCATACCCAATGATGTGCACTACGGAGAACTATCCACACCCTCTTTCATGGAAGAGCAAACATCGCTTTGTGTGGAGGAGATAGAAAGCGATTGGAGAATCCCAGTGATAGAATATCTGAAACATGATAAGCTACCGGAGGAGAACGTGGAAAGGAGGAAAATCCTAAAATGGGCGGCGCGATGCACGTACTACAACGAAGAGTGGATACGAAGATGCTTCTCCCATCCAGCCGCTAAGTGCATAACGGAGCAAGAAGGCCTTCATGTATTGCGGGAAATTCATGAAGGGATATATGGCATGCACGTCGCCAGCGACACTCTGGTGTCCCAAGTCTTTCGGTTAGGGTTCTACTGGCCCACCATTCGGAGTGATTGCCATAACTTCGTAAAAACCTGCCAGAAATGTCATGAATATGCTAAGATCCCTCGAAAACCGGCCGTGCAGATTTCAGAGATAGTCGCTCCATGCCCGTTTGCTAAATGGGGCATCGACATCTTGGGCCCGTTTCCAAAAGCCAGATCTCAATTAAAATTTGTGGTCGTAGCGGTAGACTATTTCACAAAATAGGCAGAAGCCGAAGCGTTAGCCACTATCACTACCGAGAAAATCTGGCATTTCTTTAAGCACCAAGTCATTATGCGATTCGGGGTACCTCGCATACTGGTTAGTGAAAACAGAACACAGTTTACGAGCCAATTCTTCAGAAATCAGTGCGCAGAGTTTCAGATCGAACAAAGGTTCTCTTCTGTAGTACACCCTCAAACTAATGACCAGGCCGAAGTGACCAACCGCAGTATTCTTAGCGGCATCAAAAGAAACCTAGAAGGTTCCAAAAAGAAGTGGCCAGACGAACTACCATACGTATTGTGGGCCTACCGTATGACCGTCAAAGCCAGCACAGGAGAAACCCCATTCGCTTTAGCCTTTGGAACAGAAGCCGTCACACCGGTAGAAATTGGCACTATAAGCCTTCGGGTG
This sequence comes from Viola odorata, assembly GCA_963691705.1. NCBI lineage: Eukaryota > Viridiplantae > Streptophyta > Magnoliopsida > Malpighiales > Violaceae > Viola > Viola odorata. The sequence continues at coordinate 24,149,371 of OY829544.1, read as the reverse complement.
GCTCATTTCAAGGAAGAAACCAATGAAGAAAGGTTACGAGCTAACCTTGACGCGCTGCCAGAAGCACACGAGGAGATTCTCCTAAAAACCCTGCATTACAAAAGGAAAATGGCACAATACCGCAACAAGCAGGTGAGAGAACGATTGCTTAAGTCAGGGGATCTAATGCTCAGAGACAAACGAGCAGCAGGACAACGTATGGGAAAACTTAGCCCAAACTGGGATGGGCGTTGTAGGTAGGGGAGCCTACCATTTGGAAACGCTCGATGGAATACCCTTGCAAAACTCTTGGAATATAGCTCGGCTGAAGCTATACCATGCCAGAAACTAGTCCCTCCTATCCGGTAATATGAATATTATTCTAACAAAAGAATCATAAGCACTCTTTGTGTACTTTGTGGCTGAAAATATGCAGGCAAATGAAGAATACCAGGAGTGAAAATCCTATCCTTGTGATGGCTGGTCCTGATCAGACAGCTCACTAAGACGAGGCACGCCCTGGCATAGCATAGCGTCGGGAGTGAAAATCCTATCCTTATGGCAACCGTGCTCACATAGACGGCCCATTAAGACGAGGCATGCCCCCAACGCCCCCGGGAGTGAAAACCCTATCCTTATGGCAACCGTGCTCACACAGACTGCCCATTAAGACGAGGCACGCCCCGGCATCCTTGGGAGTAAAAATCCTATCCTTGTGGTAACCGTGCTCACATAGACAACCCATTAAGATGAGGCACGCCCCGAGGAGAGACCAACTCCGTCCTGGAAGTGAAAATCCTATCCTTGTGGCAACCGTGCTCACATAGACGGCCCATTAAGACGAGGCACGCTCCAGAGATGCGAGGTTTCAATGCTTGGGAGTGAAAATCCTATCCTTGTGATGTCCGATCCTGATCAGACGGCTCACTATGACGAGGCACGCCCCAAGCCGATCTTTGACACATGGAAAGAAAAGATACCCCAGCTAGTAACCGAGCGGTTGATACCCGGTGAAGTAAGAGTTGGAGAGGTATCCATATCACAGCAACACCGTCGCGGCAGGCCTAGCAAGGCTAGAGAGTTCCCCCTAACAACAAAGGGTGGCATGAATTTGAGCGCAACACGGGCAGAAGTAACGCTGATTCATCCTCGGAAATACTACCAGAAGACACAATGATAGGGCCATAAAAAATGTAGTTGAGGAACCTGTATGGAGAGTCACAAGTGCAGAACGGACATATCTCCAAAATAGAAACACGGCGGCAAACGCCATGGGTGAACAATTGCACAAGCAGTATTATGAAACGAAGTAGATAAAGAAATTCCATTCAAAAGTGGCGGCTTAATCAAGAAAAGAAGTGATATTGTCAATATTACAAAATAAAGGAGGGCACATCGGCCACAACAATCAAAAAACGCATAAAGCATGATGCCTAAGGAGCGGTTGGTGCATTGCCTCCTCCTTGCTGAGCGGATTTCTAGCAATAGAAGCCCTCATCGGTGACGGTTGGGACCCTCTTATCAAAGTAGTCAGCAAGAACTTTAACATGAAGGTTCTCTACCCCATAGTTATACATAAAAGCGTCCGACATGATTGCTCCACCTTCCTTCAGATACCAACGGCTCTTCTCAGCGGAAAGAGCAAGCTCGGCAGATAGCTCAGCGTTCCTCTGTCTCTCCTGACGTAACTCGGTCTCCTCTTGAGAAAGGCGTTCGTTCAGAGCAACACCCTCCTGTTTTTCCTCCTCCAAAGCAAGCCTGATAGCTTCCACCTCTTGCTTAACAGTCACTGCCTCCTTCTTAGCAGTTGCGGCCTCCTGTTTAGCAGTCTCTGATTCTTGTTTGGTGGTAGTAAGGGCATCCAGGTAGCTCTGACGCTCAGACAGTAGCCTATTTATCTCTCCCTGCTCGTTCGCCGTCTCTCTGGCGTTTTCCTCATCCATGTAATGGAGATGGCAGAGCGAAGAACACACTTGAGAGCGAAGAAAGTTTATGCGCTCCTGCTGGCTCTTAGCCACAAAGGCATCCCTTTCTCTCTGAAGAAACATCATCTCGGCCGCTAGAAAAGAGGTAGACGCGAGGATAGTGTCATGATGAGCATCCGCGGGGAACTGCAGAACATTATCTCTGAAAGAGCGCAGGTCAATCTGGTGAGTAGCAAGGAGGGGAGGAACATACGAAGAGGCGTCAGCCATCAAGTTGGGAGCAGGGCCACCTCTCGCGGCAGTAGGAGGAGACATCGGAATAAAAAACAGAGTAGTAGGAGAACGAGGTCGACTGTTGGAACCCCTCGCGTTAGGGGCAAAGGATCCATCCCCACCAAGCATTCCAAGATTAAGGGCACTAGGGTTAAAGCCTGCCATAGCAGAAAAGAATAGATCGGGGAATCACTTAAAACGTGAGGATCACCTCCAAAGCTAGCACCTTGCGACTGATCGACAGGTGCACCCCCGCCCCCAAGGACTGTCAGAAGAGGATTAGCAGCAGACGACGAGGGACTATTTTGAAGCTCATAGCGAGCCTTCTTCTGACGCTCTCGGAGGGATTCCGCGATAGACATGTCACCCTGGGAGGACGAATGAGCAGAAATAGCAACGGTTTCCTAAATAACACAGAGCGTAATAAAGAAACTGCACGAAAAGAAAGAAAACAGTAGGGGAAGGAAAATAAATACCTGAGTACCCAAAGTAACTAGAGGAATTCCAGAGGGGATCGTGTCAGCTGTCGCCTCTGAAAATGCGGCAGCCTGGGAAGAAACGAGAGGCGTAACACGCATTTTCCTAGCCCTTTTCTTCTTTGCAGCACGAGTTCGATGAGGCGGCGCTTGGGCAGTGTCCGGGGCGGTAGCAGTAGCCTCCCCTTCAGCAGCGGCAGCGGCAGCGGCTGCAGCAGCTCTAGCTTCGGCTTCCGCCTTTTTCTTTTGCTCTCGTTTCCTCTTCCTTCGGAAATACTCAGGCTCCCAACCGGGTGGAGGCACTGCACAGTTACAAAATGTTAGCGTTAGTACTTCCCTGCAACGTAAAAGGGAAAGGCCAAACGCTCACCCTTTTTGCACTTCTCCATATCCAGCCCGTTAGCCACTTTACGGGCATCAATGCTGAAGTCTAGCTGAAGCAGCGTCTTCAAACAGCCGTCTTTCGGGTCAGAAAGGGGTTTCCGGTTACCCCAAGCCCCATCTTTAATTTCCTCATTAAAACCGGCCCTCCATAAAGGCTCAGGCAGGTCAACGATAAAAAACCCCTCCTTCCAGCCAGGAATAGAAGATTCAATGCCCATGAGTTTCCAAGTAAAGAGCTTTAGTGAGCCATCTTCATAACGGGGGGATATTGATATCACCCCCTTACGAGAGTACAGTTGGAAAATATCATGAAGCAATGCCAAAGTGGGAGATTCAATCCCTTTGAAACGGCACAATGTGGCAAAGGCGCTAACAACGCAAATCGCGTTAGGGCTCAACTGAGCCGGAGCCAAGTCGGAATCAGCCAACAACAATTTCACAAGCGGGTCAAGGGGAAGACAAAACCCATAATCAAATAACTTAGCATACATCATTCTACTATTATCGGGTAAAACACTATTTAGGCGAAGTGATTCAGAAGTAACACGCACAGGATAATCTTTGGGGAATCGAGCATTAGACTCAGCCAGCTTGCGATGAATTAAGGGCAGTGTATAAAGAGAAGTGGGTGTACTATCAATTTTTTCCTCCCCGACAGACCTTTGAGGATCCTCCTCCTCGTCAGATTTTTTAGAACGAGTTTTAGCCATGACTAACAGAGGAGAAAGGAAGAGAAAAGAAAGGGGTGTGTACCTTAGCAAAAGAAAGCACCAGGAGTCCCAGACCAGAAAAGAAGGAGCGGCGCGGGTTATTTTTCCAGAAGGCAACAGCGTACAAGAAAGGAGATTAAAAAAGAAAGAGGAGATAGGGAAAACATTATATATAACCCTGAAAGGGCACGACCAATTAACAACTGACACATGGCGAAGCAGCGTGACAAAGAGTAAGGCACACGCGAGAAGGTATAAGTTTTAAAACAATGATAAAACGCTTCAGCATTCGCGTCCCCCTAGAAGACGCCTGCTTCAAACGCCTCTCCGTGAAAGGACACGTGTCCTTCTTCATCATTACTTTTCAAATCGCATTAAATGGGGGACTGCGGCATTCACTGACCTAAAAAGCAGTGCTAGCCTCACCAAACGGCACGACAATATAAAGAGGATAACGAAGAACGAATAACGGTAACATCACAATGAATCAAACGGCGCGATAAGGGTTACATAGCATCAGCATTATTACAGAAGGAATAATGTCAAATGATTTTCATGGAAGAATAAAAGAAAACAGATAGCAATGGGAAAAGCAATAAAAGGGGGGATCCAGAAATCTGTTGCAGCACTCGAGACACCCCTTGAAGGAAAAAGTCGCGCACCACCGTTATCGTCAGCCTCTTTCCCCCTCCGGGGCAGATGAACCATTCCCACTTTTGCTAACCTCATCCATTACGGTAGAGACATAATCGGCAACTTGGGATGGATTAGAAGAGTCACCCTTAAAGCGGGCTGCGAATCCAGAAGTGAAGGCTTCCAAGACCTTCTTTTTCCACAACTCCTCCTTCAATGGCGCCCTGGCAAGCTCCTCGTCTCGAGCTAACATCTCTTCGCGGAGAAGGAGATTTTTCTTCTTTTCCAATGCCAACTCTACCTCTAGAACCTCCATTTTTGCTTTCCCGGCGGACCTCTCTCTGTTTAGTTCCTTTTGTGACTCGTCATAAAGACGCGTTAGCAGCCTCACATGGTCCACCGTTCGGTCAAGCTGCACCTTTTGAGCGCACATCGCGCTAGAAAAATTTCGTGACTCGCGATCGTGAATTTTGAACAGATAGTTCAGATAGCGGAAGGTATCTAGAGAGTCATTCATAACATGCCGGTGACGGGCCTTTGGAGAAAGCTGAAGAAATTTCTTTTTCTCTTCCTGGGAACTCATCATTTCCCCTATCAAGGGCGCGGTAAACTCATCTCTAGAGAAGGGTTGGGGTACTCCGACAGCATGGAGACCATCAAAGCAGAACCCTGTCAGGTTCATACGATAGGCTGGGGTCCCGCTAGGGCCACCGTAGGAAAGATTGACTGACGGAGTTGAAGAAGAACCCTCAGTAAGCACATTCGAGATAGGAGTAAAGAATAGCTGCGGAAGGGCTTTAGGCGGCAACCCAACAGCTGAGTCCGTAGCAGAAGGTGTGATCACTACATCAGGAATACAGTGAGAAATCGGAGAATCAGGAGCGTTAGCTGTAGGAAGAGGACATGTCATCGGTGGAGCCTCCGCCTCAGTAGAACAGGTAGCAGCTGGCGCCTCAGTGGTCTTCACCGGCTGAGAGGTACTCGCCTTAGACGAAACGACAGGTATAGAAGCAGTCGCCGCATCAACAGAAGATACCCCGGTAGCCTGTTCACTTGTGTCCACTCGAAGTTTTTTCCGACGCAAGGAAGAAGCATGGCAAAGGTCTGGTTTAGCATCCATATCCTCGTCATCACTATCAATCACCCTTGTCGCGGTTCGACCGGAGTTTGTTCCCTTGCGACGATCTGGTAGCCAATTCTCGATGAAACGAGAAGCTCGGGCAGAGCTGTCGAGCCTTCGCCCTCCCCGGGCAACCGTCTTGGTTCTCCTCCTCGGAGGCCGAACGCTTTGGCGATTGGAGCCTTTGGCAGGAGGAGAGGCTGGTAAAGTTTGGAGTGGCGTTACATTCAAAGGAGCGTCAGCGTCACCTGGAGATCGACCGTTAGCATCTTCTGTAAAAGAAACGTGTTAAGACAAATGCAAAAGAAAATGCGAAAAGAGGCAGACTCACCCATAACGCACTCCTCCAGAGGCTTGAACAAAGCAAAGTCGCGGATACGATAGCGGGTATCCTCATCCAACAGAGCGTTAGCCTGCTCTAGCTCAGCTCTGGTCAGTATCGCGGGATTCGTCCAAAGGGGGCCTATGAGCTCCTGGTTGAAATTAATGCGCCACAAACGGGACGGTAGCTCAAGAACGAAGAAACTACTTTTCCAATCAGCCACATCCTTCTTAAAGCCGCGAAACCGCTGCCAAAATGACTGCACGAACGCGTCATCCCATCGAGGAGTGATTTCGATTAAAAAATTATGACAATTCATACTAAAGAATTTGCGAAATAAATTGAGAGATGGGGTGAAAATGTTCTTCAACTCGCAAGCGCGAAGAAAAGCATAAACCGCACCCCAGGAAGAAGGAGTTATCTGGGCAGGATTAAGGTTGTACTCCCGCAGCAACGTTAGTATTGATTCATGAACGGGAAAGCGAAAACCATAAAGGAAGATCTTAAAATAAAGTAGCCTACAGAAACCCCACGCCGGATTATGAAGCCGCATATGACTTTCAGGAATAAAAGGTTCATATCCGGGAGGAAAGGTAATACCGTGTTCCTCCAGTTCGGCCTTTAGAACCACATCGCATGTAAAAATACTAGGTGATTGTGCGACCTCTGGATCAATGGGTTTCCAAATAGCCTGGCGAGGCCTATTCCTAACCATAATAAACCAGCAAATAGGAAATCTGAGAGGATTAAAGTGGTACCTTAGAAGGGAAGACCTACGGGTGAATCGGCGGACGATGGCAGGCGACCAGAAGGTTATTCGGGGAAGAAGACGAAGGAAGACGAAGGGAAAAATTCGAAGCAAGGGCAAAAGTTTTGGAAAGAGAAAATGGTCCTTCTTAAAGGATTAAAATACCACCGCATTAATTGAGCCACCAATCATGCTGAGACGCGTGTAAAAAGAAGTTGGCCACGTGGAAACGCATTAAAGGAATTTGAAATGAGAAGTTATTCGTCATGATTCCCCAAAGGGTGACAAAGTTGACCCAGTCAAAATAACCGCGAAGCGGTTGCCCCGATAAGGCTAGCCCCTCGCGTTAGCTATCAACAAGACCAACATGCTGACGGAAAGATAATCACAAAAAGGAAAGATAGAAAGCATCACTTTATTCATAAGATGCCAAAAGGCATGTACAATATGCCTAATGTAAGGGCACTAATCATCATCGGGCCAATAAATGCCATAGTGATAAAGCCCGTCGTCATCCAGGAAGGGCATCTTCTCATCAGCAGACGGAGAGGGTTCATTCACCCCCCCTCTCTAGGCAGGGGCCTGACGGGCCTGACTTTCCCTTGGTGCCCGATCCTACCGATCCAGCACCAGCGTCGAGGGAGGAAGTTTTCTCCAGCAAGCGGTCAGATAGAGGAAAGCGTTTGCTACCCTCTAGGGTAGTGGAGCCAGAAGAATCCAATGTCGCGACGGACACCTTGGAAGTCTTCTCCCTTTGCCTCTTGCGACCCTTTCGACGGACCGGAGGCCTCCATGGTGGCGACGGAGGAGGGTGATCTGAGTCCAGCGAAATCGGAGGGGTTGGTAAGGAGTCGCGATCCGCGGTTCTCAAAAAATAAAAATCTGCCATGTGAACTGCAAAAAAATAAAAGAGAAAGAGGAGGATGAAGATGAACAGGAAAAGGGGAAAGCAACTCCCTTAAATAGCCAAGGAAGCGCTCCGATCCTCGCGCATGCCCTGAAAAACAATTAAGGCGCCTGGGAAAAGTAACCGTAATTGCAGAATCCGATCCAGCACAGGCATACCCACTCGTTAAATGCGCCAATCAAAAGGCACCAAATAACCGCCCAACCACCTACCCCTGGGAAAGCGGCTCAGAAAAATAGTTGAGGCAGAACATTCATTGCCGGTTCCTGGAACATAACCACTGCAATGCTATGTCCCGAGGAAGACTCATTTTCAGTTGGGCTCATAACGAATACCTCCAACTAACGCATCAAGAAATCAAACAAGGGAAGAGAAGACTTGATAATAGAAACAACCATTTATTTATGGCCTGAGCAGCCTTAGCTTCTAGATATGTACAAGAAAGCATAAGAAAAAGAAATAAGAGGAAGCGAAGATAGCGGTCAAGTGTGAGACCCAGCATCATCCTCCCCTGGCACAATGGGAACATCCCTCAAGGCATCAGCAACGGCGGTCAGTTCGGCAGAACAGGCCCTCACACCCTTCAAGCAGCAGGCCAGTAAGTCCTTCCTCTGCTGCAGCATAGAAGCAACCACCTCAATGCGGGAAGTGGTGGTAGCGAGCTTCGCCAAGCTCTCCAAAGGATTGAAATCCTCCAGGGACATCCCCAGTTGCCTCGACAGAATGGGGGTCGACATTCCTTATAGCTCCAGGACATCTTCTGCAGTCTTGGTGATCATCCTCTCTAGGAAGCCGATGTCACCTTCAGTAAGGTTCTTCAGGGTTAGAGCTTTGGAGATCAGAAAATTCCTGGTCAGCTCATCCATGGTGAAATATAAAAATAAAGTACGAAAAGATGTGAGAAAACTTACACGAAGGAAAACTTCAATTTATAGACTTTGGACAACTACGGTCAGGGCAAGCCCACCTCCTGACAAAGAGTCGCTCCGGTATATGGAAGACCGACGCGCTCGAAGAGGGGGCGTTAGCCCTTGGTAAACACTCGGGCTCATTTTCAGTTGGGCTTATGATAACAATCCGCCTAACGGCAAGGGCATTTTCGCCTCTTACCCCGTATGGAAAGAAAATGGTCACTGTTCCTACCGCTGCGGTAGGGTCGAGGCAGTCGTCTCCCCCCAGGAGACTGACACTCGGAGGGTTGACGTCATATAGGAGGCCCCCATACGGAACTTCTAGATGACCAGAGGAGTTATCTCACCGGATTGAAAACCACCCGTTGGGAGGAACGCACTAGCCGTTACCTTGCCTGGGTAACAACTACCCCCATACCTACCGCCATGACCACATATCATAACATGGGCAAACCATGACCCCTGACGAGAACGGTTGCCCCCTAATAATCCCACTCGCGCAGAAATGCTCATTTCATCTATAAATACCTCCACCACGAAGGAGGAAGGTAAGCGGAATTTACTGGCCCAAGCTCTGCCAATTTTACCACAAATACTAACTTAAGCATCGGAGTGTTTCCGCCGGAGACCCTCTCCGGCGTCTTGCAGGTACAACGAACCACCGCGGATCCTGAACTGAAGAAGCCCTTTCCCCTTCTACTCTTCGGCAGTAGACAAATTCTTATCAAAGCAGAAGAGAAAGATGAAGAAGAAGAAGAGGAAGAGGAAGAGGAAGAGGTCGAAGACGTAGAGGAAGAAGAGGAAGAGGAAGAGAAAAAGGAAGAGAAGGAGGAGGAGGAGGAGGAGCGGTAGCGACAGAGGTAGAGGTAGAGGTAGAGGCATAGGTAGAGGCAGAGGAAGAGGCTGAGGCAGAGAAAGAGGAAGAGGAACACCCCCGAGCCCAGCCCTCAGAGCCAATGCGACGTGCGGTGCTCTTCAACCAGCTGGACCCTACCTCCGATTGAGTCGATTCTAGGGTGGGCAAGTTGTTTCTAAAGATATATTGTTCATAATTTGACAGAATCAAGTTTGATTCCAATGCAGCATGAGAGAACGCAATAACTGTGTGACCTTTCCATCTCAACTTAATAAAAAATGTTACCGATTAGTGATGTATAAAATTTCAGAATTTCAACCCACTAACCACTTTTCAAGGGATTAAGTAAAATGGAAAGAGCGGTGAAACAAAATAATTTTTATACTCTCAGAAACTTAATCGGAGTCGAAGGAAAGTTGGGCATCGTCGTCAACTGCACTAACCATTTTTGATAGGGATTCTTCCATGTCTTCCAGTTCCTCATTCCCAAAACCCTAGCTTTTAACAAATTTAGTCCCTGATGCTCCTCACTGAATTGCAAACCTACAGAGATTTCCCAGTCTGGTTTCCAAGAATGGCAAGATAGCACTACTGGAACGCAGTCTAGCTGTCATCGGAATAGAATGAACGTCAAGTGATCCCCTTGATGACAAACCAGAAATTGGGCTGCTCAAGAACTCACCATATTGGCCAACTAAGTTCCCGAAGATTTTAGGAAATGGTAACGGTATTGGCGGAGGGTAGAGACACACTGACAGATGGAAAAACTTAGGTTTGATGACAGTGTGTGCATAAGCAGCATTAATACTATCCTTCACTTCTGAAATTGAAGCATTCTGGCCTCCTACAGTAAGGATATAGAGGATGAGCTTTTAGGAGCATAATATGCATGCGTACGACCACCACTATAAGTCAAAGAAAGTCCATACATTACTTTCTGAGAGCTTATTAAATAACAAGCACAGGAAAGCTAAGGATCATTTCAAAACTTTCTTAATTATTCTCCGCGCTGGAATCATAACCCAATATAGGTTTAGGAAACTTGTGCATATATATCATGTTCTCCGACAACTAGAACCCATTCTGTGATATGAAATGCCATAACTGTATAAAAAACATAACTTAAGTAGGATATTACACGTACCATCATTTAATATTGTATCAACCAAAAAAATAAATCATCTAATGTTGTGTTAAACACAGTAAAAAGGTATTGTATTAGAAAGCAAAGGCAACACAGGCCCAGGAAATAATCTGTCAAGTACCAAATATAGATGGTGCTGGCATTGCAACATCTAGAGTGGCCACCATATTGGATCTACCTTGAATTGTTAACATATGTATAACTCCATGAACATCAACAACTCCAGAGGCATAATATGAATCTACAGTTGGTCCTGAAAATTCTATTCTGAAAGGAAGACTAATAGAGTGCAGAGCAGCAACATAAACGGCGCTGCAATGGTAAGCCTTCTTATCTTCAATGCTAACAAATGAGGCAACTTTACCTTGAATATTGGGGGAAATGAAAGTATTAAAATAATGGCAAGAGATTGTGGAAAGTGATGCAATTACCTTTTAATCATGCATACAGGAGAATAAAAGTATGTGAAACACATGAAAAATGTCAAAGCTAATAAATTTCAAGATGCAAACTATCCTTGGGAAACAGGAATTCTAGAGATAGATTGAACAGAACTCTGCTTACTTGTACTCAAGAAGGGTAGACCAACTGGCACTATCAATTTACAGAAGGAAGATATCTTGAAAAAGAGACTGCTTCATGAATACCCCGAGAAATAGTTTGCTTCTTGCTTCTTGCATTCATTTGAAAATTAGGGCCCCTCACAAAATAGAGCAAAACTAGTGTAGTATACTCATCAGCAGCTAGAGCAAAAATCCTCCAGAGCCATCAACAATGAATTGGAAACCTTGTCATAATAAAAATATAGAGGCAGAGGCAAAGGCGGAGGTAGAGGCAGAAGTAGAGGCAGACGCAGAGGCAGCAGATGCAGAGGCAGATGCTGAGGCAGCGGTAAGGCTAGGCAGAGGTAGAGGAAGTGGAAAAGGAGGAGGAGGAAGAGGAACATAAAGAGGAAGAGGAGGAGGAGGAGGAGCCGTAGCGACAGAGGTAGAGGCAGAGGCAGAGGCAGAGGTAGAGGAGGAGGTTGAGGCAGAAGAGGCAGAGGAAGAGGAAGAGGAAGACCCCCGAGCCCAGCCCTCAGAGCCAATGCGACATGCAGTGCTCTACAACCCGTTGGACCCTACTTCGGACTAAGTCGATTCTAGGGTGGGCAGGTTGTTTCTAAAGATACATTGTTCCTTATTCGACAGAATCGAGTTTGATTCCAATACAGCATGAGAGAATCCAATAACTGTGTGACCTTTCCAACTCAACTTAATAAAAAATGTTACCGGTTAGTGATGTATAAAATTTCAAAATTTCAACCCATTAACCACTTTTCAAGGGATTAAGTAAAACGGAAAGAGCGGTGAAACAAAATGATTTTTATACTCTTAGAAACTTAATCGGAGTCGGAGGAAAGTTGGGCATCGTCGTCAACTGCACTAACCATTTTTGATAGGGAATCTTCCATGTCTTCCAGTTCCTCCTTCCTAAAACCCCAGCTTTTAACAATTTTAGTCCCCGATGCTCCTCTCTGAATTGCAAACCTGCGGAGATTTCCCAGTCTAGTTTCCAAGAATGGCAAGATAGCACTAATGGAACCCAGTCTAGCTGCCATCGGAATAGAATGAACGTCAAGTGATCCCCTTGATGACAAATCGGGAATTGGGCTGCTCAAGAACTCACCATAATGGCCAACTAAGTTCCCGAAGATTTTAAGAAATGGTAACGATATTGGCCGAGGGTAAAGAGACACTAACAGATGGTAAAACTTAGGTTTGATGACAGTATGTGCAAATGCAGCATTAATACTATCCTTCACATCTAAAATTGAAGCATTCTGGTCTCCTACAGTAAAGATACAAAGCATAATATGCATGCGTACGACCACCACTATAAGTCAAAGAAAGTCCATACATTACTTTCTGAGAGCTTACTAAATAACAAGAACGGGAAAGCTAACGATCATTTCAAAACTTTCTTAATTATTCTCGGCGCTAGAATCATAACCCAATATAGGTTCAAGAAACTTGTGCATATCTAGAGTGTAGAGCAGCAACATAAATGACGCTGCAAAGGTAAGCCTTCTTATTTTCAATGCTAAGAAATGAGGCAACTTTACCTTGAATATTGGGTGACAGTATTAAAATAATGGCAAGAGGTTGTGGAAAGTGATGCAATTACCTATTAATCATGCATACAGGAGAACAAAAGTATGCGAAACACATGCAAAATGGCAAAGCTAATAAATTTCAAGATGCAAACTGCCCTTGAGAAATAGGAATTCTAGAGATAATTTGAACAGAACTCTGCTTACTTGTACTCAAGAAGGGTAGACCAACTGGCACTATCAATTTACAGAAGGAAGATAATCTTGAAAAATAAAATGCGTCATGAATACCCCGAGAAATAGTTAGCTTTTTGCTTCTTGCATTCATTTGAAAATCAGGGGCCCTCACAAAATAAAGCAAAACTAGTGTACTCGTATACTCATCAGCAGCTAGAGCAGAAAATCCTCCTGAGTCATCAACAATGAATTGGAAACCCTATCACAATAATAATATAAAGGTAGAGGTAGAGGCAGAGGCAGAGGCAGAGGCAGCAGATGCAAATTCAAAGGCAGATTGAAAGGCAGAGGTTGTGGCAGCGGTAGAGGCTAGGCAGAAGCAGAGGTGAGGTAGAGGAAGAGGAAGAGGAAGAGGAAGATGAAGAAGAAGAAGAGGAAGGCGAAGAGGAAGTGGAAGAGGAAGAGGAAGAGGAAGAAGAACAGGAAGAGCAAGAGGAAGAGGAAGAGGAAGAGGAAGATGAAGAAGATGATGAGAAAGAGGAATAGGAAGAAGAGGAAGAGGAAGAGACAGAGGAAGAGGAGGAGGAGGAGGAGTAGCGGTAGCGATAGAGGTAGAGGCAGAGGCAGAGGCATAGGTAGAGGCTGAGGCTGAGGCTGAGGAAGAGGCAGACGAAGAGGAAACCTGCAGAGATTTAGTCCCCGATGCTCCTCTCTGAATTGTAAACCTGTAGAGATTTCCCGGTCTAGTTTCCTAGAATGGCAAGATAGCACTACTGGAATGCAGTCTAGCTGCCATCGGAATAGAATGAACGTCAACTGATCCCCTTGATGACAAATCGGGAATTGGGCTGCTCAAAAACTCACCATATTGGCCAACTAAGTTCCCGAAGATTTTAGGAAATGGTAACGGTATTGGCAGAGGGCAGAGAGATATTGACAGATGACAAAACTTAGGTTTGATGACAATATGTGCATAAGTAGCATTAATACTATCCTTCACTTATGAAATTGAAGCATTATGGCCTCCTACAGTAAGGATACAGAGGATTCACTTTTAGGAACATAATATGCATGCATAAGTCAAAGGAAGTCTATACATTACTTCTGAGAGCTTATTAAATAACAAGCACGGGAAAGCTAACGATCATTTCAAAACTTTCTTAATTATTCTCCGTGCTGGAATCATAACCCAATATAGGTTCAAGAAACTTGTGCATATCTATCATGTTCTTCGACAACTAGAACCCATTCTGTGATATGAAATACCATAATTGTATATAAAACATAACTTAAGTAGGATATTACACGTACCATCATTTAATATTGTATCAACCAAAAAAATAAATCATTTAATGTTGTGTTGAACACAGTAAAAAGGTATTGTATCAGAAAGCAAAGGCAACACAGGCTCAGGAAACAATCTATCAAATACCAAATATAGATGGTGCTGGCATTGCAACATCTAGAGTGGCCACCATATTGGGTCTACCTTGCCCTGTTAACATATGTATAACTCCATGAACATCAACAACTCCAGAGGCATAATATGAATCTACATTTGGTCCCAAAGATTCTATTCTAAAAGGAAGACTAATAGAGTGTAGAGCAACAACATAAATGACGCTGCAATGGTAAGCCTTCTTATCTTCAATGCTAAGAAATGAGGTAACTTTACCTAGAATATTGGGGGAAATGAAAGAATTAAAATAATGGCAAGAGATTGTGGAAAGTGATGCAATTACCTATTAATCATGCATACAGGAGAACAAAAGTATGTGAAATACATGCAACATGGCAAAGCTAATAAATTTCAAGATGCGAACTGTCCTTGAGAAACAGGAATTCTAGAGATAATTTGAACAGAACTCTGCTTACTTGTACTCAAGAAGGGTAGACCAACTGGCACTATCAATTTACAGAAGGAATATAATCTTGAAAAAGAAACTGCGTCATGAATACCCCGAGAAATAGTTAGCTTCTTGCTTCTTGCATTCATTTGAAACTTAGGGCCTCTCACAAAATAGAGCAAAACTAGTGTACTCATACACTCATCAGCAGCTAGAGCAGAAAATCCTCCTGAATCATCAACAGTGAATTGGAAACCCTATCACAATAATAATATAAAGGCAGTGGCAGAGGCAGAGGAAGATGCAGGGGCAGAGGTTGTGGCAGCGGTAGAGGCTAAGCAGAGGCAAAGGTAGAGGTAGAGGCAGAGGAAGAGGAAGAGGAAGAGCAAGATGAAGAAAAAGAAGAGAAAGAGGAAGAGGAAGATGAAGAGGAAGTGGAAGAGGAAGAGGAAGAGGAAGAAGAGCTAGAGGAAGAAGAGGAAGAGGAAGAGGAGGAGGAGGAGGAGGAGCGGTAGCGATAGAGGTAGAAGAGGCAGAGGCAGAGGCAGAGGAAGAGGAAGAGGAAGACCCCCGAGCCCAGCCGTCAGAGCCAATGGGACGTGCGGTGCTCTTCAAGCCTCTGGACCCTACGACAACGGTAGAGGCTAGGTAGAAGCAGAGGCAGCAGCAGAAAAGGTAGAGGAAGAGGAAGAGGAAGAGGAAGAGGAAGAGGAAGAGGAAGAGGAAGAGGAAGAAGAAGAAGAAGAAGAAGAAGAGGAAGAGGAAGAGGAAGAGGAAGAGGAAGAGGAAGAGGAAGAGGAAGTGGAAGAGAAAGAGGAAGAGGAAGAAGAGGAAGAGGAAGACAAAGAGGAAGAGGAGGAGGAGGAGGAGCAGCGGTAGCGATAGAGGTAGAGGTAGAGGCAGAGCCATAGGTAGAGGCAGAGGCATAGGCAGAGGAAAAGGCAGAGGCAGAAGTGGCAGAAGAAGAGGAAGAGGAAGGCCTCTGAGTCCAGCCGTCAGAGCCAATGCGACGTGCGGTGCTCTTCAACCCACTGGACCCTACCTCCAACTGAGTCGATTCTAGGGTGGGTTGGCTGTTTCTAAAGATTTGTTGTTCGTCATTCTACAAAATTGAGTTTGATTCCAATGCATCATGAGAGATCGCAATAACTGTGTGACCTTTCCAACTCAACTTAATAAAAAATGTTACCGGTTAGTGACGTATAAAATTTCAGAATTTCAACCCACTAACTACTTTTCAAGGGATTAAATAAAACGGAAAGAGCGGTGAAACACAATGATTTTTATACTCTCAGAAACTTAATCGAAGTCGGAGGAAAGTTGGGCATGGTTGTTAATTACACTAACCATTTTTGATAGGGATTCTTCAATGTCTTCCAATTCCTCCTTCCTAAAACCCCAGCTTTTAACAAATTTAGTCCCTGATACTCCTCTCTGAATTGCAAACCTGCGGAGATTTCCAGTCTAGTTTCCAAGAATGGCAAGATAGCACTACTGGAATGCATTCTACCTGCCATCGGAATAAAATGAACATCAAGTGATCCCCTTGATGACAAACCGGGAATTGGGCTGCTCAAGAACTCACCATATTAGCCAACTAAGTTCCCGAAGATTTTAGGAAATGGTAATGGTATTGGCAGAGGGCAAAGAGACACTGACAGATGGTAAAGCTTAGGTTTGATGACAGTGTGTGTATAAGCAGCATTAATACTATCCTTCACTTATAAAATTGAAGCATTCTGGCCTCCTACAGTAAGGATACATAGGATTAACTTTTAGGAACATTATATGCATGCGGACGACCACCACTATAAGTCAAAGGAAGTCCATACATTACTTTCTAAGAGCTTATTAAATAACAAGCATGGGAAAGCTAACGATCATTTCAAAAGTTTCTTAATTATTCTCGGTGCTGGAATCATAACCAAATATAGGTTCAAGAGACTTGTGCATATATATCATGCTCTTCGACAACTAGAACCGATTCTGTGATAGAAAGCAACATCTACAGTGGCCACCATATTGCCATTGCATTAGAAAGCAAAGGCAACACAGGCTCAGGAAACAATCTGTCAAATACCAAATATAGATGGTGTTGGCAATGCAACATCTAGAGTGGCCACCATATTGGATCTACCTTACCCTGTTAACAAATGTATAACTCCTTCAACATCAACCACACCAGAGGCATAATATGAATCTACAGTTGGTCCTAAAGATTCTATTCTAAAAGGAAGACTAATAGAGTGTAGAGCAGCAATATAAACGGCGCTGCAATGGTAAGCCTTCTTATCTTCAATGCTAAGAAATGAGGCAACTTTACCTTGAATATTGGGGGAAATGAAAGTATTAAAATAATGGCAAGAGATTGTGGAAAGTGATGCAATTACCTATTAATCATGCATACAGGAGAACAAAAGTATATGAAACACATGCAAAATGGCAAAGCTAATAAATTTCAAGATGCGAACTGTCCTTGAGAAACAGGAATTCTAGAGATAATTTGAACAGAACTCTGCTTACTTGTACTCAAGAAGGGTAGACCAACTGGCACTATCAATTTACAGAAGGAATATAATCTTGAAAAAGAAACTGCGTCATGAATACCCCGAGAAATAGTTAGCTTCTTGCTTCTTGCATTCATTTGAAACTTAGGGCCTCTCACAAAATAGAGCAAAACTAGTGTACTCATACACTCATCAGCAGCTAGAGCAGAAAATCCTCCTGACTCATCAACAGTGAATTGGAAACCCTATCACAATAATAATATAAAGGCAGTGGCAGAGGCAGAGGAAGATGCAGGGGCAGAGGTTGTGGCAGCGGTAGAGGCTAAGCAGAGGCAAAGGTAGAGGTAGAGGCAGAGGAAGAGGAAGAGGAAGAGCAAGATGAAGAAAAAGAAGAGAAAGAGGAAGAGGAAGATGAAGAGGAAGTGGAAGAGGAAGAGGAAGAGGAAGAAGAGCTAGAGGAAGAAGAGGAAGAGGAAGAGGAGGAGGAGGAGGAGGAGCGGTAGCGATAGAGGTAGAAGAGGCAGAGGCAGAGGCAGAGGAAGAGGAAGAGGAAGACCCCCGAGCCCAGCCGTCAGAGCCAATGGGACGTGCGGTGCTCTTCAAGCCTCTGGACCCTACGACAACGGTAGAGGCTAGGTAGAAGCAGAGGCAGCAGCAGAAAAGGTAGAGGAAGAGGAAGAGGAAGAGGAAGAGGAAGAGGAAGAGGAAGAGGAAGAGGAAGAAGAAGAAGAAGAAGAAGAAGAGGAAGAGGAAGAGGAAGAGGAAGAGGAAGAGGAAGAGGAAGAGGAAGTGGAAGAGAAAGAGGAAGAGGAAGAAGAGGAAGAGGAAGACAAAGAGGAAGAGGAGGAGGAGGAGGAGCAGCGGTAGCGATAGAGGTAGAGGTAGAGGCAGAGCCATAGGTAGAGGCAGAGGCATAGGCAGAGGAAAAGGCAGAGGCAGAAGTGGCAGAAGAAGAGGAAGAGGAAGGCCTCTGAGTCCAGCCGTCAGAGCCAATGCGACGTGCGGTGCTCTTCAACCCACTGGACCCTACCTCCAACTGAGTCGATTCTAGGGTGGGTTGGCTGTTTCTAAAGATTTGTTGTTCGTCATTCTACAAAATTGAGTTTGATTCCAATGCATCATGAGAGATCGCAATAACTGTGTGACCTTTCCAACTCAACTTAATAAAAAATGTTACCGGTTAGTGACGTATAAAATTTCAGAATTTCAACCCACTAACTACTTTTCAAGGGATTAAATAAAACGGAAAGAGCGGTGAAACACAATGATTTTTATACTCTCAGAAACTTAATCGAAGTCGGAGGAAAGTTGGGCATGGTTGTTAATTACACTAACCATTTTTGATAGGGATTCTTCAATGTCTTCCAATTCCTCCTTCCTAAAACCCCAGCTTTTAACAAATTTAGTCCCTGATACTCCTCTCTGAATTGCAAACCTGCGGAGATTTCCAGTCTAGTTTCCAAGAATGGCAAGATAGCACTACTGGAATGCATTCTACCTGCCATCGGAATAAAATGAACATCAAGTGATCCCCTTGATGACAAACCGGGAATTGGGCTGCTCAAGAACTCACCATATTAGCCAACTAAGTTCCCGAAGATTTTAGGAAATGGTAATGGTATTGGCAGAGGGCAAAGAGACACTGACAGATGGTAAAGCTTAGGTTTGATGACAGTGTGTGTATAAGCAGCATTAATACTATCCTTCACTTATAAAATTGAAGCATTCTGGCCTCCTACAGTAAGGATACATAGGATTAACTTTTAGGAACATTATATGCATGCGGACGACCACCACTATAAGTCAAAGGAAGTCCATACATTACTTTCTAAGAGCTTATTAAATAACAAGCATGGGAAAGCTAACGATCATTTCAAAAGTTTCTTAATTATTCTCGGTGCTGGAATCATAACCAAATATAGGTTCAAGAGACTTGTGCATATATATCATGCTCTTCGACAACTAGAACCGATTCTGTGATAGAAAGCAACATCTACAGTGGCCACCATATTGCCATTGCATTAGAAAGCAAAGGCAACACAGGCTCAGGAAACAATCTGTCAAATACCAAATATAGATGGTGCTGGCAATGCAACATCTAGAGTGGCCACCATATTGGATCTACCTTACCCTGTTAACAAATGTATAACTCCTTCAACATCAACCACACCAGAGGCATAATATGAATCTACAGTTGGTCCTAAAGATTCTATTCTAAAAGGAAGACTAATAGAGTGTAGAGCAGCAATATAAACGGCGCTGCAATGGTAAGCCTTCTTATCTTCAATGCTAAGAAATGAGGCAACTTTACCTTGAATATTGGGGGAAATGAAAGTATTAAAATAATGGCAAGAGATTGTGGAAAGTGATGCAATTACCTATTAATCATGCATACAGGAGAACAAAAGTATATGAAACACATGCAAAATGGCAAAGCTAATAAATTTCAAGATGCGAACTGTCCTTGAGAAACAGGAATTCTAGAGATAATTTGAACAGAACTCTGCTTACTTGTACTCAAGAAGGGTAGACCAACTGGCACTATCAATTTACAGAAGGAATATAATCTTGAAAAAGAAACTGCGTCATGAATACCCCGAGAAATAGTTAGCTTCTTGCTTCTTGCATTCATTTGAAACTTAGGGCCTCTCACAAAATAGAGCAAAACTAGTGTACTCATACACTCATCAGCAGCTAGAGCAGAAAATCCTCCTGACTCATCAACAGTGAATTGGAAACCCTATCACAATAATAATATAAAGGCAGTGGCAGAGGCAGAGGAAGATGCAGGGGCAGAGGTTGTGGCAGCGGTAGAGGCTAAGCAGAGGCAAAGGTAGAGGTAGAGGCAGAGGAAGAGGAAGAGGAAGAGCAAGATGAAGAAAAAGAAGAGAAAGAGGAAGAGGAAGATGAAGAGGAAGTGGAAGAGGAAGAGGAAGAGGAAGAAGAGCTAGAGGAAGAAGAGGAAGAGGAAGAGGAGGAGGAGGAGGAGGAGCGGTAGCGATAGAGGTAGAAGAGGCAGAGGCAGAGGCAGAGGAAGAGGAAGAGGAAGACCCCCGAGCCCAGCCGTCAGAGCCAATGGGACGTGCGGTGCTCTTCAAGCCTCTGGACCCTACGACAACGGTAGAGGCTAGGTAGAAGCAGAGGCAGCAGCAGAAAAGGTAGAGGAAGAGGAAGAGGAAGAGGAAGAGGAAGAGGAAGAGGAAGAGGAAGAGGAAGAAGAAGAAGAAGAAGAAGAAGAGGAAGAGGAAGAGGAAGAGGAAGAGGAAGAGGAAGAGGAAGAGGAAGTGGAAGAGAAAGAGGAAGAGGAAGAAGAGGAAGAGGAAGACAAAGAGGAAGAGGAGGAGGAGGAGGAGCAGCGGTAGCGATAGAGGTAGAGGTAGAGGCAGAGCCATAGGTAGAGGCAGAGGCATAGGCAGAGGAAAAGGCAGAGGCAGAAGTGGCAGAAGAAGAGGAAGAGGAAGGCCTCTGAGTCCAGCCGTCAGAGCCAATGCGACGTGCGGTGCTCTTCAACCCACTGGACCCTACCTCCAACTGAGTCGATTCTAGGGTGGGTTGGCTGTTTCTAAAGATTTGTTGTTCGTCATTCTACAAAATTGAGTTTGATTCCAATGCATCATGAGAGATCGCAATAACTGTGTGACCTTTCCAACTCAACTTAATAAAAAATGTTACCGGTTAGTGACGTATAAAATTTCAGAATTTCAACCCACTAACTACTTTTCAAGGGATTAAATAAAACGGAAAGAGCGGTGAAACACAATGATTTTTATACTCTCAGAAACTTAATCGAAGTCGGAGGAAAGTTGGGCATGGTTGTTAATTACACTAACCATTTTTGATAGGGATTCTTCAATGTCTTCCAATTCCTCCTTCCTAAAACCCCAGCTTTTAACAAATTTAGTCCCTGATACTCCTCTCTGAATTGCAAACCTGCGGAGATTTCCAGTCTAGTTTCCAAGAATGGCAAGATAGCACTACTGGAATGCATTCTACCTGCCATCGGAATAAAATGAACATCAAGTGATCCCCTTGATGACAAACCGGGAATTGGGCTGCTCAAGAACTCACCATATTAGCCAACTAAGTTCCCGAAGATTTTAGGAAATGGTAATGGTATTGGCAGAGGGCAAAGAGACACTGACAGATGGTAAAGCTTAGGTTTGATGACAGTGTGTGTATAAGCAGCATTAATACTATCCTTCACTTATAAAATTGAAGCATTCTGGCCTCCTACAGTAAGGATACATAGGATTAACTTTTAGGAACATTATATGCATGCGGACGACCACCACTATAAGTCAAAGGAAGTCCATACATTACTTTCTAAGAGCTTATTAAATAACAAGCATGGGAAAGCTAACGATCATTTCAAAAGTTTCTTAATTATTCTCGGTGCTGGAATCATAACCAAATATAGGTTCAAGAGACTTGTGCATATATATCATGCTCTTCGACAACTAGAACCGATTCTGTGATAGAAAGCAACATCTACAGTGGCCACCATATTGCCATTGCATTAGAAAGCAAAGGCAACACAGGCTCAGGAAACAATCTGTCAAATACCAAATATAGATGGTGCTGGCAATGCAACATCTAGAGTGGCCACCATATTGGATCTACCTTACCCTGTTAACAAATGTATAACTCCTTCAACATCAACCACACCAGAGGCATAATATGAATCTACAGTTGGTCCTAAAGATTCTATTCTAAAAGGAAGACTAATAGAGTGTAGAGCAGCAATATAAACGGCGCTGCAATGGTAAGCCTTCTTATCTTCAATGCTAAGAAATGAGGCAACTTTACCTTGAATATTGGGGGAAATGAAAGTATTAAAATAATGGCAAGAGATTGTGGAAAGTGATGCAATTACCTATTAATCATGCATACAGGAGAACAAAAGTATATGAAACACATGCAAAATGGCAAAGCTAATAAATTTCAAGATGCGAACTGTCCTTGAGAAACAGGAATTCTAGAGATAATTTGAACAGAACTCTGCTTACTTGTACTCAAGAAGGGTAGACCAACTGGCACTATCAATTTACAGAAGGAATATAATCTTGAAAAAGAAACTGCGTCATGAATACCCCGAGAAATAGTTAGCTTCTTGCTTCTTGCATTCATTTGAAACTTAGGGCCTCTCACAAAATAGAGCAAAACTAGTGTACTCATACACTCATCAGCAGCTAGAGCAGAAAATCCTCCTGACTCATCAACAGTGAATTGGAAACCCTGTCACAATAATAATGTAAAGGCAGTAGCAGAGGCAGAGGCACAGGCAGAGGCAGAACCAGATGCAGGGGCAGAGGTTGTGGCAGCGGTAGAGGCTAAGCAGAGGCAAAGGTAGAGGTAGAGGCAGAGGAAGAGGAAGAGGAAGAGCAAGATGAAGAAAAAGAAGAGAAAGAGGAAGAGGAAGATGAAGAGGAAGTGGAAGAGGAAGAGGAAGAGGAAGAAGAGGTAGAGGAAGAAGAAGAAGAGGAAGAGAAAGAGGAAGAGGAGGAGGAGGAGGAGGAGCGGTAGCGATAGAGGTAGAAGAGGCAGAGGCAGAGGAAGAGGAAGAGGAAGACCCCCGAGCCCAGCCCGCAGAGCCAATGGGACGTGCGGTGCTCTTCAAGCCTCTGGACCCTACGACAATGGTAGAGGCTAGGTAGAAGCAGAGGCAGAGGCAGAAAAGGTAGAGGAAGAGGAAGTGGAAGAGGAAGAGGAAGAGGAAGAGGAAGAGGAAGTGGAAGAGGAAGAGGAAGAGGAAGAGGAAGAGGAAGAGGAAGAGGAGGAGGAAGAGGAGGAGGAGCAGCGGTAGCGATAGAGGTAGAGGCAGAGGCAGAGCCATAGGTAGAGGCAGAGGCATAGGCAGAGGAAAAGGCAGAGGCAGAAGCGGCAGAAGAAGAGGAAGAGGAAGGCCTCTGAGCCCAGCCCTCAGAGCCAATGCGACGTGCGGTGCTCTTCAACCCACTGGACCCTACCTCCAACTGAGTCGATTCTATGGTGGGTTGGTTGTTTCTAAAGATTTGTTGTTCGTCATTCTAAAAAATTGAGTTTGATTCCAATGCATCATGAGAGATCGCAATAACTGTGTGACCTTTCCAACTCAACTTAATAAAAAATGTTACCGGTTAGTGACATATAAAATTTCAGAATTTCAACCCACTAACTACTTTTCAAGGGATTAAGTAAAACGGAAAGAGCAGTGAAACACAATGATTTTTATACTCTCAGAAACTTAATCGAAGTCGGAGGAAAGTTGGGCATCGTTGTTAATTACACTAACCATTTTTGATAGGGATTCTTCAATGTCTTCCAATTCCTCCTTCCTAAAACCCCAGCTTTTAACAAATTTAGTCCCCGATACTCCTCTCTGAATTGCAAACCTGCGGAGATTTCCAGTCTAGTTTCCAGAGACACTGACAGATGGCAAAGCTTAGGTTTGATGACATTGTGTGCATAAGCAGCATTAATACTATCCTTCACTTATAAAATTGAAGCATTCTGGCCTCCTACAGTAAGGATACATAGGATTAACTTTTAGGAACATTATATGCATGCGTACGACCACCACTATAAGTCAAAGGAAGTCCATACATTACTTTGTAAGAGCGTATTAAATAACAAGCACGGGAAAGCTAACGATCATTTCAAAAGTTTCTTAATTATTCTCGGTGCTGGAATCATAACCAAATATAGGTTCAAGAAACTTGTGCATATATATCATGCTCTTCGACAACTAGAACCGATTCTGTGATAGAAAGCAACATCTAGAGTGGCCACCATATTGCCATTGTATTAGAAAGCAAAGGCAACACAGGCTCAGGAAACAATCTGTCAAATACCAAATATAGATGGTGCTGGCAATGCAACATCTAGAGTGGCCACCATATTGGATCTACCTTGCCCTGTTAACAAATGTATAACTCCATGAACATCAACAACACCAGAGGCATAATATGAATCTACAGTTGGTCCTAAAGATTCTATTCTAAAAGGAAGACTAATAGAGTGTAGAGCAGCAACATAAACGGCGCTGCAATGGTAAGCCTTCTTATCTTCAATGCTAAGAAATGAGGCAACTTTACCTTGAATATTGGGGGAAATGAAAGTATTAAAATAATGGCAAGAGATTGTGGAAAGTGATGCAATTACCTATTAATCATGCATACAGGAGAACAAAAGTATGTGAAACACATGCAAAATGGCAAAGCTAATAAATTTCAAGATGCGAACTGTCCTTGAGAAACAGGAATTCTAGAGATAATTTGAACAGAACTCTGCTTACTTGTACTCAAGAAGGGTAGACCAACTGGCACTATCAATTTACAGAAGGAATATAATCTTGAAAAAGAAACTGCGTCATGAATACCCCGAGAAATAGTTAGCTTCTTGCTTCTTGCATTCATTTAAAACTTAGGGCCTCTCACAAAATAGAGCAAAACTAGTGTACTCGTACACTCATCAGCAGCTAGAGCAGAAAATCCTCCTGAGTCATCAACAATGAATTGGAAACTCTGTCACAATAATAATATAAAGGCAGTGGCAGAGGTAGAGGCACAGGCAGAGGCAGAGCCAGATGCAGGGGCAGAGGTTGTGGCAGCGGTAGAGGCTGGGTAGAGGCAAAGGTAGAGGTAGTGGCAAAGGAAGAGGAAGAGGAAGAGAAAGATGAAGAAAAAGAAGAGAAAGAGGAAGAGGAAGAGAAAGATGAAGAAAAAGAAGAGAAAGAGGAAGAGGAAGATGAGGAGGAAGATGAAGAGGAAGTGGAAGAGGAAGAGGAAGAGGAAGAAGAGGTAGAGGAAGAAGAGGAAGAGGAAGAGAAAGAGGAGGAGGAGGAGGAGGAGGAGCGGTAGCGATAGAGGTAGCAGAGGCAGAGGCAGAGGAAGAGGAAGAGGAAGACCCCCGAGTCCAGCCCTTAGAGCCAATGGGACGTGCGGTGCTCTTCAACCCTCTGGACCCTACGACAACGGTAGAGGCTAGGTAGAAGCAGAGGCAGAGGCAGAAGAGGTAGAGGAAGAGGAAGAGGAAGAGGAAGAGGAAGAGGAAGAGGAAGAAGAAGATGAAGAAGAAGAAGAAGAAGAGGAAGAGGAAGAGGAAGAGGAAGAGGAAGAGGAAGTGGAAGAAGAGGAAGAGGAAGAGAAAGAGGAAGAGGAGGAGAAGGAGGAGCAGCGGTAGCGATAGAGGTAGAGGCAGAGGCAGGGCCATAGGTAGAGGCAGAGGCATAGGCAGAGGAAAAGGCAGAGGCAGAAGCGGCAGAAGAAGAGGAAGAGGAAGGCCTCTGAGCCCAGCCCTCAGAGCCAATGCGACGTGCGGTGCTCTTCAACCCACTGGACCCTACCTTCAACTGAGTCGATTCTATGGTGGGTTGGTTGTTTCTAAAGATTTGTTGTTCGTCATTCTACAAAATTGAGTTTGATTCCAATGCATCATGAGAGATCGCAATAACTATGTGACCTTTCCAACTCAACTTAATAAAAAATGTTACCGGTTAGTGACGTATAAAATTTCAGAATTTCAACCCACTAACTACTTTTCAAGGGATTAAGTAAAACGGAAAGAGCGGTGAAACACAATGATTTTTATACTCTCAGAAACTTAATCGAAGTCGGAGGAAAGTTGGGCATCGTTGTTAATTACACTAACCATTTTTGATAGGGATTCTTCAATGTCTTCCAATTCCTCCTTCCTAAAACCCCAGCTTTTAACAAATTTAGTCCCCGATACTCCTCTCTGAATTGCAAACCTGCGGAGATTTCCAGTCTAGTTTCCAAGAATGGCAAGATAGCACTACTGGAATGCATTCTACCTGCCATCGGAATAAAATGAACATCAAGTGATCCCCTTGATGACAAACCGGGAATTGGGCTGCTCAAGAACTCACCATATTAGCCAACTAAGTTCCCGAAGATTTTAGGAAATGGTAATGGTATTGGCAGAGGGCAGAGAGACACTGACAGATGGTAAAGCTTAGGTTTGATGACAGTGTATGCATAAGCAGCATTAATACTATCCTTCACTTATAAAATTGAAGCATTCTGGCCTCCTACAGTAAGGATACATAGGATTAACTTTTAGGAACATTATATGCATGCGGACGACCACCACTATAAGTCAAATGAAGTCCATACATTACTTTCTAAGAGCTTATTAAATAACAAGCATGGGAAAGCTAACGATCATTTCAAAAGTTTCTTAATTATTCTCGGTGCTGGAATCATAACCAAATATAGGTTCAAGAAACCTGTGCATATATATCATGCTCTTCGACAACTAGAACCGATTCTGTGATAGAAAGCAACATCTAGAGTGGCCACCATATTGCCATTGTATTAGAAAGCAAAGGCAACACAGGCTCAGGAAACAATCTGTCAAATACCAAATATAGATGGTGCTGGCAATGCAACATCTAGAGTGGCCACCATATTGGATCTACCTTGCCCTGTTAACAAATGTATAACTCCATGAACATCAACAACACCAGAGGCATAATATGAATCTACAGTTGGTCCTAAAGATTCTATTCTAAAAGGAAGACTAATAGAGTGTAGAGCAGCAATATAAACGGCGCTGCAATGGTAAGCCTTCTTATCTTCAATGCTAAGAAATGAG
Organism: Viola odorata; assembly: GCA_963691705.1. Taxonomy (NCBI): domain Eukaryota; kingdom Viridiplantae; phylum Streptophyta; class Magnoliopsida; order Malpighiales; family Violaceae; genus Viola; species Viola odorata. The sequence goes on along the minus strand of OY829544.1, from coordinate 24,122,766 downwards.
GCAACTTTACCTTGAATATTGGGGGAAATGAGAGTATTAAAATAATGGCAAGAGATTGTGGAAAGTGATGCAATTACCTATTAATCATGCATACAGGAGAACAAAAGTATGTGAAACACATGCAAAATGGCAAAGCTAATAAATTTCAAGATGCGAACTGTCCTTGAGAAACAGGAATTCTAGAGATAATTTGAACAGAACTCTGCTTACTTGTACTCAAGAAGGGTAGACCAACTGGCACTATCAATTTACAGAAGGAAGATAATCTTGAAAAAGAAACTGCGTTATGAATACCCCGAGAAATAGTTAGCTTCTTGCTTCTTGCATTCATTTGAAAATCAAGGCCCCTCACAAAATAGAGCAAAACTAGTGTACTCGTATACTCATTAGCAGCTAGAGCAGAAAATCCTCCTGAGTCATCAACAATGAATTGGAAATCCTGTCACAATAATATTATAAAGGCAGAGGCAGAGGCGGAGGCAAAGGCAGAGGCAGAGGTAGAGGCAGAGGCAGCAGATTCAAATGCAGAGACAGATTCAAAGGTAGAGGCTGTGGCAGCGGTAGAGGCTAGGCAGAAAAAGAGGCAGAGGCAGAGGCAGAGGAAGAGGAAGAGGAAGAGCAAGATGAAGAAAAAGAAGAGAAAGAGGAAGAGAAAGATGAAGAGGAAGTGGAAGAGGAAGAGGAAGAGGAAGAGAAAGAGGAAGAGAAAGAGGAAGAGGAGGAGGAGCAGCGGTAGCGATAGAGGTAGAAGAGGCAGAGGAAGAGGAAGAGGAAGACCCCCTAGCCCAGCCCTCAGAGCCAATAGGACGTGCGGTGCTCTTCAACCCTCTGGACCCTACAGCAGCGGTAGAGGCTAGGTAGAAGCAGAGGCAGAGGTAGAAGAGGTAGAGGAAAAGGAAGAGGAAGAGGAAGAAGAAGATGAAGAAGAAGATGAGGAAGAGGAAGAGGAAGAGGAAGAGGAAGAAGAAGATGAGGAAGAGGAAGAGGAAGAGGAAGAGGAAGAGGAAGAGGAAGAGGAAGAGGAAGAGGAAGTGGAAGAGAAAGAGGAAGAGGAAGAGGAAGAAGAGGAAGAGGAAGAGAAAGAGGAAGAGGAAGAGGAGGAGCAGCAGCGGTAGCGATAGAGGTAGAGGCAGAGGCAGAGCCATAGGTAGAGGCAAAGGCATAGGCAGAGGAAAAGGCAGAGGCAGAAGCGGCAGAAGAAGAGGAAGAGGAAGGCCTCTAAGCCCAGCCCTCAGAGCCAATGCGACATGCAGTGCTCTTCAACCCACTGGACCCAACCTCCGACTGAGTCGATTCAAGGGTGGGTTGGTTGTTTCTAAAGATATATTGTTCGTAATTCTATGAAATCTAGTTTGATTCCAATGCAGCATGAGAGAACGCAATAACTATGTGACCTTTCCAACTCAACTTAATAAAAAATGTTACCGGTTAGTGACATATAAAATTTCAGAATTTCAACCCACTAACCACTTTTCAAGGGATTAAGTAAAACAGAAAGAGCGGTGAAATAAAATGATTTTTATACTCTCATAAACTTATTCGGAGTCGGAGGAAAGTTGGGCATCGTTTTTATTGAGGAAAATGAGGAAAGAATGAATTTATTAACAAATCTACAAGGATTCAGACTACACAAAACACCATTCTACTACTATACCTATTACACTAGAAGATGAAATGAGTATTCTATATAGACACAATTGAACACTGACAACAAAAACTAAGAACCTAAGGAAGGGAGGAGAACTGTACAGCAGTCAGAATCTACATGAGCTTGTAGTAGGAGCTATTTCTAGAGAGCAGAGTCTGATAGCCTGCATCGACAATTGAAGTGAATGATCAAGCACTCCCCAGCTCTCTCTACGCTTATAACTTCTTCACAATCTGTCCTGTGATCAGCCTGCAAAAAGATTGCTCAATTTCTTTTCAAGACAAAAAAAAGAAAAAGGCAATTGCATAGTCAATAGCCAAGGAAAAAAACCTTGATGAAATACTGGTACATCCCACTTGGTGTTTCTTGTCCCCAATGCACACTGAAAGTTGGAAAATGAGAAAATGCCAGCACAAAATATTATTACATTTAACCAAGAGAAAGAGCACTCGCGCTTCAAGCACAATGAATATGTTCATTGAATCATGCCAGGCAAGGAAAAACAATTACCCATCAAGAGGATTCACAACCCCAGGAATACGTTCTCCAAATGCTAGCCTATTTTTCTTGTGATTTACATGTATCATATTTTAAAAGTAATAAGATGTTTGCACCAACAAGACAGAAAAAATTCAAAGAAGGAATTAAACAATTTAATTTCCTCCAAGTAGCAAGTTGTAAAATAGATGTTCAATCTATACAAGTTGTCCAGAATGAGTAGGACCAAATCTTACATTAAAACTGTCCATTTAAAATGCCAACAGATCATGGACATGGACATTTGATTGTTGAAAACTCTTCACTGGTGCAAAATGAAAATTTCCAACCACCTTGTTAACTTCCAAGAATCCATAAACGTTGCATCCTTCACCTTCTTCATCTTTAATCTTTTGTAGAAAACCTCTCTTTTACACTGAATTCCACATGTCAAAAAGAAGCAACCTCATTAGAATTGCTTCAACCACATTAAGGTCAATAAACAAGATACCAAATACACCTATACAAAATGATCTGATGGAGATTTTAATACAAGCATATTGCAAGAACAATAATGGAGATTTGATGAGATGTGCAAAAATAAGATGATATGAGAAATATGGCGGTGCAAACATAAATAAGCTGATGAGCAAAGAACATCAAATATCTAGATAAGGTAGAAATAGGCAGAAGAAGAGAATATAAAAGAGAGGGTAAATGGAAAGAATCGATAAATTTGACTTTGAATTCATTGTTTTGTTCTTTCACCATGCTCTAGCTACATATTTAGCAATACCAAATCCCTATAATGGATTAGTAACAAGTAAATTAGCCTATAACACGAGAGGCTACGACCCATGACTTTAACACTACACATGTGACATGCAGAAACAACAGACTAGCAATACACATAAAGCCGAAAATATATTAAGGAATGCCTGTGGCTAGGTACAACTTTATAATTTCTAATTCTTATTAGTAAAACCAAAAAAACTGGTTTATGATCTCTAAATAATTATTATATACCCCATGTACACGCAAAGCCATATAACACTTTGATGATCACCATAGGGAGTAACAACCATAAACTCATAGTAGTAAACCAAAAGGCCAAGAAAAAATAATAAAAACAACAGTAGCAGAGAAAACAGAAGCAAAACAAATCATTAGCTATATATTTAAATTAAGGGAGTAACAAACATAAGTTCCTAAACTCTACAAGCACACAACTTAACTATCTCCTACGTTTAACTTGCAAGGAAAATGAATGCTTAACCATGAAGTATAAACAGAACATATACAACTTCCAAACAAAAGAATCAACATGCTAAGTTCAGTATCCCATGTGTCGCGCCCCCGAAAATTTAAAAATTCGCGAGTGTGCAACGAAATTTGAGACCTTACAATGCTCAGCGTAAATAGACGCCTCGCAACATGCAATGAAGTCGCCACCCTAATTTGGTTGCTAGGTTTAGGGAACCTTAATCGTCATGGCATAAGAAATATAATAAATAAATAAAAAACTAAAGGCACAAAAAAAAGGGGTCTGTACCCCAGACAAAGGTTCGGGGTCGTATTATGGTCTCGGGAAGGTGTTAGGCACCCGAGTCACATCCGAAAATGATTACCGGTTGATGAGAGAGGTGTTTAAAAAGGTGTTTGATAAAATGAATTTTGAAAAAGTGGGCCCTCAGAGGAATCGTCACTTTAGTCTTTTCTATGATCATGACCGTTCAGGAATAATAAAAAGATCTTTCGGACGGGGTTACCATTTATCAAGATCGATCGATTATCCCTGACCGTAATGTGATGGGACTGAATTTTCCGTAAGACTAAATGAGCGCCCTCTATGTCATCATTGGGCCATGCATGATTAGATTGATTGCTATGTGAACCTATCATGGATTGCTAACAGAGTACAATATTTAAATGATAGATTTTGAAGTGGAAAAACTGGTGTGGGATCGAAAGTCCCCATGTACATGCAGTCAATATATGCGAGAATTAAAAATCACATGAGCATGGTATTTTAAGCAACTCTTTAAACACGTTGTTCATGTGGGTTGGTTTTAGTTCTAGCAGTTCTATATATCATGCGTACGATTGATATTTGCGAAAAGCGTCGAATAAATAAAAAGGAATCGAAAGGCGTACTTTCGAGCGAAGCTTTGAAATTAAAACCTACAAAATGAGAGTGTTAGAGATAGCTTGAGAAATTGATAAGCAATTTTATGAGAGCAAGAATTTAAATGACAGTTGATTGCATACGAGAAATGATGGATTTCACGCATACGGAATTTAAATGCTGAGTTGATTGCATGCGAAAAATGATTTATTTTAAGCATACGAGAATTTAAATGCTGGGTTGATTGCATGCGAAAAATGATTGATTTTACACATCCGAGAATTTAAATGCTGTGTTGATTGCATGCGAAAAATGATTGATTTTACGCATACGAAAATGAAATGCCGGGTTGATTGCATGCGAGAAATGATTGATTTTACGCATATGAAAATTAAATGTCGTTTTAATAAGTGCAGAAAAATTAAATGTAGTTGACGATTTACAGAAAATAAAACAGGTTGATGATGCAGAAATAAGCAGTTGGATATTTGCAGAAAATAAAACAGTTGCTATTGCAGAAAATAAAACAGTTGATATTTGCAAAAAATAAAACAATTGATATTTGCAGAAATAAAACAATTGATAAATTGCGGAAGAATTTCCAGCAGTTTGCGAGAATTAAAGCAGTTGATATTTGCAGAAAATAAAACAATTGATATTTGCAGAAAATAAACAGTTGATATTTGCAGAAAATAAACAGTTGATATTGCGAAAATTAATCATACGAAGCATACGAATTATATTTACGGAAAAGTGCGATCCGAAGTTTCGGAAAGAATTAAAATGGGCTGGGCTTGATTAAAAAGGAAAGAAATAAAATTGAAATGGGCCAGGAATAGTGCCTGGCCCGTGAAAACATTTAAATGGTGATGGGCCAAGCCCATCACCCTTACACGCGTGAACAGTGCCGAAGCATGGCACTGTTCATCGTCTCTCTTCTTGGTCGCCGGCGCTACTGTCGGCGGCCAAGCTCCGGCTTCTCTTGCCCGTTTCTCGCGATCTTCGTACCGAGACGCTCGACGGCGTCTTGACCATATGAAGCTCGAATTTTAATAAAGATCGTACCGAGTTTAATTTCGAAAAAATGACAAAACCGTTAATTATCGAAAACTAATTAATTCGCACAATCTAGCTAACGATTTTTAAAATTGAGAGCATGTATTTAATCTACATCATGTATGTGAATTACTGGCATAAAAGAAAGCAATTTATTTGCTCAAGAACAAGCCAAACGAAATTAAAGAAAAAAACATGCATAAACAACGAAAACGCTTAGAGAGAGAAAGCTTACTCTCAAGCTTTTAAACTGGGTAATTGTCGCTCTAAATGAGCAAGCTGATAAAGAGGGGAGAGAGAGCAAGTTTTCTAGCTGAATTGGTGCCCTTTGAACGTTCGATGAGGGGCTGTATTTATAGCCTTCAAACGCGTGGCTTGCCGGATGTGACGAACGCGAGTGGTGGCTGTTCTTCGTGCTGGCAGGGCTACGGTCGAGGGTGATGATGAATGAAGGGACATGAAGCGATGGGAGCAGGTTGGCTTGGGCGAGGACTCTGCTGCCGCTCATGGGCACTGTTCAAGTGCACCATGCCCCTTAATTTGTCAACCGTTGATCTGGTTGACTTTCCTTGCTTGACCAGATCAACGGTGATGATCAATTTGGCCTTTTAGCTTATTTAAATGGCCTCGAGCTGATTCCTGCTAGCAAACGTTCTGACTTTTTGAGCCGAAGGTACCAGCGCGTAGAGAAAAATACGACGGGTTTAACCGTATACAGCGAATGACGAGAATTTTTCATTTAGCGTGTTTATTTTCTCGTTCAAAAGCGTGAAACGCGCGAACGGAAAAATAAAAACGTTACGTCGAAAATTACACGAAACGCTGTAGACCGTTGCGAGCAGGAAAAAAGTTGGCAACTAGTTGATGGAAAACATTTCAAAGTCAAGCTATTGTCCGAGCGAACTTACTTGGGTCCAATAAAAGCTCGAACGAAAATAATAATAAAATAATAAAAAATGCGCTAAAATATTAAAAATCTTAGAATTCATGAGATGACCTAAAACGAAGAAAAAACTAGCAAACGACTGCCGGATAGTTAAAAATGTGATTTTTAAGGCTAAAAATAATAATGATAATAATAATGAAAATACGTGACGAAAAATTAAAAATGCGATTTCGAAAGCTGACGATGCTAACGATGATGCTAAAATGCGATGAAACACTTAAAAATGCTAGCGACAATAAATCAACTGAAAATGACAGTAAACTAACTAAATAACAGAAATGCTAAAATCAATTAAAAATGGCGTCAAAATTCGGGTATCAACAGTTGCCCCCTCTTTACTGTCTTATCGAAGTATTTGATAAGTAGTAAAGACAGTTGCCCCTATATATCTAAATTTTGGCGACACCATAGGTCTTACCTCAAGCTTACAGTGATGATGTCGCTCTGGGAGGAGATAGTTGATTGATGTCGCTCTAGGAGGAGATAGTTTGATGATGTTATTCATTGATGTCACTCTGGGAGGAGATATATTTTGTTGTCACTCTAGGAGGAGGTAGTTTGTTGAATGTCACTCTAAGAGGAGGTAAGTTGATGTCACTCTAGGAGGAGGTATGCTTTTGATGGTGTTATTTGGTGATGAGGAAATTGATGTTGTCACTAGGGATTAAAAAGGTGTCTATAAAATTGATGATGTTGTTCGTGGATGTCACTCTGGGAGGAGATAATTGGTTGATGTCACTCTGGAAGGAGGTATATTTTTTGTGTCACTCTGGGAGGAGGTATGCTTTTGATGTCACTCTAGGAGGAGGTAGGTTCGTCGATGTCACTCTGGGAGGAGGTATTGTTGCTGTCACTCTGGGAGGAGATAATCGTTGATGTCACTCTGGGAGGAGGTATGCTTTAAATTCTAGTCTGGGAGAGGCTATCGCATTGCCAGATGCTGGTATGAAAAATGAGGTTGCATGTCCGTGCGAGGCTATCGCTCTTCGGACGCTGATGTGGAAATGAGAGGAAAGGTCTGTGCGAGGCTATCGCTCTCCGGATGTTGACGTGGAAATGTGAAGGAAGGTCCGTGCGAGGCTATCGCTCTCCGAATGTTGACATGGCAATGTGAGGAAATATCTGTGCGAGGCTATCGCTCTCCGGATGTTGACGTGGTAATGTGGATGAAGGTTCGTGCGAGGCTATCGCTCTCCGGACGCTGGTGCTGAAAGTATAGTCACTCAAGGAGGAGTTATTTAGATATGCAGAAAAGTAGTCGCTCAAGGAGGAGTATTTTCAAATAGACAGAAAAGTAGTCGCTCAAGGAGGAGTATTTTCAAATAGACAGAAAAGTAGTCGCTCAAGGAGGAGTAATAATTATGTAGAAATGTAGAATTATGTAAATGAGAGTTGTAACGTACCTTCGCTCGGATATTGATTGACGGTAACATACCTTTGCTCTGATGTTGATCCGATGACTATTTACGAATTTCCAAGATAGGGTGTGGGGACGTGACCTGACACAACATTTAACAAACGCGATGTGGGGACGTGACTCTTCAACGCTTAATAGACAACATGCGCGGACGTGACCAGACACAACATTATCAGACAACTGTGCGGACGTGACTAGACACAACATTAAAAACACGATGTGGGGACGTGACCCTTCACAACGCTTAACAGACAACATGTGCGGATGTGACCAGACACAACATTATCAAACGACATGTGCGGACGTGACTAGACATGACATTAATAACGCGATGTGGGGACGTGACCCTTCACAACGCTTAACAGACAACCTGTGCGGACGTGACCAAACACAACATTATCAGACGACTGTGCGGACGTGACTAGACACAGCATTAACAACACGATGTGGGGACGTGACCCTTCACAACGCTTAACAGACAACATGTGCGGACGTGACCAGACACAACATTATCAGATGACATGTGCGGACGTGACCAGACATGACATTAACAACACGATGTGGGGACGTGACCCTTCACAACGCTTAACAGACAATATGTGCGGACGTGACCTGACACAACATTATCAGACGACATGTGCGGACATGACCAGACATGACATTAACAACACGATGTGGGGACGTGACCCTTCACAACGCTTAACAGACAATGTGTGCGGACGTGACCAGACACAACATTATCAGACGACATGTGCGGACGTGACCAGACATGACATTAACAACACGATGTGGGGACGTGACCCTTCACAATGCTTAACAGACAATATGTGCGGACGTGACCAGACACAACATTATCAGACGACATGTGCGGACGTGACCAGACATGACATTAACAACACGATGTGGGGATGTGACCCTTCACAACGCTTAACAGACAACATGTGCGGACGTGACCAGACATGACATTAACAACACGATGTGGGGAAGTGACACTTCACAACGCTTAACAGACAATATGTGCGGACGTGACCAGGCACAACATTATCAGACGACATGTGCGGACGTGACCAGACATGACATTAACAACACGATGTGGGGACGTGACCCTTCACAACGCTTAACAGATGGTGTAAAAAGGGAAAGCAAGTTTTACCTTGAACTTACCGTATGAACTGAAATGGAGAGTGGTTGACCATGAGGGAACGAGATCCACCACACGAAGTTGATTTGGGAGTGGTAACGTACTCCATTCGATGCTGATTGGATTTTGATGAAAATCCAAGATGGCGAGGGCTTTACAACGATGTTGTCATCGAAGACCCATGGTTGAGGAGTGGTGATGTTCTCCATTCGATGTTTGATTGGATTTTGATGAAAATCCAGGGCGAGGCTTTACAACGATGTTGTCATCGAAGACCCGTGGTTGAGATTTCACTGGAGCATATCTGTATCCTGCAAATTGAAAGGAAGCAAATACAAAGCAGCGACAGATGGAAAAAGGAGAGAGCAATTGACCTAAATATTCTTACATTTAACCCATGGCTTGCCCCCAAGTTTTTTGTTTGGAATGAAAATGATTTCTTTATTTAAGAACATAAATTCAAACCTTTTTTCTCCTTTTGGATAAAAATGTTCGTTCATTTTTCGTTATAGGAACATGATTGATTTAAGTCTAGATAGCGTCTACGTCTTGTTCAAGAAATAACGACCTCAAGGACAAGACTTTCCCATAATTTGCAGCCGTAAGTAATCCTCACCTGATATTAGTGTTTGCACTCACGCTCTGAAACAATGTTAAGTGTTTTACGCTCATAAAGATGCAACTAACATGATACATAATTTTCAATTCGCAATGTCAATCCGAGTGAATAGACTTCAAATGAAGATGCACATGCATGGGCGTTCTAATAATCGATAGGACTTTTACGGAAAAGAATGAAAGGATATGAAATGTCCAGAAAGGAGCTTGTTTTGGGAAAAGATTGCTTTGCTGAGGAGTTGGAAGGTTTTTGATGAGTGATGCTTTGCTGATTGGCCCTGATGAGGGCGAGGTGTGCGAGTTCTTTCGTTTTTTGCTGGGGATGCTTTCTGGACAGAGTGTGTGAGCTCTGGGATCCTTGCTGGGGGTGCTTTTCGGTTGGCCAGGGGCCCTTTGCTCAAGTCTTCGCTGGGGAGTGTCGTCGTTGTTCTCTTCACGATCTGCTGCATGGGTTGGCCTTGGGCCCTTTTTCTTCTCGGGCCCTTACTGGGGAGGCTTGTTTTGAGATTTCTCGAGTTGGCCTTGGGCCTTTTTTGTTCGAGTTCACTGGGGAAAGTTTTCTTCGAGGTTTCTCGAATTGAGTTGTCCCCGGGTTGTGCTTGCTTTGGCTCTTCGATTGTGTGTACTCTTCGAATGTCTCTGAGCATTTCTCTCTCTCTTTTTCCCCCCTTTTTTTTTCTTTTGATTCTCTCTTTCTTCTTTTTCTTTTGATTCTTTTTTCTTTTTTCTTTTTTTTTCTCTTTTTCTTTTTGATTTGAATGCATCAGAGCAGAGCAAGCACAACCTTCGTCTTGATCTCTTCCCCTTCTATCTTGAGGCCTCGGCCTTCGTCGTTGCTGCTTCTTCGGTGATGGTCCTTAGCGATCTCCTGGTGACCTTTTCCGTCTCCTTCATCGTGTTCTTGGACTTGACGTGCTCATGCTTCCGGCTGGCAATTTTAGCTGAAACTGCTCTTTGGCTCCCGGGGTATGAGTGATAGTGAAGGTTTGGGGAGTGATGACATATATGGTGGAAAGAGGGAAGAAACGAAAAAAATGGAGAAGATCGTAAAAGTCCCACGTCATTTTATTGCTATCCCATGTCTAATTGCACATGTACCCTGGATATTATGCGAATTCAACTAGTACCTAGTTAGGCACTTACGCTCATGAAAGAAACAAGGCGTGAAGGCCCAAAATACTCACAGGGATATGTTTTGTGATTGCTTACGTCTAAACATGCCATGGATATAAGAGCTAACAGACGAGATCATGCATATTTCATATAATTTCTAATGAACGCACAAGTCATCCGTGTCGTGATAAAGTGATGAATATGCTTGATTCAAAAACGCTCAAAACGTGGGAATTTTGTTTTCTCCCCCCCCCCCCTTTTTTTAGCCCAAGTTGCACATGTATAAAGAGAAAATTTTGCGGAAACTAAGAATTTTAGCCAACATGACGCACACACTCTTGCAACAACATAAATTGTCGGAGTTTAAAAATCGTGGAAGTGTAACTCGCGAAAACATAAATTACGGAAATGTAAATTGCGGAAACGGAAATTGCAAAAATGTAAAAGGACAACTTCCCTGAAAAAATGAGTCCTGATATTTTTCAATGCCTTCTTTTGGTCGTCACTTCATTCGCTTACCCCCAAGTTTACAAGTCTCGTTGCACCTGAAATGTAAAATTACGGAAACGTAAATTGCGAGACCATAATTTACAGAAACGTAATTTACGAGAGGGAAAATTGTAAACATAAAGGATAACTTCCTTGAAAAAATGAGCTTTGACATTTTTCAACGCCTTCTTTTGGTCGTCACTTCATTCGCTTGCCCCCAAGTTTACAAGCCTCGTTGCACTAAAACGACGAGACAGTTAAATAGTAAATTCATAGGGAAAAGGTATCCCGAGATGTTGAATTTTACAATTAACGAAAGATAGAATAATTGAAAAGAACGCGTGGGTTGCCTCCCACGAAGCGCCTTGGTTTAAAGTCGCAGGCTCGACTATGGTGTGCGTTTGAGTCTTGTGCTTTTGGATCAACATCCCTTTGAACTTCATTGCTTGCCCCCAAGACTTCTCCTGATGAGGGACTATCTCCTTTTCCGCCCTTTCTCTTAAATGGACCGATTTGCGTGGAATCCCTGCCTTATTCTTAATTGTGGATACTTTCTTCATCGGTAAAGACATAGGGTTTATCGAAACCCACTGAATCAACATTCATCCTGAAACGTGAATAGTACAAGACGCTCGAAGAGGGGGTTAAATATATTTATTTATTTTTAAACCGAAGGGGAACACAAGTTCCTATAAAAGACAACAAAACATGCATACATATTGCAAAGAGACATCAGGAAGCGTGGCGGTGGTCTAATTATGCAGAGCCCCTCCCCCCCCCCCCCTAGACTTCTTCACGCAAATGGTCGAGCCCTATATCATCCTTCCGCTACCCAAAGCATGATTTGGAATAGGGTTGATGGTCATGCTAGAACCTTCGAAAGAGATGCATTTGTTCTTGATCAAGTGATAACCTTTCCTCTAAGGGCAGAGCAGTCTTCTATGGCGTGGCCTTGAGCTCCGGCGTGGTACGTGCATCTAGCAATAGGGTTGTACCACTTCGGGTAAGGAGGTTGTATAGGCTGAATCGGGATTGGCGCAATTTGCCCGGCTGCCAAGAGATACTCGTAAATTTCCTCTAAAGGAATGGGGAGAGGTGGTAGCGGTTTCCTGTTCCAATGGGTGTGTTGGTTCTTTTGTGGGATATGTGGTTGAGGCGATGGGGAAGGTTGCCGGTTACTAGGTCCCGGGGAGACAAAGATGACATCTTCCTTCATGATAGGTGCTCCTTTAAGCGTTTCTTCTGGTGTGGAAGCGGTGATCCCCCCGGACTTAATTCCTTGTTCAACTCTCTCAGCCACCATGACTATGTCGAAAAAGTTATTTGATGGATTGGATATAAGATATGTGTAGTAGGGAGCCTTGAAAGTGTTTATGAAAATTGACGAGAGTTCTTTGTCATTTAGCGGAGGAGAAATTCTAGATGCTACCCCTCTCCACCTCTGAGCGTAAGTCTTCACCGATTCGTCGGTCCTCTTCTCTAGATCCTGTAGATCAGAACGGTCTGGTGCAACTTCCAAGTTGAATTTGTATTGCCTGTAGAAGGCATCGGACAGGTCTCTCTATGTCCTGATCCTGGCTCTGTCTAGACCCATATACCAAGTTAGGGCGTGCTTGGTCAAGCTTTCTCGGAATAGATGTATCAACAACGGCTCGTTGTGGATCATCTCGGCCATCTTATTGCAGTATGCTCTGAGGTGGGTCTTTGGGCACTCTTCCCCAGTATACTTTTCGAAGTCAGGGATCTTGTACTTCGGAGGTATAATGATCCCGGGGACCATACACATATCGGCAGGGCCGGTAGGGTCAAATGGATCAGCCCCTTCAATTGCTCGAAGTCTTTCTTCGAGTAGATTTAGTCGGTCACTTTTCGATTGCTCAGCCCCGATGGGGTTAGAACCGAAGGGTAGCATAGGTTCTGACGAGAACTGAGGTTGTGCTAGGTTGAAAATAAGAGGCTGAGTTCCCACAGGTCCGGGAACTGCGCTCGGAGGAATAGGAGGGAGATACGAGTTCTCTAGGTGGGCCTGGCTCTTGCTGGGGTCCACAACAGGGTTGGTCAAAAGGCGCTGAAGTGACGTGGCGATTTATTCACCTGTACTAATCATAGGATTTGCCGCGGTGGGTACAGTGAAGTGACTAACCCATTTCCATTGACCCCCAGGACTAGGGAGTGATTGGGGGACTGAAGATCCAATGATGGCGGATGAGGAGGGTCCCATCATTTGACTAGGATCAAAACCGGGTGGGAACTTAGTGGTTGTGACCGCGCGTCGAACACGTCAAATATAGTAGTGAAATAGTTATGGAATTGGGGGTAGAAATACAACTTATCACTGTCTACAAGGATTTGTAGATGATGGTAAGAGGATCGTCCACAGAGACCTCTAGGAAATGTTGTTCTTGAGTTTGACTTCCTCGTCACTGAGTTTTGGTTGGTTGTTATCTGAAACTAAAGGCAAAAATAAAAAGCAATGAAAACAGTTCAAAATATAAATTAGTATTGGCCGAAGTCTAGGCCAAGACTGCGGGCTAGATTGGAAATAAGTCTTTTGGTACGGAATTCCAGGTAAGGGCGATGGGTGAGCTTGCGTCCTTATGCATCGATCATGGACTGAAGTATGTTCATCTCTTCTTCATAGTACTGCTATAGAGGGGAGGAACTCCTTTTCCCTCCTATCTTCCCTCCTCTTCAAACTATCTGGCGGGTACTCCCTCTCCTGATAATCCTAGTCAAGGGACACCTTGCTGGTTAAAGGGTTTATCCGTTTGACTGCTGTCTTGAATGGTTGCTCACCTCTTCAATGGTGCAGGGGAAGACAGTACCTAGGCTAAGTTCCTAGGTTGTCAATCTGGTCTCTACCTATTTTACCTATTCTTCTAGTCTGCTCGAGACTAGTCACCTACTCTGATCGCAATGGAGTCTTGGCCGAAGTCTAGGCCAAGACGATTCTGGTAAGCGTACTGCGTCAGATACGACCTTGTCTAGGCCAAGATCCAGGCCTAGACTCGAATAAACAGCTTCAGCTCTAAACTTCATGAATTCTTCTCATTCTGCCTCCAAACCAGACCTGATCAAATGTGGGAAATAAAGGGTAACATCAGTAGAATTACTGTCCAAATTAACTAGAAAATGGACAATAAAACATGATGAAATGCAATGCAATCAAACTCCCCACACTTAAACAATGCTTGCCCCCAAGCATACAGACTCAAGGACTCAACAAAAATTAAAAACACATCAAAAAAGAACAAACATCCTAAACCCCCTGGACTTTCTTATTTTCAGATTGCTTACCCCTCTACTGGAACTGCCAAGACACTAAACTAGAGTACCCAATGCTAGACTAACAAGGAATGATCAATACCCCAAACGTACACCTTCCACATGGTATCAAGACACCCCACTAGACTAGATGGATAAAGTATAGGGCAACAAGGTTCACCAAGGATTTAAGTCCCCCCCGAGTGTCGTCTATTCAAAAGTGTCTAAAGACCGGTGCCATTTAAATCACTTTGACAGAAATATCTCTTCTTTTATTTTCTTTTGTGTCTTAGCAAATTTTTCTGAAAAAATCATGCGCCTCTTCTGTGATATATTTTCTGTTTTATAGACACGGTAATACATAGACAGAGCTTGTCCTTTTCAGCGGGGACTTCCACCTTTGCTATGTCTGTCCTATGACATTCCAACACCTTATTTGTCTCACACTACAAACAAATAGATCGACACACTCAAATCCGGCAGCAAACCTCATCACCCTAATAGAAATAAAGGTCCTAGCTAGGTGTCCTTACGACCATATGGATGACTAACGTTCTGGGAAACATCAGATTAAATGTCCCTTAAGCATTCATTTACGCTCATGTGCATCCCTGTTACTAAAACATTGTATTCCCTAGCAAGTGTCTACATGCAAATCCACCAAAAGAGTAAACAATCTAAGCAAGAAAACAGGGATTCGGATGTCATACTCAAAACAGACTCGAAACATGCATAAAAATACAAATAAAAATCATGCAATTGACTGACTCTTTACTGGTCATGCTGACCTAAAAATTAAAACACACTAATTTGACTCAAAAAAAACAGACAAAAAACACACAAGCGAACAAACAATATTCATAAAAACACAAGACATATTTAACACCCTCCCCACACTTAAAAGACACAATGTCCTCATTGTGTGGAGAGACAAAAATAACAGACTAAACATAAAAATAACAGAACAGAAAAATACGACCTGGGGGCAGAAGCAACTCATGTTGCTGGGGTATGGGGATCTTGGCCAGAGGCTTGGCCTAGATCAGGGGCAGGAGAGTCCTTCGGCTTTGGATCTCTCGGAGCTGGAGGAGGCATTGAACGGTGTGGTGACTTTGCTGGCCGTAATGATGGTTCAGGTGCTTCCTCCTCATCGGATGACTCGGAGTCTGAGCTCAGATTGTCGTGAAGGTCTTTGAGGAGTTTGAAGTGGGCCTGGAGGTGCTGGTACACGTGGAGGACATTTGTCCTTGTGAGCTTGAGCTGCTCAAGGAGAACGTCCTGCCTATCGTTAAGGCATTGGGCCCATTGAGGCGCCACTTCTGCACTGCTGGTTGCGGGCTGGTCTTGACTCTTGTCTTGGCCTAGACGCTCCAGGATCATTTTCTGCTGCTCAAGAATAAGCAGCTGTCGTGCTTGGAATTCCTTGGCCCATGCTGGGGGCTCACTGGTGCTACTGGGAGGAGGATCTTGATGGGCTTCTTGGCCTAGATCATGTGCAGCATCAGGGGTGGTGGTGTCTTGGCCAGCGTCTTGGCCTAGATCTTGGGCAAGATTGCCCTCTGCTCCTTCTCCTGGAATGATAATGGGCCGTAGTTTGTACTGCCCTCCATTATTCTTCGAGAAAATGTGGTCCTGGACCGGTGTGAATCCTGTATTACATGCAACAAACTCTCCTTCCAAATGGAAATGTCCCATTTGGTCGAAGGATTTAAAACCAAGGATTTTCGGGGAACACCATAAATGTAAATCAGAAGCAGCAGGATCTAAATTAGCAGTTTGCATAGCAAGCCAAGTTATCAAAGAACCAAAGATTAGTTTTGTTTTGGACTCACGGGCATGCAACACTTCAACCAAATACAAGCCTAAGTTGACTTTTTTCTTGTGCAAAATGCACCATAACAGAAACAATTCAGACTTGGCTAAATTTCCAGAGACCTTTGTCTTCCCCGAGAGGTTGATAGACAAGACCCTATGGAGCATTCTAAGTGCAGGGTTTAGTATGGCATGTGCCTTAGAATTCCTATCAAATTTTGCATTTTGATCACCCGTAATTTCCCTAAAAGCTACATTATTATCCCAATCAGTGGGATAATCAAATATAGCCTCATCACTGTGAGCAAATCCAAGCAAAGCATTAAATTCATACACAGACATGTGACTCCATTTGTCACACAACCTAAAATTAACTATTTCGGGGGCTGCAAAATCAGGTTTGTCTCTACCCCTAACATACAAGGCAGGTTCATCAAACCAAAAGGTTGTGTGAAACTCAAGACACAACTCAACATACGCATCACACTCAAGAGACATAAAAGGAACCCAACCAAGAGCATACACATATTCCCTAATCTTATTCCCTAAAGCCATCTCATCCAAGAAATCGAACTCCAAACGAGCATAAGCAGGAATATCACAGGCATGCATATCACGCAACTTAGATTTATGGTCAGGGGTATCAAATGTTAACCAGCCTTTGAGTGTGAGCAAAGGAGGAAGAGATCGTACCTTAGGAGTCTTGGCCGCAGTTTTGGCCAAGACTAAATCGTTTTCATCGTCCTCATCAGAATCCTCCACGAACGCCTTCTGTTTTCCTTTGCTCTTGGCAGTGGAAGGAGCGGCAGTGGTCTTCGGCGGAGGTGAAGACTGAGCTGCAATTGGGGTTTTCGCCGGCTTTTTGGTCGGTGTCTTTTTGTGAGCCACTTGCTTGACTCGGCCGGAATTTTTGGTCCGCGCAGTGGCTGGATTTTTCTTCGCCGGAGGTGGCGGTGGTGGTGTGGTAAAAGTAGCGGCGGCGGTAGTGGCAGGAGTGGATTTCTTTCTAGCGGTTGTCGGAGTCGGGTTAGATGCTCCGGTACCTGCCATTTTCTTCAGTAGCCTGCTCTGGTGGCGGCTAGCTCTGTCTCCCGTCGCCGCCGGAGCAGAGGTCTTCACCCTCTTCGCAAGAGGAACCTCATCAGAATCCTCATCGGACACGACAACAGCTCGGTCGCCCCCTTGGACACTCTCCTCTGACTCCTCGGGTAAGTCATCTTCGGAGGACATGGAGTCCTCATCTTCTAGCGCCTGAAGCAGACGACGCGCAGCGGCGGTGGAGTTTGTCGGCATTCCAGTCGGTGCAGCTCCGCGGAGGTCGTCACTCTCCTCAGGGACGGTTGAAGGCGAAGGACGGCTGGGTGCAGTCATTGTTGGAGATGGAGAAGAAGATGAAAGGATTTTCGGATGTTGGGGTTCTTTGGGTACTGTGCGATTTTGATTGGGGAAGAAGAAGAAGAAAGGTTTTATGCTTTTAGCTCAGGTGGGAGCGGTTTAATTTGTAGTGGATGTGAGAAGATCGTGTCAGAGTGGGAGAGAATATGCAGAGGTGGTGGTTTTAATTCCCACGTTGCCTAATTAATTCAATTTAATTGAATTTTGGAGCTGTCCGTTCCAAAAGCAATTGAATGAATTAATTTGGCAGAGCTGACACGTGTCCCACTATTTAAGAGGAGCTCTTCACACGCTAGGTAGTCTAGCTCTCAGTCTTGGCCAAGATCTCGGCCGAGACTACTTCAATTTCCCCACACTTAATTTCCTGCACAAAAACGAAAAATACCCAGAAATAAAATGTGATAAAAAAAATATTTACATCCTAAAATTCTAAAAGACACAAGGGTTGCCTCCCTTGCAGCGCCCTTATTTTAAGTCCTAGGCTTGACTCTCAATTTTTTTCAGTTGTTTTGAGGTGGCTCGTCCACCTTTTCGGAAACTTTTTCTTCCTGAAAATTCTCAAAGAACGGCTTTAATCTCTGCCCGTTCACCTTGAGCTCGGCACCTATTTTCTCATTCCTAATATCTACTGCACCATGTGGGTAAACGTTAGTAATAACAAAGGGGCCTTCCCAACGAGTTTGTAATTTTCCAGGAAATAATTTAAAACGGGAATTGTAAAGAAGAACTTTCTCCCCTGTGTGGAGGGGTTTTCCAATAATTCTCTTGTCGTGGTAAGCTTTCATTCTGACCTTGACAATCAACTGATTGTCGTAGGCTAGGTCCCTCAACTCCTCTAGCTCGTGGAGTTGTAATTTTCTGTCTTGGCCAGCCTCATCATAACTTAGGTTGCATTTTCGTATTGCCCAATACGCCTTGTGTTGCAATCCTACTGGCAAGTGACATGTCTTCCCGTAAACTAGCTTGTACGATGTCATCCCGATTGGTCCTTTGTAAGCCGTTCTACAGGCCCACAACGCGTCATCTAAACGCTGGCTCCAATCGCGTCTGTCTAGGCCTACTGTCTTGGCCAAGACTGACTTCACCTCTCTATTTGACACCTCGGCTTGGCCGTTTGTTTGAGGGTGATAGGCTGTGGATACCCTATGTGTGATGCCATATTTCCTGAAAAGAGAAGTTAAAATCTTGTTGCAGAAGTGGGTTCCTCGATCACTAATGATCCCTCGAGGAATCCCAAATCTGTTTAAGATATTAGTTTTAATAAAGGAAATAACAGTCCTAGCATCATCATTTTTAGTGGCTTTCGCCTCTATCCATTTTGATACATAATCCACAGCTAGAATAATATATCTATTGCCAAAAGAAGTAGGGAAAGGTCCCATAAAATCTATGCCCCATATATCAAATATTTCACAAGAAAGAATAAAATTCATAGGCATTTCATTTCGAGAACTAATGTTTCCCACTTTTTGACATGCCGAACAAGTTTTACAAAATAGAGCACTATCCTGAAAAATTGTTGGCCAATAAAAGCCAGCCTCTAAGATTTTTAGGGTTGTTCTTCTCGCGCCAAAGTGGCCTCCACATGCTTGGGAATGACAGAATTCAAGTATGGATTTTGTTTCATCTTGAGGTACACACCTCCTTAGCAATTGATCGGTTCCTATCTTCCATAAATATGGATCATCCCAAACATAATACTTACTGTCATGTTTGACCTTTACCTTCTCATAGGTAGTCATGTCACCATAGTGTTTACCTGTTGCTAGGTAATTCGCTATTTCAGCGTACCATGGTCGTGGATTTGGCTGGAGTCTAGGCCTAGACTCCGGGTTAGACAGTGCGACAGAAAACAGCTTCTCATCTGGAAATTCTGCTTTGATCTCGTTTGTGTCTCCCTTTGCTAGGCAACGGCTTAGATGATCTGCTACAAGATTTTCCCTTCCACTCTTGTCCTTAATTTCCAGATTGTGCTCCTGCATAAGAAGAATCCAGCGGATTAATCTTGGTTTAGCATCATGCTTAACCAAAAGATATTTCAAGGCGGAATGATCTGAAAATACAATAATTTTAGTGCCCAATAAATAAGATCTAAATTTTTCCAAGGCAAAAACTATTGCAAAGAGTTCTTTTTCAGTTGTGGTATAATTCCGTTGGGCATCGTCTAGCATCTTTGATGCATAGTAGATGACGTGGGGGTCTTTCCCTTTCTTTTGGCCAAGAACCGCGCCAACAGCTGCGTCGCTTGCGTCGCACATTAGTTCGAACGGCAAGCTCCAGTCTGGTGGTTGGATGATTGGTGCTGTGGTCAGTCGTTCTTTCAGCTCTTCGAAGGACTTCTTGCACGCTTCATTGAAGTCGAACTCCACCTCTTTTTGTAGTAACTTGCACATTGGTTCAGCCACCTTTGAGAAGTCTTTAATGAACCTACGGTAGAACCCTGCATGACCAAGAAAACTACGAACCTCACGCAAGCATGAGGGGTAAGGCAAGTTTTTGATAATGTCAATTTTGGCTTGATCAACCTCAATGCCTTTCTTAGAGACTACATGTCCAAGGACAATCCCTTGGTCTACCATAAAATGGCACTTTTCAAAGTTTAAGACTAAACATGTATCAACACATCTTTTTAAAATATTTTCTAAGTTGTGTAAACATTGATCGAAGTCATTACCATACACGGTAAAGTCGTCCATAAACACTTCGATACTTCTCTCGACATACTCAGAAAATATGCTTACCATGCACCTTTGAAAGGTGGCTGGCGCATTGCAAAGCCCGAACGGCATGCGCCTATAGGCAAACGTTCCAAATGGACAAGTGAACGTTGTCTTTTGTTGATCTTCGGGAGCAACGGGGATTTGGTGAAACCCCGAGTATCCATCTAGGAAACAGTAGTGAGACTTTCCAGTAAGTCTCTCTACCATTTGATCGATGAAAGGCAGCGGGAAGTGGTCTTTCCGTGTGACTTGATTCAGCCTTCGGTAGTCAATACATACCCTCCATCCGTTTTGAATTCTGGCTGTTCTTTGAGCGCCATCTTCTCCTTCGATCACTGTTGTTCCAGTCTTCTTAGGGACTACCTGCACAGGAGATACCCAATTACTATCTGAGATAGGATAAATAACACCCGAATCTAACAACTTAATTATTTCTTTCTTAACAACTTCCATCATAGGAGGGTTTAATCTCCTCTGGGGTTGCCGAATGGGTTTCTTATCCTCTTCCACGTTTATTTTGTGGGTACAGATGTTAGATGATATCCCCTTGATGTCTGCCATCGTCCAGCCAATCGCCTCTTTGTTTTCCTTCAAGACAGCTATCAATTTATCTTCTTCCTCTCTTGATAGCTTGGCTGAAATTATGACTGGTAGTGTGTCATCTAGGCCTAGATAGGCGTACTTCAAGTGACCTGGTAGGGATTTTAATTCTAACTGTGGTGCCTGCACAACAGAAGGTAGAAATTTAGGACTCGTTGATTGCACATATGGACAATTAACTACTCCTCTTCTTTTGTTGGCAGTCTTGGCCGGCGTCTTGGCCAAGATCGGGGCCAAGACTAAGTCTTCTTCTTCTTGTTCGGCCAAACTGTCCACCATTTGTTGGAGTTCCTCTTGATTCCCAGTGCGGTCTTCTAGCTCTGGCAGTGTTTGAGTGGAAATTCCCCTGGTCATAACATACTCAAGGGGGTCGTTATGATTAATGTCAGCTATTTCTTCTGTAATTGGATCCAAAACATCCAAGAAACTAACACATTGCAAGTCGTTTGGGTGTTTTAAAGCGTCTGAAATGCTGAACTTAATTGTTCTCCCGCAAAATTCCAGAATTATGCTTCCTTCGAAGCAATCTATCTTTGCTTTTGAGGTCCTTAGGAAAGGTCTTCCTAATAAAATGTCAGTGGTACAAGATGGCAATTGAACATTCATCTCTACTATATAAAAATCAACTGGATAGATAAAATCATTTACCATTACCAGGACATCAGTCACTACACCTTTAGGTCGGATGATTGTTCGATCTGCTAATTGTATCACCAAATCAGTCTCCTTCATGGTTCCGATTTTCAAGGTTTCAAATTCACTTAGAGACATTACATTGATACCAGCCCCTAAATCACAAAGGGCTTTCTCAATGATTTTGTTCCCTATTTGGCATGGAATTGTGAAGGTTCCTTGGTCCTTGCACTTCTCCGGGAGTTGTTGTACTGCTGAAACGTTGTTGGATAAATTTATCCTTTCTACACCTGCAATTTTCTTTTTATTAGTGCACAATTCTTTAAGGAATTTAGCATAAGAAGGGACTTTTGCAATTAAATCCAACATTGGAATATTCACGGCTATTTTTCCGAAAACAGTCATGAAATCCCTCATTTCATCTTGTCTTTTTTCTTTTGAAGACCTCGGGGGAAATGGTGGAGGAATTTCTATGATCTCCTCCTTCTGTTTTGGCTTGCCCGAAACAATCTCTTCTTTTTCTGGTTCTGCTGTAACGGTAGTCTTGGCCGGAGTCTTGGTCAAGACTACTTCTGGTTCAGCTTCTTCTTCCTCATCCTCTTCCACATCTTCTGAAGCGATTTTCTTCATTTCCTCATCTGTTCTCGCTCCTTTCCTTTCTGGCAACACCACTCCACTCCTCAAACTTATAGCACTCACATTATGGGCTGGATTATTTACCGTAGTAGGAGGTAATTTTCCTTGATTTGCTATTTGAGTGATTTGCTTTTGTAGCTCCGCCAAGCTAGTCTGTGTGGACTGCATGTGATTTTTCTGCAGCTCCATCAGCTGCTTGAGCGTGTCTTCCAATGAAGGGCCAGTTAGCTGCAAAGGTCTAGGGGCAGGCGGTAGTTGAGGTAAAGGAGGTTGGCCTGGCTCTTGGCCTAGATTCGGGCCAAGATTCTGATTCTGAGGTCGTGGAACGAAATGCTGGAAGTTGATAGGAGGTTGTTGTTGCTGCTGGAGTACACCTTGATTCTGATTCTGATTTGGAGGGACTGGCTCTCTCCATCTGAAGTTTGGGTGTGATCTCCATGCGTATTGGTTGCTTCCTTGGGGATAGTTTTGCATGCTACCTTGGTTCTGTGGATATGCAGCGTTGACCTGAATTATCTCTTCTGGGTGCTGGACCATATAGCAATTGTTGGTCTGATGGTCTTGTTGCTGGCATATCCCACATACCGTGGCTGTTTGCTCTTGATTTCCCGAAGTCATTGGACCTGAAATGTTAACAGAAATGGTTTTAATCATATCGGTTAATTCATTTAATTTTTGTTCAACATTGAGCGAATTTAGAGAAGAAGGAGAAGCATTTCTATCCGAAATGGTATTATTTTGGCAGTTGTCTGCCAACGTTTGGAGCAACATCTTTGCTCTTGTGACTGTTAAATCTTGCAATGCTCCACTTGCGGCTGAATCTACTTTTTCCTTGCAACTTGGGAGCATCCCATCATAGAAATATTGTATCATAGTGTTGTCTGCTACGCCATGAGTGGGGCAGACTTCTTGCAAATCTCTGAACCTTTGATGATACTCAGAGAAGCTTTCTCCGCTTCTTTGTTGTATAGCGGCCATATCTTTCCTAGCTATGCCGGCCTTCGTGGCATTCCAGTACTTGTTGAGGAACATGGTGGACATCTCAGCCCATGTGTTGATGGTATTATGAGGCAGACTGCAAAACCAGTTCTGAGCTCCCCCTTCTAGAGAGCTTGGAAAGGCCTTCAGCTTCGCCCTCTCCATGGTTACCGTAGTGGGTTTCATGATGTCACACTGAACATGTAAATTTCTTAAGTGCTTGAATGGATTCTCGTTGGAATGGCCGTAAAACTTGGGGAGGTTGGCCACCATGTTAGTCTTTATGGACCAATCATTGGCCATTGGAGGGAGATTGATGCAGGAAAAGGTCTCCTGCTCAGCTGTTTTATTCAGCTCCCTCATTGTCGGTTCTGGTTGCTGGTCCGCCATGTCTTGGTCTGAATCTAGGCCAAGATCGTGGTCTAGACTGGAATCTGTTTCGGAACTGAAGGTTTCCGATTCACTTTCTTCTGGAGTTTTTCTCTTTCTAGCTATCTTTCTGAGTTGTGTTTCGGTCTTAGTGAGATTCGGATTATATGGTAGCAAATCTTCTTCTCTGCAAGAGGACCTGGTCATCAACTATCAAAAACAAAATAAAACAAAAACTACAAATACCGTTAGAGATCCCCGGCAACGGCGCCAAAATTTGACCGCGCGTCGAACACGTCAAATATAGTAGTGAAATAGTTATGGAATTGGGGGTAGAAATACAACTTATCACTGTCTACAAGGATTTGTAGATGATGGTAAGAGGATCGTCCACAGAGACCTCTAGGAAATGTAGTTCTTGAGTTTGACTTCCTCGTCACTGAGTTTTGGTTGGTTGTTATCTGAAACTAAAGGCAAAAATAAAAAGCAATGAAAACAGTTCAAAATATAAATTAGTATTGGCCGAAGTCTAGGCCAAGACTGCGGGCTAGATTGGAAATAAGTCTTTTGGTACGGAATTCCAAGTAAGGGCGATGGGTGAGCTTGCGTCCTTATGCATCGATCATGGACTGAAGTATGTTCATCTCTTCTTCATAGTACTGTTATAGAGGGGAGGAACTCCTTTTCCCTCCTATCTTCCCTCCTCTTCAAACTATCTGGCGGGTACTCCCTCTCCTGATAATCCTAGTCAAGGGACACCTTGCTGGTTAAAGGGTTTATCCGTTTGACTGCTGTCTTGAATGGTTGCTCACCTCTTCAATGGTGCAGGGGAAGACAGTACCTAGGCTAAGTTCCTAGGTTGTCAATCTGGTCTCTACCTATTTTACCTATTCTTCTAGTCTGCTCGAGACTAGTCACCTACTCCGTCTAGCCGGCGGGTACTCCCTCTCCTTCTAGACTGGTTACAACTCTTCTCTCCTAGAGAACAAGGATGATCAAACCTTGGCTCTAGTGAGTAAGCGATGGATTAAGTTCAAGAATAATTAAATACAAAGAAAGAGATTGTGAAGAACGGATTGTGTCTCACGATTGCATTAAGAACTTCAGCTCATCACCCTTACCAAGAATGGGTTTTTAGTTACTCATACTCATGGATAAAAGACAAAGAAATTAATTTGCATAAATATATTAAATCCGAAATAAATTCGGAGTAAGGTTTTTAACAATGGTGAACTAAGAAAAGGAAAATTGCGTTCTAACTGGGAAAAGCTGATCCGAGATGATGCGGACAGAGGCCAATGATGTTTAGCTAAAATAGCCATAAGAACCTCTGTCCCAATCAAACTCAAACTCCTAAAATATCCTAAAAGATAATTACAATTAATTGTTTCTAAAAAGGAAACTAAATTGCAATTAATTAAAAGTGGGAGATCCCAATCGGGATTCTACTTAAGATTGTCTTCAGATCCCTCTAAAATTGCTGGACAGCTGCTACGTGCCAGCTGTGAGAGTCCATCTCCAAAAATACTTCAATCGCTCCAAGCTGCAGTCTGATCGCAAAGGAGTCTTGGCCGAAGTCTAGGCCAAGACGATTCTGGTAAGCGTACTGCGTCAGATACGACCTTGTCTAGGCCAAGATCCAGGCCTAGACTCGAATAAACAGCTTCAGCTCTAAACTTCATGAATTCTTCTCATTCTGCCTCCAAACCAGACCTGATCAAATGTGGGAAATAAAGGGTAACATCAGTAGAATTACTGTCCAAATTAACTAGAAAATGGACAATAAAACATGATGAAATGCAATGCAATCAGGTTGCTTCCTCTCGCTCTTTTTCGGCCTGAGTGGCCTTTTCTGTAGTAACCCTTACTTGCTCTTCTAACTCTTTTATTCTAGCAGCCAATGCCTCTTCTGTCTTGGTTGGTTCGGCCATTTTTCGTGCTTGAAGTCTAGTTATAGGGGGCCTTGGCGGAGTAATTTGCTTGCGAGGAGCTATCGTGAACCTGAAAAAAGAAAATACGAAAAAATAGTAAGTACTAGTGGGGATATGCAGGTGATGGGCGATCCCGAGGCCTCCACGTTGCTCATTCATTTTCCGGCCACACTTTCACTTGATATTTTCAGGGCGTGATCTCCTGGTTGTGGATGATAAGCGAAGGAAGCCTCTATTCATTCCAACGATATGGAGCAATCTGAGATGCTATCTGCGAAATCCAAATCAACAGGGGCAACCAATGCCGTCATGCTAGGAAGATCTCTTTTACTGTGTGGTCTCAAATAACGCAGGGCCTGACGCCTGGTGAACTCAGCCGAGGGGAGAGACGATAATCTTTTTATGAACTTGGAGTTTTTTGTGATAAACTAGGAAGGCATGGCCATGAGTGAGCGATACTCGGATGTTTTGAATACTTGGTCTGATTTTTCAGAATTTCGGTGAGACGATTGTGTTTTATCCCGGAGGGATTTTCTCTTTTTGTTTTGCGATGGTTTTTTTGAGTTTGTATTGGAGGGGTAATGGAAAGTTGAGGCGATTTAATAAATATCCGAAAGAGCACGACTTTATTAAAAGTTTTTACAAGATGTAGTGAACTAGCCAGCTACCTAAATTCATCAAAAATGGCTAGACTAGATGAAGTTAGGGATCCTAGTTTACATAAAAAGAAAAGGTTTGCTGATATCCGACTCTTCCCGTGAAGGTGTCAATCCTGGACATCAGAGTTCTCCTGCCAAAGGTACTCCATCGAGGCCAGCTCCCCTTTCTGCATCTCTAACTCAGCCTCTAACGTGGTAATTCGGCTTTGCAGTGCCTGATCGTTGAAACTTCATTTCTCGAAAATATCAAGTGAAAGTAGTGTAGGTGCCGACATATCGAATGAGCAAAACGTGTCCTGTGGGACAAAAAGACAATTTTAAATGCAAAGTAACCTGCACGTGTAAGAAAATTTACAGTTCGTATAATAGAGAATTTATGAAAAAATGGAAATCATGGCAACAAGATGAATAGAGCCACGACAAGCAGGTATAATCATGATGCACGTGCTGGGGCTCTGATTCCGACACCTCTAACTAGCTTGAATGGTTCCCGGATGATACCATGAAAAGGTCCCTAAAGTGTCGTCTAGTGTCCCGATTCCTTGCGAAATCGTGTTACCTTTCGACTTGCTTTAGGGGTTCATCCGAGTTGGGATTGGTGAACACTACCCAGGACATGTGTCCTAGGGCGTCACTACTACCCTCCTAATTTGGTAATTGTCCCCTGGGTGTAGGGCGCTATGAAATGTATATGACAATTAATAAAGCAAATAAATGAACAGACCAACAATTGATCAAAGCAAATAAATAAATATACAAACAAAACACCTCTCTAAAAAGATAAAACCGGCTCCGACCCTAAAGTCCCCAGTGAAGTCGCCAAACTGTCGCGCCCCCGAGAATTTAAAAATTCGCGAGTGTGCAACGAAATTTGAGACCTTACAATGCTCAGCGTAAACAGACGCCTCACAACATGCAATGAAGTCGCCACCCTAATTTGGTTGCTAGGTTTAGGGAACCTTAATCGTCATGGCATAAGAAATATAATAAATAAATAAAAAAACTAAAGGCACAAAAAAAAGGGGTCTGGATCCCAGACAAAGGTTCGAGGTCGTATTATGGTCTCGGGAAGGTGTTAGGCACCCGAGTCACATCCGAAAACGGTTACCGGTTGATGAGAGAGGTGTTTAAAAAGGTGTTTGATAAAATGCGTTTTGAAAAAGGGGGCCCTCAGAGGAATCGTCACTTTAGCCTTTTCTATGATCATGACCATTCAGGAATAATAAAAAGATCTTTCGGACGGGGTTACCATTTATCAAGATCGATCGATGATCCCTGACCGTAACGTGATGGGACTGAATTTTCCGTAAGACTGAATGAGCGCCCTCTATGTCATCATCGGGCCATGCATGATTAGATTGATTGCTATGTGAACCTATCATGGATTTCTAACAGAGTACAATATTTAAATGATAGATTTTGAAGTGGAAAAACTGGTGTGGGATCGAAAGTCCCCATGTACATGCAGTCAATATATGCGAGAATTAAAAATCACATGAGCAGGGTATTTTAAGCAACTCTTTAAACACGTTGTTCATGTGGGTTGGTTTTAGTTCTAGCAGTTCTATGCGTACGATTGATATTTGCGAAAAGCGTCGAATAAATAAAAAGGAATCGAAAGGCGTACTTTCGAGCGAAGCTTTGAAATTAAAACCTACAAAATGAGAGTGTTAGAGATAGCTTGAGAAATTGATAAGCAATTTTATGAGAGCAAGAATTTAAATAGCAGTTGATTGCATACGAGAAATGATGGATTTCACGCATACGGAAATTAAATGCTGAGTTTGATAAGTGCAGGAAAATAAATGACGACAGTTGATTGCATGCGAGAAATGATGGATTTTACGCATACGAGAATTTAAATGCTGGGTTGATTGCATGCGAAAAATGATTGATTTTACGCATCCGAGAATTTAAATGCTGTGTTGATTGCATGGAAAAATGATTGATTTTACGCATACAAAAATGAAATGCTGGGTTGATTGCATGCGAGAAATGATTGATTTGACGCATACGAAAATTAAATGCCATTTTGATAAGTGCAGAAAAATTAAATGTAGTTGACGATTTACAGGGAATTAAAACAGTTGATGATTTGCAGAAAATAAAACAGGTTGATAATGCAGAAATAAGCGGTTGGAAATTTGCAGAAAATAAAACAGTTGCTATTGCAGAAAATAAAATAGTTGATATTTGCAGAAAATAAAACAATTTATATTTGCATAAATAAAACAATTGATAAATTGCGGAAGAATTTCCAGCAGTTTGCGAGAATTAAAGCAGTTGATATTTGCAGAAAATAAAACAATTGATATTTGCATAAAATAAACAGTTGATATTTGCAGAAAATAAACAGTTGATATTGCGAAAATTAATCATACGAAGCATACGAATTATTTTTACGGAAAAGTGCGATCCGAAGTTTCGGAAAGAATTAAAATGGGTTGGGCTTGATTAAAAAGGAAAGAAATAAAATTGAAATGGGCCAGGAATAGTGCCTGGCCCGTGAAAACATTTAAATGGTGATGGGTCAAGCCCATCACCCTTACACGCGTGAATAGTGCCGAAGCATGGCACTGTTCATCGTCTCTCTTCTTGGTCGTCGGCGCTACTGCCGGCGGCCAAGCTCCGGCTTCCCTTGCCCGTTTCTCGCGATCTTCGTACCGAGATGCTCGTCTCCTCGACGGCGTCTCGACTGTACGAAGCTCGAATTTTAATAAAGATCGTACCGAGTTTAATTTCGAAAAAATGACAAAACCGTTAATTATCGAAAACTAATTAATTCGCACAATCTAGCTGACGATTTTTAAAATTGAGAGCATGTATTTAATCTACATCATGTATGTGAATTACTGGCATAAAAGAAAGCAATTTATTGGCTCAAGAACAAGCCAAACGAAATTAAAGAAAAAAACATGCATAAACAACGAAAATGCTTAGAGAGAGAAAGCTTACTCTCAAGCTTTTAAACTGGGCGATTGTCGCTCTAAATGAGCAAGATGATCAAGAGGGGAGAGAGAGCAAGTTTTCTTGCTGAATTGGTGCCCTTTGAACGTTCGATAAGGGGCTGTATTTATAGCCTTCAAACGCATGGCTTGCCGGACGTGACGAATGCGAGTGGTGGCTGTTCTTCGTGCTAGCGGGGCTACGGCCGTGAGGTGGAGGGTCTAGGGTCGAGGGTGATGATGAATGAAGGGACATGAAGCGATGGGAGCAGGTTGGCTTGGGCGAGGACTCTGCTGCCGCTCATGGGCACTATTCACGTGCACCATGCCCCTTAATTTGTCAACCGTTGATCTGGTTGACTTTCCTTGGTTGACCAGATCAACGGTGATGATCAATTTGGCCTTTTAGCTTATTTAAATGGCCTCGAGCCGATTCCTTCGAGCAAACATTCTGACTTTTCGAGCTGAAGGTACCAGCGCGTAGAGAAAAATACGACGGGTTTAACCGTATACAGCGAATGACGAGAATTTTTCATTTAGCGCGTTTATTTTCTCTTTCAAAAGCGTGAAACGCGCGAGCGGAAAAATTAAAACGTTACGTCGAAAATTACACGAAACGCTGTAGACCGTTGCGAGCAGGAAAAAAGCTAGCAACTAGTTGATGGAAAACATTTCAAAGTCAAGCTATTGTCCGAGCGAACTTACTCGGGTCCAATAAAAGCTCGAACGAAAATAATAATAAAATAATAAAAAATACTAAAAAATGCGCTAAAATATTAAAAATCTTAGAATTCATGAGATGACCTAAAACGAAGAAAAAACTAGCAAACGACTGCTGGATAGTTAAAAATGTGATTTTTAAGGTTAAAAATAATAATGATAATAATAATGAAAATACGTGACGAAAAATGAAAAATGCGATTTCGAAAGCTGACGATGCTAACGATGATGCTAAAATGCGATGAAACACTTAAAAATGCTAGCGACACTAAATCAACTGAAAATGACAGTAAATTAACTAAATAACAGAAATGCTAAAATCAATTAAAAATGGCGTCAAAATTAGGGTATCAACACCATGCCACAAGCATTCTGGCGTAGCTTATGCACTGTTGTCATACGAGTCCTAAATCCTACCAGCTCAGTTGCAAGTCATAAGCCAATCAGTCCATAAGAGTAATCAATAATGCATCATTTGCAGAATTGATATTTCACTATTGCCAAATTAATCATAAACATGTAAACAAGCAAATGCTGAAACTTACCTTAACGCCAAGAATAAGAGTTGCTTCTCTTCTTGTCATTGTCGGCTGGATTCCATATTTACCAACAAGAGCAGCAGCAGTAACTGCAAGCCCAACTACAAAGGGTGTAGCCTGATGCACATCTAGAAATTCATATATTACTAACATACCCAGTTAATATCTCTCAAAAATAAAACATACCCACTTCATCAAACTCAAATTAATTGCAGAAACTAGCTCTTCAAAATGACTAAACCACATCATAAAAAGATTTATATTACCTAAGGCAATAGAGGCAGCAGTGATGGAATCGCGAGAAATGCGCACTGGAACAACGGTGTAGACCTTGAGAGTTCAGAATTTGCGACGGTGGTCACTGCTCCGTCGGCCAAAAGAACGGTGGCTGCTAGGCGACGTATTTGGCCAGAGCCGCTGCCGCAACCTCCTCCGTGTCAAAGACCACCACCACAACCCACCACCTCCATAGATCTGCTACCACCTAGTCAACCAACCACAACAACCCACAGATCTGCCACCACCTCCACAAATCTGTCACCACCTCGTCAACCAACCACCACAACTCACCACCTACCCGTGCGGGAGGAGGCTGCGGAGGAGGAGAGGAGATTCCGGGGTCGCTGAAGAGGAGATGAGGTCGCAAAGCAGAGGAAGTCGGAGAAGAGGAGGAGGTCGCTAAAAAGAGGAGACCGGTTTGGGAGATGAACAATTAGTTTTTTATATCCGGTATAATTGTAATTCTTTCAAATTTGATCTAATATTTTTGTCCACTTAAGTTTTGAAAACTCCTTCTCGTGTTTCTCAAAACCAAGGAAAACCTTGGTTTTGAACTCAAGCTTCTTGAGAAGCTTGGTTTGAAAAGTAGTTCACCAAACATCATTATTGGTTTTTTGGTTTTGGAAACTAACTTTCCCAAGTAGAAACACAATGACAAATGGGCACCAATATCAGTGTAGACTTAGAAAGCCAGATAGCAACTTCATTGGCCTCTCGAAGCCACCTGAGATTGGGCAGTAGAGGTAAGGACATTAAAGTTTTGAATTTAAGTCCCTTATCTGCAAAGACTCTTCTAACTTGGAGTTAGAAAACGACGACCTCTACTTGTTTTTCGTAAGATCACTCAAATTTAGTTCTTCGCAATGAGCACCTGTGGTACCTTCCATTCTCATTCGCCACTAACCAGCTAGAGTCATTTCTCGAAGGACGGAGGGCTCCCATATGAAATTTTTGTAGGTGAAGGTATATATATATATATATGAAGCATGGGCTTGTTGCAACCTCTAATGCATTGGGTAAAGCATGTGTCATGACTCGATAGAGTGTAGATTGAAGTTGCTGACAAGTTTGTATTAGCAAAAGCTGCAAAAGAAAAGACCCCAATATAGAAGAAGTCTCTTTTATTCATAAACATTATTCTTTAAAACCAAAAAAAAAGAACAAAAAGAACAAAAAGAAAAGAAAAGAAAAAAGACTCGGCGCCAACCACATACATGACATCGCACATTATTAAACCACATAAACATTCTACACGCTTCTCTTCCTATTAAACCGATTTAATTACTCCAATTATCCTCCTTCCAGGCTCTGACCCGGCGCTGGTTAGAGTCGCCTCCGGTGTGCTGAACTTGATCCTTTGAGCTTCCTGCACCGATATGTCAAAAGCGCTCGCCAGAACCGCCGCCGGCATTGCCCGGATGGCGGAGGTTTTCCCTGCCAGTGGGGTCACCATGGCGTTGTGATTGGTCTTGAACGCGATGTACTCGAAATTCTCATTCGCATCGGTCCTCTTCACCACCGCAAAGTTTTGTGGCACCGTCAAGATCTCTCCTTCCCTCATCTCGCCGTCAAACACTCTCCTCCCGCTATCGTCCACGACCTGGATCCTCGCTCGGCCTCTGATCCCGTACAATATGCAGTGGGCATTCATGTTGTAGTGAGGAACCACCATAGCGTTCTGCAATTTCCCAATTCAAAATTTCAAAAAAATTCAAAATTAACGTCCAAACTGATTTGAGCTTTTCCAATTAATTGATTAATTAGGGTTCGCTTACGTTGTAGAGGGTACCCCTCTCGGCGCTGAGCCGGACTGCTCGGAGAATTGGGAGAGTGTGGGAATTGAGTGTGGCGATGCGGCCGACTTGTGGGTTGTAAAGATCGGCGCGGGAAGGATCGCCGATGTTCTCCTTTATTCTCATGCTGCAGTATGTTTCCTCCATTCCATTAACGGGGTTGTATTCGGTCTTTCTGCTCTGCTCCGATTCCTCTTCTCTCAAGGTGGGTGGTCTCACCACTCGCAGTTCATCGCCCTTCACTCTCACGATGTTGCCCCTCTGGTCATTCTCGTTCTTCAGTCTCCTTGCCAATTGCTCGTCGATGTTGAGAGCTTCTGCGATTGTCCTTGTGTCTAGGCCGCGGAAGACGTTGCTCTTCTCGCCAAATCCTTGTCCTTGCTGACCCTGGCCCTGCTCGCGGTACCTGGGCCTGCTTTGGTATTGCTCCTGTCGGCTTTGGATAGCTGGGAAGTCTTCTTCTGGGTTTCCAGCTAGCATGAAAGACTGTAAGGAAGTAAGTTGGTTTTTAGTACATGAACTGTTTGTGAAAATGCGCAAAAGTTATTTTCTTTAGTTGTTAATTACTCTGGGATTGGCATCAAGCTGGTTGGCATTGTTGGAAGTGTCTAAGAGAGCAATGAGCACAACAGACTCACTGCCGTCGTTGTGCCACCAGTTAACAGTTCCGGCGGGCAAAGCGACGACATCTCCTTCACGGAATCGGTGAACCCTCTGGTGTTGGTCTCTGGATGATGATCTGCGCTCTCCTTGAATCTGTTGGGATCCTTGTGCATCCTCAAATGTTTCTGGGCATCCAGGCATCACTTTACCCCAGATACCCCTACCTGATAAGTATATATACAACAAGACCCATCATGATCATATCCCAAATTCAGAGACCGATTATGCTGGAATGAGGTTAATCTATTTAATAGAATTGCAGTAGTAATTACTTGCCTCGGACAACGTAGACGAGCTGAGGAGCATTGGAGTACTCTGGCAAGGTAAGGCCATTTTGTTCAATGGTCTTTCTCTTGACAGCTACACCGGCGCATTGGAACTGGTCGTGGTTGGGATCCCAGGTCTCAACTCTTCCTGCTTCGAACTCGATCCGGTGATCGGGTTTTCGGGCGTTGAGCCTCTCGAGGTTGCACTCACCTAACTGCCACCTTTGCTGGCGAGCGAAGGAGCCATGGAACAGAGCAAACAGAGCAAAACAGAGCAAGAAAGACCTTTTACTAGCCATGGTGGATTGATAAAAAAATAAGACTGATGATTTGATGAGATGTGGCGAATAGAAGAAGATGGTATTTATAGGGAAATGAGCTTCACTTTGCATGCCTTACTTGGTGCCTGAAGGCTACACCTCATAAGACAAAGCAAGGGCAGGTGTCTTTCAGTTTCAGAAAAGAGTACCATGCGTCAATTACATACCAGGAAGAAGACAATAAAGGCTTTTATGTCTGTTTTTTCCTCTCTTGCTTTCTGATGAATGAATCTGTTCTGTATTATGAGTTGGATGCGTTTGGTGTTTGATTGTTTGATGTGAGCTCGCTGAGCTGAGGTTTAAACACGAAGAATGTTGGAGTCTGCACCCGAGTGTGCCGCAACTCGCAGCTGATATATCACATTTCGATATATTTAAGCATTTAAAATGATCATTGTAACTTTCCATAGAAAACAAGTTTCTGAGTTTTGATTTCATTTAACACAAATTCTCCTATACTTCCTCCGTAATTTTAGAAATAATTTAGAATAATTACCAATTAATACATATTTTTTCATCCGTTAATATGAGGAGTAATTATGGATTCAAAACACAGGTTAACCTTTTATTAAAATTTTCTCAGTTAATTTAACATTTATAAAATAATAAAGGGAGTATATTAATCGACTTGTAAAATCTGCTCAAATTAAAACTTTGAGCTAGCAAGTAATAGTCAGAGAGAGTTTTAGATTAATTAATTAGTAATCTGGGTTGCTAAATGAGGATTGAAGTGACAAAATGAATTATGAAATAAGATCAAATAGTATCTGCCTGAATAAGTAGGCCTAAGCCCACATGGAAAGATATCTTGTCGGCCCATTTCAAGGGCTCACAAGTAATTTGAATTTGTGCTATACATGCTGCATTGCATTCTTCTTCAACAAGTGCAAGCACAGAAGTAACAGAAGTGTGGACAGAAGAAAAGCCTTACTTTCTTTCTTCTGTATCTTTTCATCTTTGTCACTTTCTTCTACCTTTTAGTTTTACCTGAAGAAGCTCAGAAGCAGAGAGACGACACCTGCCTCTGCTTTGCCTCATGAGGTGTAAGCCATCCGACCCAAGTAGCCATGCAAACTGAAGAATGGCTCTTCTTCCTTGTCACTCCCTCTCTCCTCTCATTTCCCCTATAAATACCAACGTTTTCCATTCGCCACTTCACATCAATTCAACCATGAAGAAGTCTATCCTTCTCTGTTTTTCTCTTCTTGCTCTTGCCTCCCTGGTTCTCTCCGAGAGACCACAACTCAGGGAGAGAGCACAACTTACTGAGTGCACCCTCAATAGAATCAATTCCCGCAAACCTGACTACCAGTTCGAGTTCGAAGCCGGAAGGATCGAGACCTGGGATCCCAACCACGATGAGTTCCAGTGCACTGGTGTAGCCATGCAAAGGACAACCATTGAACCCAAAGGACTTCTACTCCCAGAGTACTCCAACACTCCTCGCTTGTTCTACATCGTTCGAGGTTCGTAAATTCGTAAATTCGTAATTCGTAGGAAGTATCACTGACTCAACTGTTGATTGAACTTGCAAAATTTGACTGAATGATATCAGGTAGGGGTCTTACCGGCGAAGTGCTGCCTGGATGCCCTGAAACATTTGAGGACACAGAAGGATCACAACAGAGACAAAGTGGACGCAGATCCTCTAGAGATCAGCACCAGAGGGTTCAACGTTTCCGTGAGGGAGATGTCATTGCTTTGCCCGCCGGAACTCTTCACTGGTGCTACAATGACGGCGGTGAGCGTGTTGTTGCCATCTCCATCTCCGATACTTCTAACAGTGAGAACCAGCTGAGTGATATTAGAGTAAGAAATATACCAAAAACGAACAAAATTCCTCTCTTGCGCATTTTTACAAACAGTTCCTCTGCATATGCGTGAATTAACATTTGCTTCTTACAGCAATTCTTCATAGCTGGAAACCCAAAGGAAGTCTTCCCCCAAATACAGAGCGAGGAGGAGCGACGACAACATCAAAGCAGCAGCCACTCTCGTGGGCAACAACAACAGCAGCATCAACAATTTGGGACTAAGAACAATGTCTTCCACGGACTTGACACAAGGATGATCGCGGAGGCTTTCAACATTGACGAGAAATTGGCGGGGAGACTTAAGAACGAGAACGACCAGAGGGGCAACATTGTGAGGGTAAAGGATGATTTGCAAGTGGTGAGGCCACCAAGCTTGAGAGAGGAGGAGATGGAAGAAGGCAGACGCGGCGAGCCATACATGAACGGATTGGAGGAGACATTCTGCAGCATGAGGTTGAAGCAGAACATTGGCGAACCATCACGCGCCGATATGTACAACCCACGCGTCGGCCGCATCGCCGTCGTCAACAGCCACGACCTCCCCATTCTTGAGAGAGTCGGGCTCAGCGCCAAGAAGGGTACCCTCTACAATGTAATTACCAAAACCCAGTAATTAGAAATCCATTAATTGGAACAATCCGATTTATTGATCTCTAATTTTCGTTTAATTTGCAGAATGCGATGCTGCTTCCTCACCACACCATGAACGCGCACAGCATAATCTACGGAATCAGGGGCCGAGCAAGAATCCAGATCGTCGACGACATGGGAAAGAGAGTTTTTGACGGAGAGATGAGGGAGGGAGAAGTTTTGACGGTCCCCCAAAACTTTGTGGTGGTGAAGCGAACTGACGAGAATGAAAGATTCGAATATGTGGTGTTTAAGACCAACTGCAATGCGATGGAGAGCTGGGAAGGCGGCCGCAACTCCGCCGTCCGAGCGCTTCCGGCGGCGGTTCTGGCGAATGCATTTGAGGTATCTTTGCAGGAGGCGCAGAGGATCAAGTTTAGCAATCCGGAAAGCCACTTGACTTCTGCAAGGTCTGAGCCTGGAAGGACAGCTGCTGCTTAGTTCAAGCCAGTTTTGCTGTGTATGTAAATGGCGGTGACGGCGACGGCGACGGCGACGGCGAGTATCTAGTGTTTCTTTTTTCTTTTTTCTTTCTCTGTCGAGAATAAATCGGGACAATGACAAATTGAGTCCTTTGACATTTTCGGATGCAATAAATAAATAAAGTCTCTTTCTTTCTGGTAAAATCATACAAGAACCAACTTTGGCCGAACTCGAACTCGAATTCCAACCAGATTAATCTCATGCCAGGAACCAATAAAATCATACAAGAACACGTTCTTCATTTCACTACCCAGAATTTATAACAAGTGTGCTTGAATTGGATGATGAATATATGATTGAACTTTTCTTCATCTTGATTGAATGATTGATGCAATTGCTACCCTAAACATGTTTCTTAAAATCAACAACAGTGGGTTTGGATTTTGATCTTTAGTACACTCTTTTCTTCTTCATAGTTTCATTGTCAATGTTTATCACAATCTGTCCTGGTTCACTTATGTAAAAAGAATTCCTAACACTCACCCCTCTTCTCTTCTCCATGTTCTCTTTTTGAAGCAGAACTCTATATTATCCTTCATCATCTGGAATGAACTAATGAAACGAAATTCCTTCATATCAGGAGGAGGAGAGTTCTTCAAATCGGTGATTTGAATTATCGAATCCGCTTCTCCAGATTTGAAGCTGAGTTGCTTGACGCAATTCTCCATGAATTGAATTCTACATCTCAAACACTTTTCACGATTTTCCTGTGTTCCTAATATCCTACTGTACATTTCCTTGTTCTTGAAAGCCCCATATGCATTATAGTACAGAGGCTGACCCTGCCTGTCTACACTATTTACCTGCATAATTTTTCCGAGATCAAGATTCAAATCCTCGTCAAGAATTGAATCCGTCCTGTAATCTCTCCGCCATCGAAGACTTTTTGGAAGCATTTCAAAAGCTTCATGAACCTTATAATCCCTGGCCGTCAGGAATTTCAACAGCACAGTATCTGTGCCTTCATGGCCTTTGCTTGGTAACAAAGGCACACCCCAAAGCCTAATCTCTCTGATTTGATCTCTCATTTTCTGCATCTCTTGCTTTGAGATGTTCTTTTTGGGTTTTTCTACAAGATAATTCTCAAGAATCGCATCTTGCACCATACATCTGAATTTCAATAAAGCCCTCTTCTTTTTCATCTCCGTTTCCATAACGGATGCAGATTTTCCTTTATTGTCTTGGATTTCTGATTTAGCAGCTCCTGGACGACCAAGGTGGTTTTTTTTTGGTGCCTTTCTTTCTGAAACTCTCTTTCCTTTTATGGGTGACCTCCATTTTTTCGTCTTTAGCATCGACGGCGTCGCTCGTCTCCGTTTTACCATCGTGACATTAGGACTTGACCTGGAAAAATCGGATCTTTAGGATTCAATTAAAAAATGTTAGAAGAGAGGATCGAAGAATAGAGGCAACAATGGGAACAAGTATATTTCGGGGAAGCAAGTTCTATACTTTGAGGCAAAACATAGTTTTTTCAAATACCAGCCTCTGCTGATTGCTTCCTAATTTAGGAAACAAGAGCGACGGGAAGTTAGGGACTCGAACTGAAGATTTAATCTCTCTATTTTGCAAGAAGTTGCACTAAGGCTATTGATTTTGTAGCGGTGGTGTTTGGTAAACAACGACCAAACCATTCCACGCTCCATCTTCCGCACAAGATCTAACCTAAGAATGCTCTCAGACAAACCCACCACTCGTTGAAAGTTGAATGAGCAAATGTTTCACACCTACTGGCCAGCACGTTAACGTGTGTTTTACTTTCTTTTTTCTAGAAACAAAAATTGAATTTATCATTACAAGAAATGCACTTTGTACTACTTATTAAAATACAAGAACTTGAACTTCAGTTTTATATAATTTTATATACATATATTAAAAAAAACAGGAATAAAGATCTCCATAACATAAATTCCACCACATGGATTGGACTACATGTAAACAGTTAGAATGCAATTAAATTGCCAAAACAGATTGTGCTACCATGAGGCAAATTAAGCATAGAAGTGGTTTTCTGTTTCTAGAAAAATCTACTAGCCTAATTTACACAATTTGGAATTCAGGAATGAAATGGAAGAGAGAAATACTAACTATTGTATTTTTCTTTCTTAGTTAAGAAAGAAGCTAGCTACACATCTGAACATTTACAAGGCAACTCCAACGATATATCGAGAAAATTAGTTATGTACAAACTAGCTGAAATCTGCGATTAGGTACTCAAGATTGTCGATATCCAGTGAGGTCGAATGTCAGAGTTCCCGAGCAACTGCCAGAAACGGTAAATAAAATCATAAATATAATTTAATAGTTAAATATGCTGAGTAAGAACACAAGAACTGTTTAAAATGATTCAACTGAAGAACTCACTTTTTATCACAGTCTCTGTAAACTCCAACCAAAGCTTCAGCCTTATCATAAAAGCTATCCTTTAGAGATATCACAATACTCTGGAAACCATTACCGCTATCTGCATCCTGATTGCCCCTGGTTGCTTCACATGATTTTGAACGTATGAACCCAGCTACTTTGGCAACATTCAAGTTATCCAAAGCGGCATCAACTTCATCCAGAATGAAAAATGGTGAAGGCCTATAGCTGAAAGCATATCATACAAATAAGAAGAATTTGTCAGATTGTGAGATAGCAGTAAAGAGAAGGAAGTACAGAGATTGAAAATAAAACTGAAACAGGTATAACAAACAGTTTACAGATCTCTGAGATCATACCTGTGGATGGAGAAGAGTAAAGCAAGTGCTGCTACAGTCTTCTCCCCACCAGAAAGCTGTTCCATGTCACGGAAGCGCTTAGTTGGAGGCATGGCAGTGTATTTGATACCATGCAGAAAAGGATCATCCTCATTTTCCAAGTTCAAATAAGCAGTCCCCCCAAGAGGATGTGTGCTGCTCTTTGTCAGTTGTTTGTAAATCTTATCAATATTGTTTGATATGTGGTTGAAAGCTTCCATGAACAACTCATATCTGGGTAAACCAAAAGGAGATTAGAAAAGAATCAGAGAAGCTATTTATTACGGAAGGAAAGGTGCCACAATGACAACCAGGAGGTGGGCTTATGAAAATGACATGAACAGATACTTTGGTTACTTTTCAGCTCTGAGACAACGTAAAGGACAAGGATGCACAAACATATGGACGCAAAGGCAAGCAGAAAACAATTGCAGAAATCAGAAACATTGACTGCATGAAAACACTACACTTTCTAGCCTGATTCAAAGGAAGAACCAGCACCGTAAAATGCAATGCATTAAACATGACATGGTAAATTCTCAGGCAGGTATAACTTATTTGGATTCAATTTCGAAGACACGCATGAGAATGAGCATAAGAATTAATGTTGCATGGTAATTAGCTATGACCATTATATAAGTCACTCAAACTAAATTATCATCTGAATCCTTTTTCCTTTCTTTGGTGTATATGCATCCATAAACGCATACTCCATATGAACAGATGCATTTGTGCTTTTAGAAGTAAATTGCATGTGATGCATGTAAAAATATAAATGTTGCATATGTATGATTATCTCCAAGTTCATAAACAAAAGAAAATCCCTTAGTTTACAGAATGTGCAAGAATTTCATTTTTCCCACTGAGACATCACATTACCCAGACAGTAAAAGGGGACATTTTTCTTTCCCACTTTCAGTTGGAAGATGAATTACCTTTGCCAATACACTAGCATGTTTTTCTAGAGCGCAGGAATGTGTATTGATGTGGCAAATCAATTTGAAGAACAGCTGCTAAAGATCTTTTTAGAAGACTATATAGCATTTTATGGCAATTCTAGTGAGACCTTTTACTGCTTTCAACCATGGTTCACTATTCCTCATGCCCTTAATCAAAACTTTCCCATTAGGATTGTGCATGGTAGTTTGTTGAATGTTATCCTGGTCAATATTTATCAAATTTCGGCGAAGAATAAAATGTCTAATTTTTTAATCCGAAAAAACAAAAATAGGACTCTTTCCTTTTGATTCAGAAAATAAGAATAAAAACAACAGTACCTCCTTTGCTTAACCGTATTGAAAGCATCAGCTATTTGCTTCTCCTCCTTTCTGGCTGCTTCAAACTCTTCAGTAACTACTTTTTCCTTCTCTTGAAGAGCCTCGTATTGATCCAGAGCCTTCAAATTTGGAGCAGTTCTTTCTATTTCTGATAAAAAAACATCCATTTTTTGTTTAAACTCCACTTCAAACTTCTCCCTATCAGAAGATCTCTTGTCCTGAAGAAGAGATCTATTTAGTTCACTAAAATCATAATATGGGCCAGGAATTGATGACTCTGTCTCCATTGGGTCTGCAATCATGGGAAGAGTTATGTACTCTAGTTCACAATTCTCAGCTATATCCTGCTTTCGTGACTCTAGCTGCTTTATTTGTGACTCCTGCACAGCCACATGAAAAAGATGTCAGAAGCAGTACAACAGGCTCCCTGTAAGTAACA
This sequence comes from Viola odorata, assembly GCA_963691705.1. Classification (NCBI taxonomy): domain Eukaryota; kingdom Viridiplantae; phylum Streptophyta; class Magnoliopsida; order Malpighiales; family Violaceae; genus Viola; species Viola odorata. The sequence continues at coordinate 24,081,830 of OY829544.1, read as the reverse complement.
ACACCTAGCTTGGAACTTCTACAGGATCTCGCTGATAAGAGAAAAAAAACAGCGCAAATAGAAAACCCTATAACCTTTGTGCTTATCTGACGAGTAACCTTCCCTAAGTTTGTTGTAGTTGCAGAATTGGACTTCATCAACTTCTGAAGCTCCTTCTCACACTCTTCCAACTTGATTTTCCACTCTATAACAATAGAGCACAGTAAAGAGAGGATGAAAATAGCAATAAAAATAATAACACACTTGAATGTAGGTTTCAACTGTAATCCTATAGTTGATTTCGGTCATATTGTAATTTATTGCCATACCGTCTAATGTTTCATAACATTCATTGAGTACATCCATCTAAAATTTACAAAAAGCAAGGCATTATGAACATTAAGTTTTCAGTAACATATTCCACTTCCAAATAGTGCAAAGGAAACATGAAATATTAGGTTTGCATCAGTTTAATAAAACTAACAAAATATTAAGTTTTGTATAAGAGACTGAAAAGTGTAACCCACCTCGCACTTGTTCTTTACATTCATTGATCACATCAGCAGCTTTCTCACTCGCTAACTTGACCTCACCTTCCTTTTCCTCAACTCGACTTAAGTCATTTTCCAATGCACTAACAGTAGATTCCAGTTTTTTAATTCGTGAATCCATGTCCCGCTTTTGCTCATATTCCAACCTGCAAAGGGAAGAAGGAAGAAAAAACCATTTATGTATTACACAGAAGGGTAAAAGAGACAGCATAAACTCTGAAAAAGCTTTCTTGGTTTCACAGGCAAAGATGTCATTTTCACTCAAGAGAATGAAAGGAGGTAAAAGTCACAGTGCAATAGAAATGTTCAAGAAACAATCTTAAATTGGTAGATATATTTGAATGAACCAGAGTTTTAAAAGCGAAGTGTCAAACACTGGTTACAAGACATGATCTAAAGACTGAATGGAACGAGCAATGCAAACTCTCATGGGCCATGCAAAAGATGGTAAAATGGTACTACGCACGCCAAGATTCATGAGATCTTTGATCACTAGAAAAAAGGCATGGTTTTTAATAAAACTATGCTGTCATCAACACATGTGCAAAACAGAAAAGAAGCATCCTACAAAAGAAAAAATATGGAAAGAATAGGAAGCACAAGAGACTGGAAAGGGGAAAACATACTGGTATTTCAACTTTGAGAGCTGGTTGCTCAAACTAACTCTTTCTTCAGCCATGTATTGTGCAGCCTTGAGATGGTTTTCTTCGTATTCACGAATATTTGTGACCCCAACAACCTTACTAAAATCTTTGTATATCCGGTCAACTATCTCATTAATTCTCTTCTCCCGTTTGCTAATTTCAATGGCCCTCTTATTAATATCAGCTTTTAACTGAAAATAAATAAAGGTTTGACTTTGTCAATAGACATGCTGAAGTAGTGCACTTAAATAATAAATAGCAGAATGATGAAAAAACTCACCTTGCCAAGATCATTGTTTATACTTTCAATTTCTTTTTTAATTGCTCGCTTCTCATTTTGTAATTTATTAAGTTTATCCTCGATGCTACGCTGTAAAAACCTCAGGGAAAGTAGGGTCAACAGAATAAATTAGTGGAATTCCAGAACAAGAACAGTTTGTTTCTTTCTAATCCTGACCAAAGCCAATAATCTGACCATCCGACAAATTGATGCAATTAGGTGCCGACACAAATGTCACTTCCCAGTCCCCTAAAACACAATCTGATCTCTTACAGAAACATAAGAAAAAAAGTGACTATAAAGTGGGGAAAAAGATAGAATCCTCTCATGTATTGGTTTTATTAACACATCTACTAATATCCCAAAAAAAATGCTTATTCATAAACAACTACAATTTACAAGCTCGTCTTGTTATGCCTGGAAAACATAATGTGCTTCTCAAAACCAAATGAAACCAACCAGAATATGGGCTGCATCACTCAGTGACATAGCAGAGAAGGAGCAGGTTACAGTTTTAGAAATAAACTGACCTTCTCAATGTCTGCATACTGAATCTTCTTTTCAAGTCCACTTATCTTTCCAGATGCTTCTGACTCCTTCAGATGCATCTCCCTAATTGATCCAAGGTTGTCTAACTCTGACTCAAACTGTTCTTTCTTCCTTTTCAGTCCTGCATAACAACAACAGTTAAATTTGCAGAACGGCAGGTAGAAATAAGAACTATTGACACCAACCTTCAATTTTTTTATCATCCCATTGTTTTGACCTTGCTTCCATTCCTCCAGTGGTACCACCAGTCATTGTGCCAGCCTTTGTGAGTAGGATCCCATCAACAGTGACAACTGGTCCAAACACAGACAACAAAAATTATTACTTATCAGAGAAGAAATTAAAAGCACAGAAGCTTTCCAAAACTAAATGTGAGAAAGTAGCTACCTCTAAACCTCTCCGCACTCCAGCTCAGAGCCTTGGCCTCATCAAGATCATCGCAAACAAGCGTATTTCCAACAGCAAAAAGAATTGCCTTTTCAAGGACTGGATCAAACGTGCAATTGTTAAGTCAACAAACCATGGCACATTAATAGTTTCCCACCTTGTTTTCTACTTCAGAATTTAAATGGATTTCAAAGCAATGACAAAATGAATGAAATGATTGTGCTTAATTGCCTGTACAAAAACATTCGAGAACTCAGTGTAGCCAGCAGGGTGCATGGAATCACTCGAAACCTTATGGTGTGTGTGAAATGTCTCAGAATTAAATAACAAAAACCATGACAACCAAAGTGTTAAAAGGATATTGGATGACATCAAAGACAAGCTTTGCAGTACCACCCAGGGTGCGCAACCTTTCAATTATTGGCTTCACACGAACCGACTGAAGTGGTATAAATGTCTGTGGAGGAAGCCTTTGCTCTTTCAAATACTGCAGAAACCAAGATGAATTAGACATTGCATTGCAACTTGACTGCATATAACCTAGCCATACTCCAGCAGGAATATATAATAGCTTATGAGAACACATTAAATTAGACAGGGTACAAGAAGCATGAAACTTCTTAAATAAGGCCAGATGACCATGCAAGAATGAAAAAAATCAACTTAACTTGAAAAGAAACTACATAAACAATACCTTAATGCACTCTTTCCCCGTATTTTCATTATCAACCACTACAGCATCCATGAATTTACCCATGGCTACAGTAACAGCAAGATTGTACTTCTTCTGGGTTGGCCTGCAAAGATCAGTCATCCGACCATGAACTCCTGGAAATAGGCGTTTCAGAGTCTCAACAGCTTGAGACAACTTAGCGTCCCTCTCGTTCTCATATCGATCAGCTCTCAATTCACGTAGTTGATTTTCTATTTCAGCAATTTTAGACTTCAAATTTTCATGTTTAATCCTGCAAAGGTGAGATTTGCTGAATATACAGTCATTTTAAGGGTCTAAATCCAATAAGTCACATGAAGAACAAATGGTACAAAATTTGGAAGGAAACAAATAACAAGATATGTTAACCAACTTGGAATCTCGATGTTTATCTTGCATTACACGCAATTCCTTTTTCAGTTCTGTACGCTCATCCTTATGTTTTGCAGAAGTACCAAGAATCTTTTCTAGTCTTGATCGCATTTGTTCCTCCTGAGAATCCTGTTCGTTTTCCCGATTTCTCAACTGTTGAAGATTTTCTTCCAAGTTCTTTTGAGCTTCCATATGAGAATGTTGTTCCCTATCCAGAACCTCCTTTTCATCCCTTAGCTTGACAGTTTTCATTCCAGCTTCCTCTTTACTGCAGCATTAGAGTTCCAATAATGATAGAAGCAAAAAGGAAGATTATGATACACTAAAGAGTATTGATGTCAAGTGATCAATTCTTCATACTAAAGAGTAAAATACAGGATATGGCAGGTGACTCAATAAGGGATGCAAATGTGAATTGAAACATGAAAAAGGTGATTGATCTCCCTATTTTATGTAGACCACAATGTTAGCAGGAGGTTTAACCATAACAAGATTTTTTTGTCAAACCTTTAAATCTTAAGGTTAAAAGGTGGGACATTCTGTGACCTCTTGGAGCATAAACATCATGTTATGCCAGCTTATGTCAACTAATTTCCTTTAAGAAAATAATTAACTTACAACTCTTTAAACTTTATTGCTCTGATCGCAGTTGATTTAAACCCTGACCAATCAACTTGTGGAGTATGTACATACTGAAAACATTCTAAACACTAGATATTAGTTGTTTGCGCACACACACACACCTCATATTGTGTGGATAATGGGCACTTCCAAATAACTTAGAAACTAAATACCAATTCAACTCCCTGCAGGACCTACAGACTATACATAAGGTCAAACTTTAAAAAAAGGCCTTTAGAAGCACTATAAATACCTATTTTCATTGGATCTGAAACATAGATATGCCTCAGCACTATATATACTTCTCAAAAGGCACAATGCAATAGACACTTTCTACTGTAGCTCAAAAAAATAAATTCCAAGTAGTTATTTTAATTTCAAAGAAAATGATAAGTTTTATGCATTAAGAAGCCCCAAAGAGAAGTTAGCTGGACAGTCAGGGAAAACTTCTACTCATAATTTTTGGTGTTACAAGGAGTTGAACCCGTAACCAGTACTAGGTTCCAAATCCCTTGCCATTGGCCAAACCCTAGTGGTGTTTCAACTCAAAATTTGAGAAAGAGCATGCATTCAGAACTTAAAAGTCATGCTCCAGTTATATATGCAACAAACTAAAGTTTAAAAGGTAACCACAACACTGAAAGAAACTTACATCCGAAAATATTCACTAAGTTGACTGTCAGCCAAGGGAAGTTTTCCACCAGCATCTCGACTTTTTTCATTCAGATCCTCTACTTTTGCAGCCAGATCCTCAATTCCCCTCTGCAGCTCTTGCACCTCAATGGCATGCTCTCTCCTCTCTCCTCTTTTTTTTTCGAGCTCCTTATTGACACTCTTAATTTTTGATTTAATCCGGGAGACTTCCTCACTTAATTTCAGAAGTTCAGGTTGCTGTGCAAAAAAAAAAAAGATGACCTACTCTTCTTCGGTAATTAATGAATGATGGAAAATCATGATTCATAACCAGTACTGGCACTTGATGCACTAAGGAAAAATCACAATTATAGTGAGTAAAATATAACCAACGTAGTATTTCAAAGCACAAGCCTTGAGAAGTTAATAACACGAAACTCGTTCACCACTTCAATTTCAATGCAAGTGTCTACTACACACACATGTTGCGAGAAATGAAGAAGCATGTAAGACAACAAGATTTTTAAGGGAAAGAAACTCACACTCTTATCAATTTTAAACCTTCTCTCATTGATCTTCTTTTCACGAGTATTGACCTCTTTGAAGTATTTGCTTTGTTCTTTCCTCTTCTCATCTATTTCCATCTTCAGCCTGTCTAGTTCATCCATCAAATCTGCTCCTTTCCGCTTATCATCTTCTAGATCATCATTCATTTTTGTAAGATCCTTATGTATGGTATACAATTGCCACAAGTAGTGTTCTCTCTTCAACGATTTCTGGAAAAATAAATAAAACCAAAAGCGTTAATCCTGAAACAAGAAAATGTTACACTAGTTAACAGTCATCAAGAAACAAACATGTTAGCCTCTAACCATAACCGCACCAAGAGCAAGAATAGAGATGTCTCAAATTCATACCAGTTCACCTTGCAATCGCAAATGTTTTTTGTTTCCGCTCCATAACTACTGTCCTCTTTTTCTGATAAACAAGAGCTGACTTTTCCTCAGCCGTAGCTTTCTTCTCTTCCAAATTCTCATATTCTCTCTTTAGCTCCTCTGATCCAGAAATTTGCTCAATAAGCGCAGTCAATTCTTTGGGATTCTTAGCCGCAATCGACTCCACATCCCCCTGCACAACAAAATCTAGCATTCATTAGGTTATACTCCAGGTACACAAATCTCAAATCACCAAAACCACCACATCTACTGTAACAGGACAACAATTTTCTTTAGGGAAAAGAAAAAACAGAGTTTCAATAAGTTATTTCACAGTATCTGCGACCCACTAACGAATGCTACATCTGCATTGAAGGCAATTGTTGCCCGCACCTCATTTCATGCGATGTGCAAAAAGTTGCAAATTATCCCGCAGATATTAGACATTATTCTCACAGGCTTAAAAAAATAGCACAATAAAATCAAAATTAAAAGAAAATTAAGCGAACAACCTGAAAGACCAAGAAGTTCCGGGCCTTAACAAGGATCCCAAGGGACCGTAGCCTCGCATTGTACTCATCCCAATTAACAACCTTCCCATCTATCCGATACTCACTGCCGCCAGTGCTTGTGATGGTGCGAGTGAAATGGAGTTCCGACCCGTTACCTAACAGGTAAACCAAGCTCACAAACGCCCTCCGGCCTCTCTGCTCTTTCTCACGGTCATCAGCGGCATAGATGAGATCTTTGAGCTGGGCCCCACGAAGCTGTCCAGTACGAACACCAAGGACGAAGCTGATAGCATCCATAAGGTTAGATTTTCCCGAACCGTTGGGACCAATTATGGCGGTGAAGTCCTTGAAAGGGCCAATAGTCTGGAAGCCCTTGTAGGATTTGAAGTTTTCCATCTCCAATTTGTGGATTAGGGTTTCGTTTTTTCTTATATGTTTTGATCGGGAGATATTGGAAGAGAAGGGTAGGAATGGGGAGAAGCGTAGATTAGGGTTTTTGCTGAGCGGGAAAGGGGAGGGTTCAATTTGTGGTTTCTGTGGAAGATTTGGAGATGGAAAGAAAGCGGTGGTGGAATTGGCGGGAGTGAAAGAAATTTTGGAGGATTTTCAGGAAGTTACTACCATTTTTGAAAGTTGAGTCTGTGAAAACTTGAACGCAGCGTCCACGAAAATGGAACAGCGTTTAGATTCTTCTACGACACCGTTTTTTCCGGCTATGGTATGGGTTGTCTTAGGGATGGCAATGGGTACCCGTACCCGGATACCTGCCCGTAACCATACCCGTTTGATCAGGTAATACCCGCTTTGACTGGATATGGTTCGGGTACGGGTAATACCCGGATTGATAAATTCGGGTATGGCTGATACCCAGCGTATACCCGTTCGGGTATAACTTCATTTTTACCGCGATCTCTTCTCCATCTTCCCCGCTCTCTCTCTCTCCCTCGCCCCAATCATCTCTCCATCTCTGCGTTTATCAATTCGGGTTTCCTTCCTTCTTGCGATCTCCACTCCCACTTGGCCGACGCCGTTTCAGATCCTCCGTCGTCGTCCCTTTCCTCCGGTAAGATTCCAACTTGCCTAATAATGTTTTCATTTATTATCGTGCTTACTTTTCAAGAGTAATTCTTCCTAATTATTTGTTTTAATTCTCAGTGATTTGGGTGATTGGTTTGGTGTTCATGAAACTGGACTCTTTAATTTCAAGCCAAGTGTGAGGCCTGTGCCTCTTGAAGTCCATATCCAGGCAAGTGGATCTAGTTCGATTATGGGTCTCTCTTCTTATTACTATGATTTTCTGATCAAATTGAGTTTCTTTTACTTAGGTGTACTCTTGTTGTTTCTAATTTAAGTGGACTGTCATTGAGATCGAGGAACTTTCTTTAAATCAAGGTTACAGGTTGGAGTTCTTTCTGGTTTCTTATTTCTTTTGTTTGTTTCCCATGAGGTTTTAGCTAAAATTAAGTTCTTGAATTTCTTAAAAGCATGATGATTTTCGTATATGCCGAAGCAAAATTGCGGCAGAGATTCACTACTGTAATCAACTTTGTTTGGAATTATATTACTCATTTAACGTCATTGCGAGTTTCACTATTGGGTTCTTCCGTGTAGGCTGCTGCTGAGCGGAAAAAGGTTGTGATTTTGGCACTGTGTCGTGCAACTCGCTGCTTGTGTGCTTCTGTTTCAAAGTTAAAACCAAAACAATGACAGTGACCTGAATTAACTAATGGCACTGTGTCGTGCAACTCGTTTTTCCTTTTTCCTTTTGCCTATTTGTTGTGGATATGATTTTTCTCTTTTTCGGATATTCTATAAATGCTTTTCTTGTTTGGAAATTGGAAATTTTGTTTGGATTTTTTAAAATTTTGTTTTATGGAAAAGGTTGGTGTAGATTCTTTTGATATGATGTAGTTGATACATTTAGCTGGTATAAAACTTATTTTATACTGAATCTGATGTCCTGCTCTGAACTACAGAATTTTGAATATGGATGCTATCTAGAAACGGGAGGATTTGGTGTAGAAAATTCATTTTGTTATTACTTGTGTGTTGTTGGGTAGAGAGCAGCAAGCAGACTCATATAGTCATATTGGTCCTTGGGGTTGCGTTTCTGCCTAAAACTTGGGAGGATTTGGGTCTTCGCTCTTCTGCGCACTTCGCTTCTCCCCGTCTTGTATGTCTTCTTTTTCCTCTGCTAAAGACCTCTCTTTCTTTTTGTTAAGTGCCTTAAGTGATACTTGTCTTATAATGGTGTTGATTAGGCCTTGTTAAAGGGAATATATGGTTCTTATATTGCCCCAGTCCTATCCATCATTTACATATGGTTGATTCTGAAATGATTTCCCCCCTACTGTTAGATACTTTAACTCAGTTTGTGCATTCAATTTTTAGATAAGCTCTTAAATCGGTTTATGCATTCGACTATTTTGATTAAACATATATATTGGATAGGTAAAATGCAGAAAAGAAGTACCAATATTTTATCAGGGAACATGCAGTTTGACATTGTTTGCATAGCCATTCTGCATATTTGTTGCAAGCCTTAAGTGTGAAAGCAATTTATTGTCTTTCATCCTATTTGGGAATGATGTTTTCTGGTAGTGTGATGCGGCTGTTGCTTAAGCACATTGTGGGTAGAAATTTTAGATAAAAAGTTTAGTAAGGCACATTGAATGAGGTAGAAGTACAGTAAATGTTATGAAGGAGTGAAAGAAAGCCACAGTTTTTGTAAGTAAAAATTTGAATTTTGCTCTATTTTGGGACATGGAATTTAGAAAAAGAAAGAAAAGAGAAGGGCTTGGGCTGCGGCCCAAAGGAAAATAAGGAGGGTTGAATTTTATTAACTAATGGGCTATTTCATTTATTCAACTTCTCTAATTATTTATTAGATATGTATTTATTAAATATGCAAAAAAAAATGAGCCAAAACGGTAAAAAAACGAGCCAAAACGGTAAAAAAATGAGCCAAAATGGTAAAAAAAACGAGCCAAAATGATAAAAAAAATGAGAAAAACGGTAAAAAATGAGCCAAAATAGTAAAAACGAACCTAAATAGTGAAATTTTCTTTAATTATAAAAATATAAAATAATTTGGTGAATTGGATATCCATTATATACCCAATTGGGTATATTGGGTATAGGTAATAATGGGTATGTTAAAGCGGGTATGAATTGAGTATTTACCCATACCCGCACATACCCGTTTTAACATACCCATACCCGCCCATACCCACCCAATTGCCATCCCTAGGTTGTCTGACATTTTATTTAAAGCCTAAATTTTACAAATATGAAGATGTCAATTAATTCTTAATTTTACATGTATTTTAAATAGGGAAGGAAGTTCATGGATTACTACTAGTCGATAGCAGGTTTGAGTCTTCTTTTTGCTTATTAAAAAAATATAATTTCAATATTCATGATTTACTTTTTTTATATAAAACAAATAAAAATTATTTTTACACCATATAAGTTTATAAAAGTATAAATTAGTTTTAAGGGGATTCTTAACCTTTTTCTAAGATTTAAGTATTGTGAAGAAACAATTAATATTTTGTAAATAATAATAAGTCAAAGACTAAAATAAAAAGACTATTTTTTAATATTATTCTTGTTAATATCTATATAAACTTCCTACTTTTCCACCAAAATATCAAAATAGTACTTGTTAGGGAATCCGTGGACAACAATCAACATCAAAATCACCTATAAACTAGTACTTCTATTGAGAAAATCCACCCCAGGATCCTTATCATTTTACAAAAATTTCGATTGGACTCCTAACGTATTTTTTGTTCAATAAAATTTCTAATGTTTGAATATGATGTTCGATTGGGTCATTCCTAGGGCTGTGTAAATACCGACCGTACCGAAATTACCGTAATACCGTACTGAAATTTACTCTATTCGGTCGGTATTTTTTTTTAAAAATTTAATGTTCAGTATACCGAATTACCGACCGAACTTTGTTCGGTACGGTATGGTATCAAAATTTACAGGTACGGTATTACCGTACCTGCCGAACTTTTGTTTTTATATATACTGCTCTATATATATCCTCGGCTTTGTAATTAGAGCAATTTGCTCTTTTTGGGCCACACAAAATAATAACAATTGTCAAGCCCATATTTGGCCCATAACGGGCTTTGTAATTAGGGCAATTTGCACTCATCTGCTTTCTCATTTTCTCTAGGCTCTCATTTGGTCCTCTTATTGGAAATGCGCCGCAGCTTTAAAACTTAACCTCACTCTCCATTGCCTTAGTAAAACCCTAATAGCGCGAGCACCAGCAGCAGCACCACCAGGCAGAACCCAGCTACCTCTTTTCCTTTGCTGCTAGTAAGCCTCCATGGCCGCCATGAGCATTTTTATGTTTCGTTGTTTTATATTTGTAACTGTGTTTGTATCGCAATTTGCGTGGTTCTCGTGTAAATTATAAAGCTCGCTTTTTTTTTGTAATTATGGAGACGTCATCTTGTAGGCAAATGAATTTGGTGGGATTTTCTAGGGATTGTTATTTCTAATGTGGTAATTATGTTTGTTTTTACTGATATAAGCATATTCATGAATTGAGATAACTTTGCTTGAGTTTGTTGATTTTGATACACGAGCAGTGACATTTTTCGTGATTATATGACTTTATCATGACCATCTATTTCACATCTATGGAGTTGCTTGAGTCATCTATGTTTAACAATGCTGAAATGTGTTATTAGGTGTACTGGCATGTCCAGAGATTGAAATTTTGTTGTTCGATAGCCATGACTTCTCTAGTTTTAGCAAATAAGTTTCCTCTCAATGAATGGCAGTGGCTATTTTTAGTGGTTTGTATGTTATTCGGTATTACCGTAATACTATAATACCGTACCGAAATTATTTCGGTTCGATTAATAGAAACTATGGTACGGTATTTAATTTTTTTAATTCGGTATACCGAATACTGAAATTTTTCTACCGAAAAAATACCGTACCGACCGATGAACACCCCTAGTCATTCCATACAAAAAAAAATCCAACGTGGCAAGTGTTGTCATTAGATTGTCGTATTTTATTATTTTCTCATTGTAAAGTGGCCCAACTTGTTAGAAAACCTCCGACCAAAATTAGTTCGACCCGGATTGTATGTCCATGACTCACCCATCTTCTTTTTAAAGTCGAAGATGGTGGTGCAATTGTGGACAGAAAAGGTGAATCGGTGTTGAATTTGATGATGGATAGAGGATCGCCGGGAACAGAGAGGACGATTCGCCAGAGCGGTGATGGTGATTTGGTGTTAGTCGGGTCGTCGAAATGGATTTGTGATGAGGATTGGGAGATTGAAATTTGGTGTTATGATGTAGGTGTTGTTTTGGTGGTTGTGAGGGCCGGAAACGGAGGTATTGATGATGTGGGTAGGCAACCGAAGATTGGGATTTACGGTGATGATGATGAAGGCGTTAGTGGTTGGGTCTGCGAATGATTTGGTCGGGTCGGATCAGATTACAATTGGGGATGGGATTTCGGTTGTGTCATGGCGGCTGAGGACGGATTTTGGTGTAGGTGCTACCGAGTTACGAGTCGGTGATTGTTAGTTTGTTGGGTGATTTTGTATCGGGAATGGTGAGGTGAACGGAGGTGGTGGCATTGGGTTGTAGATTTTGTGGTCAAGAGCGGCAATTTGAGTCAGGAATGGGCGGCTAGGTAGTTTGCCAAGAGGAAGAGGAAACAAAGGCGGTGAGGAGACGACGTGACAGGAAAGTAAGGTGGGAAACCCGTGGACTTACAATCCGGGTCGAACTAATTTAGGTTGGAGGTTTTCTGACAAGCTGGGCCGAGAAAATAATAAAATACAACCATCTAACTGCAATACTTTCCACATCAGATTTTTTTAATAGAAGGACTCAATCGAACATCATACCCAAACATTAGGAATTTTATTGGAAAAAAATATGTTAGCGACCCAATCAAAGATGGAGAGCCTGGGTGTATTTTCCCTGCTTCTATTTATTCACTTTTAACCAAAAATACTAAAACAAAGTCAAAATTGTGTCACTATATTAGTACTATTTACAAGGGTTTTTATGTGTTAATACACATTTGCCCTCCTTTTTTCCTTCCCTCTGCAACAGAACGACAACTCGAGGTTTCTCTCTGATATGATTGGACTCGTCCTTCCCTTGTAGTCGTTGAACTGTTGCACCTCAACCACCACTGAAGAAAGTCATACAGTGATTTGCTTCTTTCACTCTCCCTCTTTTCTGTCCTTGCTCACCCAAAACCTAATTTCTTTCTCATCCTTCTCCTGCTTTTGTTTAACAAAATGAGGAGCACTCTCTATTGCCGGAGACTGACCGACCGGTTTACACCTCTCTGTGATGCTATCCTAGCCTTGTGTCCCGCATCACGCACACATGCCATACAGCTAGTAATGCGATTTTGTGCCCATCGCACACGCACAACGCACAACTAGGACCAATCAGACTAAGGCACCAAGACAAGGAGGCCAAGGATAACTAAGTGAGGTTATCACAACCACAACTCCTATATAAGGAGGTGCTAGAGTTGAGGCACTACTCGAGATAACCACACAACGCTTGCAGAGCCCATGCCTATTGAGAACGCACAACGCGCAACCGCGAGGGCCTGTCGAGCCAAGACACCGAGCTGAGGAGATGGAACACTAAGAGAGGTTATCGCAACTCTGGTACATGGAGCTAAACCTGAAGAGACTGCTTGAGAAGACCAAGCAACACATGTCGAGCCCCACACCAAGGCTCGTATCGCAGGCCCCACTAGTCGCACAAGACAACTATGTTCGAGCCCATTCGTCACAGAGAGGTTCTAATCGAAGGGCTCAAAACATTACAAGCCCGTGTTATGTGTTATCTAGTCCTGGTCCAAATTTTAGGACATTTGAACGAGCGAATCAACTAAAGGCCGGAGTCTATATTTTTGCTGACTAGAATCCTATGTTGCGTAGGACTCGCGGACGAGCTATGCGACAAAGTCTGCGCCACTTCCGACTTTCAAGAACCAAACGATGACGTTTGACTTGGATTCCTAAACTACATCATGTCAGTAACATTGAGACCAAGAAGTGGCACTTAGATACTGACGACTATTCAAGTGAAGAGGAGAATTTTCCCACTGCCATTCTATGGGAGTTGTCATCTGAGCGTCATGACCAAGATGATGAGTCTTATGGGATAGATGATCTTGTCATGCCCACAAATGAGCTAAACTTGGAGGGCCCAGGATATCTTCTTTCAGAGTCAGGAGCCAACGTAGAGTTCAAGGCCAGTGCAGTCACAATATTGAGCGATGCAAATCTGCCAAATTTTTACGACCAGTGTCATGCCCTCGATGATACGAGCATGGAAGCCTCCCTTCGAGCCCTACACGACCACGCTGAGGTCTTGCCCGTACCCCGTATTGCCCTTGTGCACCAGCGCCCGTCTTGCCCTCGCAGGCCCGCGCCGTCTTGCCCGAGCCTCATCTTGCCCCCGCGGGACCGTGCCCCATCTCGCCCTCGTCATCTAGGCCAAGCCCACCAGTCTAGGCCAAGACCGATGCTCAAGACCCTTTGTTAAGGGTATTTAGGGGTTTTCCCTATGTAATAACCTAGTAGTATAAATAGTGAACAATAGGTTCATTTTAGACTTGTCTTTGTTTTTGTTGAGTTATCTCCTAACCAAGACCAAACTTTAGCTTAGTTAAATGGGGTTCTTAAAACCTCCCCTTCTTCTCCTCTTAGATTAGAGATCCTTGTATGCTTGTGGTAAGGTTGTCTAGGAATCATCCCTAGAAGGGTTTACCGTATATGCAAGTTCATTTATTGTTTATACATCAAAACACCTTCATCTTCATCCATTTATCCGCTGCACCTATTCCGCAATCTCCTTGCGACGTTATCCTCTCCATCAACTCCATCCAATCGACGATCCAACCTCCCAAAGAGGACTAGATCCGTGTAAAGGCTCCAAATCAAAGCCAAGCTCGTATCATTTGGTAGCGGAGCTCCAGCTGTTCTCTAGGTTGGTTCTTCTTATTCATCTCCTCATTTTCGCTTTTGGTAACCAGGGCTGCTAGAGCTGAATACCATTGTTTATCCATCTCTTCTTGTAATTAAGCTCCTTAAGCTTTGTTCTTAAGGGGTAAATTCTATTAAAGAGAGATCCTTAACTAGTTTGCAGAAAGGTTGCTTGTTCTTATGAACAAGAGGGTTTTCTAATTAGTTAAGTTCTTATTATGTGCATCCGTTCCATCTCTACCAAACAACCATCAAGCCGCTGCATATAACTCCTTAAACACCAACTTCAGCCATTAAACTCACCAAGGTGTCCCCTCTCCATCTCCATCCGAGGCACCTATATCCATTGTCAAGACCAACCTCTCACAAGAGGAGTAGATCCGGCTCAAGAACAGCAATTCGGACTCCTTCTATCCAAAACAGAAGTTGAGCTCTTATCAAGTGGTAGCGGAGCTCCAGCGTCCTCTAGGTTGGTTCTTCCTTTGTTAATCTCACCATTCACTCCATTTAAACATCTATACACATTTCATCCATCCATCAACTTCATCCGATCGTCGATCCAACCTTCCAAAGAGGACTAGATCCGTGCAAAAGCTACCAAATCGAAGTCGAGATTGTATCATTTGGTAGTGGAGCTCCAGCTGTTCTCTAGGTTGGTTCTTCTTGTTCATCTCCTCATTTCCACCTCTAAAATCGCTTCCCCTTTGTGTTTTTATTTTCGTTTGTGTTAGACAAATTGTTTCTGTCCAGGAGTTAGTTTTGAGTCAGTTTTGTTTTTCGATTTGTGACTGTTTACTCGCCCATTAAATTCTGAAAATTTGTGTACTGAAACTTCTATCTGAGTAGAGAAACTTTAGTTTTTTGGTCAACTGTTAACTCGGTGTATTTCTCATACTTTTTGGTCTCCTAAGAAGAGTGTGCAGAAATTACACGAGAGAAACAGTTCTGTGTCTTGAGTCTATTTTGTGTGTCTTCCACTTAGAATTGTGTTTTTCTTCCTTCTAAAAAGTTGTAGATCTATGTCTTGTGAGTTTGTATGTTGATTTTCGTAATTTTTGGACCATGTTTGCTATAGCTTGAGGTTAGAAAGCGAAAGTCTGTTTGGTATTCTTCAAGTTCATCTAGTGTTCTTGATGCTTTTTGAGGTTTGATCTAGTGTGAACCCAAAAATCCGAAAATTTGGTGTTTGTCTTGTTAATATCTTCAGTTTCTTCCCCCAAACTGAATTAGTGTGATTGGTGTATGCATTTGGTTCATCCATGTGTAAGAACAAGTGTAATGTGTGCCATGTGGAGCTTGTGGTCCCATTTTGTTGGTTTGTGTAGGTGTCCTCTAATATACTAGGTGCATATTAAGCCACATCACCTTCATTGCTAGCCTAGTATATCAAATAGGATATGCATAGAATATTCTTTTAGATATTTTATTAGCACATTCTTTCCACCTCACTTGACACTCACTTGACACATCACTTGCCACCTCACCTATTTTTGCCACCTCATCACTTGTGCCACATCATCAAATTTTTGGCATTTAGTGAAAATTATTTTTTGTGTTTTAAACTACTTGTCATACACTTATGTTCATCTAAAAGACTTGTCTTTCATCCATTGAGCTCTCTTCACTCACTACAAAAAAAAAAAGAGAAACAAAAGGGACAAAAAGAGTAGAAAAGAAAAGATCAAGTCCCTTAACACAAAAAAAAAGAAAAAAAAGAGAAAGAGTAGTGAGTCAAAATTAAGAGACTAGTGTGTTGAATGCATTAGAAGTGTAGTAGTTCATCTTTAGGTATGCATTTGATTGATTTTCGGTTTGCAAGTTTAGTTGCTTAAACTGTCGATTTTGACTTTTCTTGGTATTTTGTTTTCGTTTTTCCTTGAGTCTTCCTCTTGTGTAGCTTTGAGTTAGTGTTTTCTCTTCTTTGTTTCCAACACATTATACTCCAATCTAAGTCTAATTAGTGCCCGATTTGATCATTAGTCTTGGGCATTAATTCGGCTTTGCTCTTCACTTTCTTTCTTGCCTTGGTTGTCTTACTTTCCATGAACTCTAGTTGATCCGTAGGGTCTTGCTAGCCTAGCTGATTGGTTGGTGATTGAGATAAGAGTGTGAGAGAAAAGTGAGTGTATTAGAGTGATAAAAACGAGGGAAACACGTGATGGGGGGACTAACCCTTTTTAGCTATCAAATTGTGTTTGTTTCTTTTTGTAGGTATTTACTATGTCTTCGCATTGCTCTTATTCGGATGTTGGGACCGATTGGGAGGATGCATCTTGTTCTAGTGCGGCCTATTCCATGGCTAGTGACCGCGTATCTTCATGCCATGACGTGAGCTACTTGGGAGAGGTAGAGTCACCGTATGGAGCTAGTTCTTGCCATGAGGATGCTTGTCCCGAGAGGGATGAAACATCACTTGATTCTTGGGCCTATGTGTTGGACAGTCGAGACAACCGCTCTAGTGCCACTTCTTCTTCTCGGTTGGAGTATGATCTTCGTGAGCCCTCACGACAATCTTATGGGTATGAGCAGCCGGACCACATTGATGAGCGCCCACACCGCCCCTCTCTCGCTTATGTGGCGCCACCTCCATATGGTGTCCGTCGCTCATCACGCGTGATAGAGGCGCCGGTTGATCACATCCTTTACCCTCACGGACGTGACTATGTTCCATATATGCCACCTGATAAACGGCCTAGAGGGGGGGTGAATAGGCAAATAAAATTCTAACACAAATGTAAGGAAATATGAGTGCGGAAATAGAAAGTAAAAACACAAGGATATATAGTGGTTCCAATTCCTCAATGAATTGTACTCCACTACCTAAGAGTCCTCCTCTTAGGATTTTGAACAACGAACACTTCGTTATTACCTTGAGTTTTTACGGGTTCAACTCAAACCTTACACCTTGGTTTTTCCGGGCTCAACCAATAAACCTTTCACCTTGGTTTTTGCGGGCTCAACCAATAAACCTTACACTTTGGTTTTCACGGGTTCACCAACAACCTTACACTTGGTTTTTGCGGGCTCAACCAACAAACCTTACAATGTGATTTTTCCGGGCTCAATCACAACCTATCACAATCAAGAAAACTTGACAAGAGAAAATGTGAAATGGCAACACAAAATTGGTGTACAAATAAACTATGTATGATTCAATAATCAACACCAATAAATGAACAAGAATACCTCAAAAGAAAGCTTAAAACTTACTTGAAATATGAACGCAAGAATGAGTAAATTCGGATTTGTAAAGCTTGCGTTATGACAGTTTGAAGTTGTAAGCTTTTGCAAAAACTCAGATTTTGGCTTTGAAAGAGTATGAGAGCTTTCTAAATCTTTCTTGTGTTTAATGTGTATTCTAGTTAAGTTCTAACTCATCTAAGATGAGTATTTATAGGTAGGAAGGTGTAGAAGCTCGGACAAGGGAGTATGGGGTCAAATATAGCCGTTGGAAGTGGAGAAAATAGTTGTTGGCGCGTCTCTCCTGGGCTGGGGCGGCATGCCGCCAGACATCAAAGGGCTGGGGCGGCATGCCGCTAGCTTCGCTTCTTGACAACAAAAAATAATTCATTTCTGCGTTCACACTGCGCGCCAAAATTTCAATGAGCATAACTTCTGATCCAACCGTCCGATTTGGCTAAAACTTATCTCAAATGAAAGCTAACATCCTGACGTTTCCATCAAGACCTTGTTCTCTCAAATCGGACTCCATTTGCTTGTCCAAATGCTTGATGCAACTACGCGATGAAATTCTGGCTTGAATTGGCCAGACAAGACCCATTCCTTTATAACTCGAGATTTAAAACATGTTTTCGCGTAAAACCTTTTGACACAGTTTTCTTGAGGTATCTTGAACATAAATCAAGTGCTAATTAGAATCATACTTACATGATTAAAGTCCTAATGTACACTTGATCTTCAAGCTTGTGATATCTTGATTTGTTGCCTCCTATTCGTTCGATCACAAACTACACACATTTTAACTTCAAATTGCATTAGTAATATTAATTAGTTTGTGTCTAAAATCATCAAAACAAGAGTAAGTTGCCCTTGGGCTAACAATCTCCCCCTTTTTGATGATGACAACCACAAACTAATTTCAAAACATTTTTAAGCTAACAATTGAAATTGAAGTTAAATGGAGAAAACTTACATCTTCTATCTTTGCCAAAATAAATGCTCCCCCTACATAAAACATTAGTTGCACATAGAGCATAGTAAAGATTTAAAGATTTGCTCCCCCTTAATCTTACCTTTCTCCCAAACTCATTCTCCCCTTTGATGTAAGCTTCGTTACAAACACCCCCTTAACTCATTCTCCCCCTTTGTCATTAGCAAAAAGGGTAGAAATGGGAGGTCCAAAAAATCATATAAGGAGTAAAGAAAGGAGCAAACAAAGATCAAATCCAAAAATACTTTAACAAGTATTAAGATCAAACAATTATCCAATCCAAAGATAAATATCAACAAAAAGATAAAGAGAAGATAATTGAATTTACTTGTCGGTCTCCCCTTGGGCTACCAATAGCAAAATTACAAAACAATTTACCAAAAGGGTGAGCTTCGATTCATCACCCGACTTGTGCCACGAATACCCTACATATATTTCATTTATCTTCAAGGGGTTTCCGGCACTACTACAAAACAAACTAGTTAGTTTTAGGAACCCAAACACGTTTGGTTCCTTTCTTAGCAAATGCACTCTTTTGTGCCCACATTTGTTTTGCATAAACAAATCCTTTACGAATAAAGCAAAAATATGCCAAATGACCATTCTTATGACAATAATCACATTTATACAAAGGTCTATCATGTGATTGATTTGAAGAACTAGCATGGTCACAATTTCTTGTTTTAACAAAAGATGTTTTAGAATTATTCATGCTAGAAGAGTGATCAAATCCAATTCCTCTTCTATCACAATTAGTCTTTTGCTCATTCAAACACTTTTGTTGGCTTTGTGCACTTTGGATATATTTAGCTAAAGTAGCTTCAAGAGTTTTAATCTTTTCATTTAAAAGAGCTACTTCTTTACTAGAGTTTGCACAAAGTTCACATCTAGAGTTTTTCTTTCCATTAGCAATTTCTAATGATTTAAGCTCATCTCTAGTATTAGCCAAAACATTTCTCAAATCTTCATTATCATTTTTCAAAAAATCATTTTCCTCTTTCAAGGATTTATTCAAAGATTCTAACTCAAGAATATCATTTTTCAACTTTTCTAAATCCTTAGCAAGTTTAACATTTTGCTTGCAAGACTTTTTAAAATGACTAGACAATTCATCAAACGCTTCTTGCAATCCATATTCGTTATCAAGAGATTGAGAAGAACTTACCTCATCGTCGCTTTCCCCTTGTGCCATGAGACACACATTTGTACCTCCATTGAATGAGGTGGATGTTGATGAAGAACTCTTTTGAGAAGCATCGCTATCATCGTTGACATGCAAACACAAGTTTGCGATAGCATCTTCGGATGAGGAATCCGATGGATCACTACTTGATGTAACATCACTCCAAGTAGAGGAAGCTTTAAATGCTCTCCTAAGATGCTTCTTTCCCTTCTTTGAACCGTGTTTCTCATCTCTCTTTTTCTTTTCAAGTCTAGGACATTCACTCTTAACATGTCCTGGTTTTTCACATTCAAAGCAAACAACATCATTTCTAAAATCGGATTTAGAAGAGTTAGAATACTTACTTTGATAATTTTTCTTCTTTGAATCCAAAAATTTCTTGAAATTTCTGGAAAGGAAGGCCTTTTCACGTTCTTCTTCTTGAGCTTTGAGAGCTAAATTGTTGCTCTTGACATTTTGCACTTCCGGTTCTCCCATATTGAGTTTGTACTCAAAAGCCGTAAGAGAGCCAACAAGTTGAGAATAGGTAGGTCTCTTTTCAAGTTCATCAAAAATGGAAGTCTTGGCATTCCAAGAGTTAGGTAAAATACTAAGAAGTTTTCTTACCATCTCCTCATCACTAGGAGTCCAACCAAGAGTTCCCATAGTGTTACAAATATTTTGAATTCTAGTGCTTAAATCATAAATAGTCTCACCACTCTTCATACCTAGTAATTCATACTCACGCTTGAGTGTGTTGAGTCTAATGGTTCTCACTTGAGGAGTACCTTCATGTGCCGTCTCCAAAGTTTCCCAAACATCCTTGGACAATTTGCAAGCACTAACACGATTAAATTCGTTTTGAGAAATTGAACAAAATAAAGCATACCTTGCCTTGTCTTCACTTTGTTTTCTTGAGACTGATCCAGCTGGCCACTTATCGAAAGGAAGAGGTTTTGTTGATCCATCTTCAGCCAGTGGTTCCATGGGGGTGGCAAATCCATGTAATACACAATCTAGCATGATTTGATCTTGTCCACCTAGGAAGGCTATCATCTTTGTCTTCCATTGTAAGTAGTTGTTTCCATCAAGAAATGGTGGACGGTTGATTACACCATATAATCCCTCTTGAGCCATTTGATCTTTCACTTGAGGCGATTAAACCTACAAAACAAGTACCTTGCTCCGCTACCAATTGATAAACGGCCTAGAGGGGGGGGTGAATAGGCAAATAAAATTCTAACACAAATGTAAGGAAATATGAGTGCGGAAATAGAAAGTAAAAACACAAGGATATATAGTGGTTCCAATTCCTCAATGAATTGTACTCCACTACCTAAGAGTCCTCCTCTTAGGATTTTGAACAACGAACACTTCGTTATTACCTTGAGTTTTTACGGGTTCAACTCAAACCTTACACCTTGGTTTTTCCGGGCTCAACCAATAAACCTTTCACCTTGGTTTTTGCGGGCTCAACCAATAAACCTTACACTTTGGTTTTCACGGGTTCACCAACAACCTTACACTTGGTTTTTGCGGGCTCAACCAACAAACCTTACAATGTGATTTTTCCGGGCTCAATCACAACCTATCACAATCAAGAAAACTTGACAAGAGAAAATGTGAAATGGCAACATAAAATTGGTGTACAAATAAACTATGTATGATTCAATAATCAACACCAATAAATGAACAAGAATACCTCAAAAGAAAGCTTAAAACTTACTTGAAATATGAACGCAAGAATGAGTAAATTCGGATTTGTAAAGCTTGCGTTATGACAGTTTGAAGTCGTAAGCTTTTGCAAAAACTCAGATTTTGGCTTTGAAAGAGTATGAGAGCTTTCTAAATCTTTCTTGTGTTTAATGTGTATTCTAGTTAAGTTCTAACTCATCTAAGATGAGTATTTATAGGTAGGAAGGTGTAGAAGCTCGGACAAGGGAGTATGGGGTCAAATATAGCCGTTGGAAGTGGAGAAAATAGCTGTTGGCGCGTCTCTCCTGGGCTGGGGCGGCATGCCGCCAGACATCAAAGGGCTGGGGCGGCATGCCGCTAGCTTCGCTTCTTGACAACAAAAAATAATTCATTTCTGCGTTCACACTGCGCGCCAAAATGTCAATGAGTATAACTTCTGATCCAACCGTCCGATTTGGCTAAAACTTATCTCAAATGAAAGCTAACATCCTGACGTTTCCATCAAGACCTTGTTCTCTCAAATCGGACTCCATTTACTTGTCCAAATGCTTGATGCAACTACGCGATGAAATTCTGGCTTGAATTGGCCAGACAAGACCCATTCCTTTATAACTCGAGATTTAAAACACGTTTTCGCGTAAAACCTTTTGACACAGTTTTCTTGAGGTATCTTGAACATAAATCAAGTGCTAATTAGAATCATACTTACATGATTAAAGTCCTAATGTACACTTGATCTTCAAGCTTGTGATATCTTGATTTGTTGCCTCCTATTCGTTCGATCACAAACTACACACATTTTAACTTCAAATTGCATTAGTAATATTAATTAGTTTGTGTGTCTAAAATCATCAAAACAAGAGTAAGTTGCCCTTGGGCTAACACCACCATCATCACGCCGTGACCTTAGGCCTCCTAGTGTACCTCCTCACCGTGCCCCACCTTATCATGAGGTGCTATCATCACGCCTTGACCGTAGGCCTCCTTCGGGCTCATCAAGAGCACTTCCCCGTCATGCCTCACCTTACCACACGACGCCATCTTCCCACCGTGTCCACCAGCCCCCTCCGGGCTCCTATATGCATGAGACTTCTTCCCCTCGAGCCCAAGTACCACATCATGCATCCATGGGCTCATATGATCACTTGGATAACCATTCAGATATCTTGGTCGAGTTGTGTCGCAGATTGGAGGTCATCGACTCCTCTTTCCGACGAGTTGAGCCACCACCCCCTCCTCCTAGTTGCCCTCCCGCCCCTCCCATACGACAGAGCATGGTGCCTTCTAGTGTTGATTCTTTCGGGCCACCACCGCTTCTGGAGGATGAGGTGTTCCCATCCGAATCGTATCCTATTGAGGAACATTTGGCCTCCATTGAGGAGGAACTGCTTGATACCCCTTCGGATAGTGATGTTGTGGAGTTTGGGAGCGAAATGAGTGCTAGTACACCTTGTGAGTTCGCTTCGGGCAGTCGTGAGAAAGTTATCCATTGTCTTGCGTTGCAGCGCCATTTTTGGTCCCTTGGGAGTGATTTTTCCATCATCCCGAAGGTGCCTACACATGACTTGGTGGATCCTTTCCTTCTTGGTTCTGAGTATGTTGACCGTTTGGCCATCCGTAGTGCCCACTCCTACTCGTCTACTACTTTTAGCCCTCACTTGATCCGCATTTCATCCCTTCTCCGTCTTGACTGATCCTTGGTTGTTCTTGGATTTTTCCCGACCGTGCCTACTTACCTTGCCCGAGAACGGCCTCCACCTTGGCCTATATTCTCCGCGAGTGATATTTTGATGTTTCCATGGGTAGCCACTAGCCGGGAGCTTGCCTTGGCCCACTTAGCCTTTCATGGGATGGACCCTATAGATTCGAGGTCGAATCTCCCTAAAGGTGGATGGAGTGATACGAGCATGAAAGCCTCCCTTCGAGCCCTACACGACCACGCCGAGGTCTTGCCCGTGCCCCGCATTGCCCTTGCGCATCCGCGCCCGTCTTGCCCTCGCAGGCCCGCGCCGTCTTGCCCGAGCCTCATCTTGCCCCCGCGGGACCGTGCCCTATCTCGCCCTCGCCATCTAGGCCAAGCCCACCAGTCTAGGCCAAGACCGATGCTCAAGACCCTTTGTTAAGGGTATTTAGGGGTTTTCCCCATGTAATAACCTAGTAGTATAAATAGTGAACAATAGGTTCATTTTAGACTTGTCTTTGTTTTTGTTGAGTTATCTCCTAACCAAGACCAAACTTTAGCTTAGTTAAATGGGGTTCTTAAAACCTCCCCTTCTTCTCCTCTTGGATTAGAGATCCTTGTATGCTTGTGGTAAGGTTCTCTAGGAATCATCCCTAGAAGGGTTTACCATGTATGCAAGTTCGTTTATTGTTTATACATCAAAACACCTTCATCTTCATCCATTTATCCGTTGCACCTATTCTACAATCTCCTTGCGGCGTTATCCTCTCCATCAACTCCATCCAATCGATGATCCAACCTCCCAAAGAGGACTAGATCCGTGTAAAGGCTCCAAATCTAAGTCAAGCTCGTATCATTCGACAAGCTGAAATTTCGTGCCCTCGACGCAGAATTAGAGGCAGAAGTCGTTGTTCAACCAAATTTGCCAAGTCAACTCCAGAACTATTTTGACACTTTGGTAGGCCAAGGGATTGAGGTTTTTGAGGTTTTTCACCACATCAAATCTTGTGAGGAGCGTTATGCCCTCGATGCAGAATTCAAGTCGGGGGAGGTTAAGAAGGAGGATTAAGAGAGATTGAGGAAGAGATAATCGAGGTCTTGAGCTCTAAAGCCGTTATGTGTGACAGGGAGATTTCTAAACTTACTGATTATATTGATCCTTTTCTTGAATCACCTTTCACTCATAACATTTTTTTCCTCTTTATTTTGCGGGAACCCAAATTCACATTTGAATCATTTTATGGTTGCCTGCAGGATGCTTTGCTACTGGACCATCCACTTCATGTCATAATTCACATCAAACTAAGAGGATGGAAAGCATTTAGTAGGATTGGCTGAAGTTCGAACAGCCAACGTCGTGCCCTCGATGATAACAGAGGCGCTTCGTGGGAGGCAACCCACGTTCTTTCCTCTCTCTTTATTATTTCTGCTTCACTCTTTATTTTTCAGAACTTTCTTATGTGTCCCCTTCTCGCATTGAGGGCAATGCGAAACCTAAGTGTGGGGAGGGATTTATCTGTGTGTTTATTGCATGTTTAATTTCCCGTTTGTTGCATGATTGCTTGTTTTGTTGCGAAAATTTTAAAATTTTTTCGGATTTTTAATTTTTAGGATTTTGCTAAATTTTTGCCAAAATTCTGTCACTGCCTAGTTTTCAAAAACCTTTGTGAATAGACACACTTTTGATCACATTTTGCACAAGTATGAACCACCAGCACCTTGTCTAGACCTAACAATTCCCATTTTTGCCTGCTGAACCTTATATCCATATCTAGGCCTCGACATCAATAGTCACAAAAGCACCCTGTGAGCACTTGAGCTTCCATGCCTATTTCTTTCTTATGTGATTAGGATGCTTTAGCTAGGCACTGGTTGATCGTGCATGATATCCCTGGGTATAGGCATTATTAGACATGGAAAAGCTTCGATTTGACAGAAAAACTTCGCATCAATGTCTTTTTCTTTCTTTTCTCCCCCTCATCTCTCTTCTCTTTCATGCCCCCAACATTCCCCTCTTTTTCATATTCTTTCCTGACCATTCTTTTTTTTTTCTTGATCTTTTTCCTTAGCAGGTAAGGTAGCGATCGTTGAGGGTAACATCTAGGGTTAGACATCTAAAGAACGCGCAGACAAGTTCAAGTGTGGGGAAGCAGACAAAAGCAAAAGACTTCAAAGCAGAAAACAGAAAGCAAAGATCTAGGGCAAGAAAAAGCTCAAAAAAGTTTCGAGCCCTAGATCATTCAAAGAAATCGAGCCCCGAGAAAGTTTCAAGTGTGGGGAAGCCAAAGAAGTCACCATCGATGCTGGAAGCAGATCAAGGGCAAGTGTCGAACGAAAAATCAAAAGTTTCATGCCCCGGAAGAATCAAGATTTTGTAACTGGTTCGTGCCCCCTCTCCTATCTTAAAAATAATAATAAAAAAAATAGAAAAGAAAAAGAAAAATTCAAAATAAAAGGAGGGGGGCATTAAGCGAACAAAGAAAGTATCCGCATCCGAAGCCTCAACAAGAAGATTTTCCTGCCCTCGAAAAGAAAACCTCTGTCTAGCCCCCGAATCATCATCGTGCCCTCGATAAAAGCTGCCTTGCCACTTCGCCTTTTTCCTAAGCCAAGGAATCCATCCAGGTTCTACCTGGTCCTTTTTTTTCTTTCCTTTTTTTCTCCCCTCATTTCTCTTTTGTTAATCTCCTGATTATCTCTTCCACATTTCTAGCTCTTTCCATCCCTTTTCTTTCTTTTTGCTGATGCGTTATTTTTCCTATTGTTGATTGCCCATGCGTGTGTTCTACAGTACTCAGATTGATATGCAAGTTTGACTTTGTGCTGTGTTATATGCATTTAGTTTTGAGCATAAACACTTAGCATTGCTTGCGAGAGTGAGTGTAAACACGCATCTAGTGAGGACTGCTGATTAAGGGCTGGATATGGGAAAGTTTGATCTTTGGGGTCGTTACCCCTCTGGTTTGATGCAGGTTTCTCCTAGGTGAGAATGGGTTATGTGCGAAGTCTAGCTCGGTGTCGGTTTGTATTTGTGTGTGGTTACTGTGTTGTCTGTTTCTAGAGGTAGTTTTCAGTTTTGTGATTGCTCGAGGGCGAGCAATGGGCAGTGTGGAGATTTGATAACATGTCTTTATTATAGGTTTTTCTATCTTATTTCCAGCCTTTTCGAGGGCAAAATACTTCTGATTTGCCCTTTTTCCCATCTTTTTGCATATCAGTGCCTAAAGGGAGAAAAGAGCGAAAACGAGCCTTTTTGGGAGGATTTCTGGAGTTTTGAAGATCGAGGTCTAGAAGAACAGAAGTTGTCGAGCCTGTGACACCAACTTTACCATCGAGGCCTTGCCGTGGTTTCCATCGTCGAGCCCTGGACAGACCAAAAGCGTTATTTCCACGTGTCCTCGTGTCGTATTCCCACGTCTCACCTCTGATGTCTTCCAGAAGGTTTCGTGCAGATCCCCAAGAATATTCTCTTTAGTCGTCGTGCCCCCGACGCTATCCAGACCAGTGAGCAGTCTTGTGGCCGCGACGCTTCTGCATCAGTTCTTAATCAAAAGCCAAAGAAAGGAACATCCGAAGATTCCCACGGGATTCCTTGCGTTTCTAGAAGATTCTAGAATATTCTAGCATGCTCCATGTGCTGTCACTCTCTCCCATTAGCTGGAATTTGTCTTTTTGTAGTCCCTTAGCTAGAATTTGTCTTCTTGTGGGCTGGACACTATATAAACCTCTAGTTTTAGGGTTTTAGGTATCTTGTAAATAATTTTCCACTTTCTTCTTTTGGGAGCCACCTCCTTTTCTCTCCTCCCTCTTTTGGGTGATGGCTGAGGCA
Organism: Viola odorata; assembly: GCA_963691705.1. Classification (NCBI taxonomy): domain Eukaryota; kingdom Viridiplantae; phylum Streptophyta; class Magnoliopsida; order Malpighiales; family Violaceae; genus Viola; species Viola odorata. The sequence goes on along the minus strand of OY829544.1, from coordinate 24,055,109 downwards.
TCCATTTCCAGCAGCCATTGAACTTAACCGGAGCTTTGCTCCGACCGGTAACATTTTAATTGTTTTATTCTTCTTGTTCTTCTTTTATGCAATCTTTCTTTTCCTATTTTGTTTATTTATTTTGTGGTATGAGTAGCTAGATTCTTCCTTCTTAGCAGAGGTTATTTGAGGGTTGCATGGGTATTTAAGAGGCCTAAATGTGTTTAATATATTCTTATTGTTGTATTCGATTAAGTCAGTATGGCAGTTCCAAATGGCAGGGGTTCGACTAGCAATCCTAGGCTTACCTCTCATCTCGAATAGTGGGGTATTTATAAGCGCCGAGGAGGGCGTTACCTCTAGGGGTAGGCGTTACCTAGGGAAGATAACGCGCATGGTTGACCTGGGATGGGATAACGCTGTGCGCGTGGGATGATGACGCGTAAACCCCCCCCCCCCCCCCCCCACCTCCCCCCCCCCCCCCTCCCCCACGTTGATGCCGACACCATCCCAGGGTTCCTCGCTGGGTAAGGGGCGGCAACCTTGGCGGCGGACGCCCGACAAGGGCTACAGTGTTCCGGCCTTGATGTTGGGGTAACGACGAAAATACCCCTAGAATCGCCTTGGAATTACTTATATTGTTATCAAGCAGCTTTGAAGATGAAGTCCTATGTGATATCATCCCAATGAATTCTAGTCATTTGCTACTTGGCCGACCATGGCAATTTGATAGGGAAGTAAATCACAACGGGAGGAGTAATCACTACAAGTTAGTGAAAGGTGGCCGAAAGTTCACTCTTGCGCCGTTGACACCTCTACAAGTTTTTGAGGATCAAAAATGGCTTGTAAAAGCCTATGTCGAGTATGAAATTACACGGAAAGGAAAATAAAAAGAGAGTGTAGAGATGAGTGTCAAAATAAATGAGAGAACTAGGGAGAAAAATAGCTCACATGAAAAAATAGAGCATGTGAAGAGAGATAGAGAGCAAAACAACCCACATGAAAGAAGTGAGGAACGCATGCGAAAGGAAAATACACGCATGAAAAGAATGAGCATGCAGAGAGTGCAATTTATATAAAAAAGAGATAAGAGTGAATACGCTAGAGAGAAAGAAGTGAGGAACGCACTATGTGTGCGCAAAATCAGTTTTGGCGAAAGCCACCAAAAACCTATTCATTTGAGGCTTTTGCGTCATAGCGCTTCTAACCCTAACCCCATTGAGCGTTCTCCTATTTGTATTTCTTATTTGGTATAGGAAACTATCCAAGAGATCCCAGGAGAAGAAGTCCACACCTTGCTGCCCATCGAACGAAATGAGTACATAAAGATCCTAGTTCGGCTAACACTAGCCGTCAAGGTATGATGCGCCTTTCGTTCCTTAGTGTTGATTTGCTTGAGTATTCTCATATGCTTGATTTCCATGACTTATATGATTCTGTTTTGGGTTCATTTACTGATCGTGACATGTATAAACCTAAGCCTAGATCATATTCTTTCGAGGAATACTTGCGCAAGCGCAAGCGTTTTGCTAGGCCGCTCAAGCCTTTGCAAAAATTGGTTGTACTTGAGTCGCAGTGTGGTAGTTTGATGGACCACTTTAGTACAACCAATATTACTGACTTGTACTTAGAGGATATTATGTTTTTATATAGCTTGTCTCTAAGTGTTGTTAGTAATCGGTATGATGGAAAGTCCCTTAGCGACTTAAGGCGTGGATTGTGGGAACAACTAAACACGACGACGCTGACATTAGCATCCTACCAACCACAATTCAGTGAACAAACAGAAGAAGAGAAGTGAGAACTTGGACCCTTGTGGTGTCCTTTAATTCATAACCTTATTTTTATATGGGAAGATTATTTTCCATTTATTGTATTCGCTTATGATAAGTTTGTGTTTGGTTTTATCCTTACGATACCTATCGGTTTAAACTCTCTATCCCTAGGTATGATACCTATTTTAGGTGATGATGGTGATTCCGAGATGGCTAGGGTAATCCATAGGTAAACCGAACCACACATGGAGCGCGAGGATGCCAAGTTAACACTTAGGAGATATCTTGGATGGATGGGCAGATCCTTCAAGATGAGCAAGTGGGTATGGTTATACTTATGCCGGGAACGATCTCCAACCCATTGCTATGGAGTGATAGCCACAAGAGGCGAAGGTTCTGACTACCTTGTCGCCATGAGCCGAGACACCGTCGAGGAGCTTGGTATTCTTGGCCTAATTCATATTCCTTCCGTTATATCTAACTTAGCATTGTGCCCTGCAGGTATGGTTGCTGATTCGAGGATGAATCCTTTCGAAGGGGGAGGGAATGATGTGATTTTGTGCCCATCACACACGCACAGCTAGGACCAATACGCCGAGACAAGGAGGCCAAGGATAACCAAGTGAGGTTATCACAATCGCAACTCCTATACAAGGAGGTGCAAGAGTTGAGGTCACTACTCGAGACAGTCACACAATGCTTACAGAGCCCATGCCTATTGCGCACTCACAACGCGCAACCGCGAGGGTCGTTGAGCCAAGACACCGAGCCGAGGAGATGGAACACCAAGAGAGATTATCACAGCTCTGGTACATGGAGCTAAATCTGAAGAGACTGCTTGAGAAGACCAAGCAACACATGTCGAACCCCACACCAAAACTCATACTGCAGTCCCCGCCAGCGGCACAAGACGACTGTGCCCGAGCCCATTCAGCATAGGGAGGTTTTAATCAAAGGGCTTAGAATATTACAAGCCCGTGTTATGTGTTATCCACTCCTGGTCCAAATTTTAGGACATTTGAACGAGCGAATCAACTAAAGGCCCGAGTCTATATTTTTGCTGACTAGAATCCTACGTCGTCTAGGACTCGCGGACGCGCTATGTGACAGAGTCCGCGCCACTTCCGACTTTCAAGAACCAAACGATGGCGTTTGACTTGGATTCCTAAACTACATCATGTCAATAACATTGAGACCAATAATGGACCAGAAAGCACGAGCTAGACTCAAGAATGCCTAGAGCGACATTGTTGTACGCAGGGTGGGCACCAGGCGCCGCGCGACTCAAGGGAGTCGGCCCAACTTGAAGCCCGTTCGGGCAAAGACTGATTTAATTGTTTAAGATACTTTTATTTATATTATTATTTACTTTCCTTAAGTTAAATAAGGTAGTTAATTGATTAGGACTCTTGTAACCTTAGTACGAATGTGTGTAGGGTTTTGTTATTTATAGAGCCGCTAGTGCTCATGGTAAAGTAGCTTTGATATTTGATAAAATAAGGCTTCGTCTTTTCTAAGAGTGGATTCTCTTGTGTCGAGGGTGGACTCTCTTGTGTCTTGTTTCTTCTTAAGTCTGCAAGCTCAAGTGATACGATCGCGCCGATCGCATCCCGTACGCGAAGCCGACGCCAAAATATCGTAGCACTTATGCTCCAACATTTACGCTACGAGGAGGAGCACCCAAAGTCTAAGGACCAATGGAGTTCGTGCATACAAATCCAAGGACCAATGGAGAATGTGTGCATAAACTCCATTCAGCCCAAGACCAGCAGCATCAGCCCAGACGCTAGCCAGGGCCCACCGTCCAGCCCAGCCCAGCACGCAGCAAGCAAGCAGCAGCCCATCGTCGTGTCCAGCAAGCAGCAGGCCAACCCACTCCCACGCCTAGCAGCACAACAGCGTCGTTGCAAGCTCCAGCCTTTACGTCCGCAAGACGCAGCCCACCCACGCCCCACTCGCCCTCACCTTGCGCATGACCAGCTGCACAACCTCCTCACGTCCAGCTGGCAGCATCACAAGTGGCCAGCGCCATTTCCTTGGTCATTAATTCAAGGATTCCAACCTTGAATTAATTCAAGGATTTTCAGCTATAAATAGAAGTCTTTATTTTCCTTTAAAGCTCGTTTTTTTATCATTGATAAACACTCAATCTTGAAGCCAATTTTAGCTTAATTAATTCTTGTAATTTCTTGCTTTCTAGTATTCTTCTTTCCCTAAATTTCTTGTAAGTTTTCGACTTCAAACTAGCATTTCCATTGCAAGTTTGAGATCGATTATTTTTCGAGTATATTCAATATAGAAAGGTTGCTCGTTCTAGTTAACGAGAGGGTTTTCTTGAATTTACTTGCTCATTTAATTTTCCAACTTTCACTTCTAAAATTCCCGATTCAAGAACCATTAATCTTGAATCAAAATTCCAAAAGTATTTCTCTAAAATTCCTCCATATTTCCTACATAATTTCTGATGCGCCAATCTCCTAAAATCCATTCCAAAGTAACTGGTTTCCAAATTTCAACAAGAACGCCAAAATCCTTCATTATTCGAGCCATCCCCAATCGAGACTAGTTCCTTGCAAATTCAACATTGAAGGATCCTAACATCAAGTCATTTGCAAGTAAACCCGAAATTGCATCTATTGCTTGTTCCCCTAGCTTGGTTCTCCCAGGTGTGAGTTCAGGTCTAAGTTTATTCTTGTGAGCAAACTATCTTCCACGTGAAACAAAAATCATTGAACTAGATTCAAACGCATCCTTGGCTAATATGATCGTATCAGCTAGGCCCAATCGGACTAAAGCATCGAGCCACGGACATCATGGAGCTTCAAGCAAGGTTAAAACAACCTCTACACATAGAGACAAAGCAGGAGGCGCTGCTGGATCAATATATATATGAAGGAATGACTTGGAGTCTGACTTTGCAAGGATTAACGTCCATCCGAGATGTTTCAGGGCAGAAAGGTTCAGAATAGGGATATATGATAAATACTGGACCGATTGAAGTTTTGGCTAAGTCTGGACCAAGTTTGGGAATATTTGCACATGTGGATCATAAGTCGGTCCATGGAGACATTCTCGTACGTAAGTGTTCTACATGCAGACACAACATGCGATTGTGCCTAAGATGATTCAGATGTGTCAAGGTCAGACGCTTGCGACCGACTATGTTTCCTACACTTCAAGATGTTAAAACGTCTGTGTCCAAGTTTGAGCCCAAATGCATGAGCTGTTTTAGAGAGGATTCTCTATTGTTCATGGATTTGAACCTTGTTCTAATCTTTAGTCCCGCAAGCTAAGATTAGTTTCAAGTAAAACTTGAAGTTGCAACCCATCACAAGACATCGGCTAGGCCAGCAAGCAGCTCTGCCTTCGCTCACCCCTAGTGAGTCCTATCTATTTCCGTGCAATTCCAAGCCTTCGAACTAGATCGACAATTCAAACAAAGCCTAGGCAACTAGGATCGTATCATGTGGTAGCGGAGCTCAACATTTTCCAAGGTTTAGTTTATATCCATATTTCCTTTACTGTTTATTTGTTTTCGTTTGTTGAGATTGATTCTTCTTCTACCCCAACCCAAAATAAATCTCCTTGTGTGTCGTGTGTTAGTTTGTTTGTGAGTCGTCAGTCGAGCTAGGGTTTAGCTCTTGTATGCGTTTCAAGCAAACTTGTGTGCAATTTGTTTGTTTTTAATTTGTTTCGTTCCTGTCCAGAAAAGAGTCACAAAATACCAAAAAGAGTCAATGTTTTAGCGTACCTAAAAGAGTCAAAAAAAATTCAAAAATAGAAAAGAATCAAAATACAAAATGCCAGAGAGTATTTGAGCTACAAAATAAAAATAAAAAGTGTATTTTGTGATCGAAATCAAAAGTTGGCACACTTGTTATCGCACATCCCTCATTAATCATAAGTATTTGAGTCATTCTGTGTCTGTTTGAGCTTTTCTTGATTCCTAATACTATCTTCTACTCCCGCTTAACAATTGTTTAGTTGATTGCTCTTGCAACTAACCTCTTGTTAGGCATCAAAAGTTCTTTTGAAGCTAGTTGTCTTTGTGTGTCTTCTTGGAAGCTTTCTTTGAAACTCTCAAGTCACTAATCATTTGCGCAGGGACATTGCAGAGATATTTAAGTGATTTTGTGAGGAAAATTGAGAGTTTAAACACGAGAGTAAACACGTGAGGAAGTGCTAGGTTTAGTACAATTTTATGCTTTTACTTTTGTTGTGAATTTCAGGAAAGTATAGGTATGTTAGACAAAATTTCAAATAGAATGAAGGAGCGAGAATTGATCACACTCTTTAGAAACCTTACCACAAGGTTTATTGAGATGGAGGAGTGGATGAATGAGGTCTCGGTTGAATTAAGAACTAAAACCGAGACACCTAAAGAAAAAGTACCGAGTGAGCGTTTGTTCCAAAACGCTAACATGAGGATTGCCTCGAGTTCTCACACGTTTGGTGTGTCATGGCTAGAGGATAAAAATAAGTTTCTACATAAGAATCTAGCCGAAAGAGGGAAAGGCAAGGAGGTGGTTGTACTGAAGCATACATGTGAGCCTGTGAGCCTAGGGTTGCTGAGGTGAACCCTAGACACACACTACAACGCGAGACCCTAGTGCGCACCGCAGTACCCGCACACCATACACCTTGCGCACCATATTCCAAAGAGCATGAACATGCTAAAATGCTTGTTATTAGGTGTGATTTGAGTGTATAAGGAAAAACAGAAGTGAGTGAGGAAGAGAAAAGAATAAATTTAGCTCGCACTCACTGTTTAATTGACACAAATGATGAAAAGAGAGAGGAGAGTTGTGTGTCAAAAAGAAAGAGGGAAGTAGAGAGCAAAACAACTCCCATGAAAATAATGAGCATGGGAAGAGAGAAAGAGAGAAAAACAGCTCCCATGAAATTAGAGAGCATGTGAAGAGAGATTGTGAGGAAAACAGCCCGCATGAAAAGAGTGAGCATGCGAGATGAAAACACATGCATGAAAAGAGTGAGCATGCAGAGAGTGATATTTATACAAAAAGAGAGGAAAAAGAAAAGAAATTGAGTGTTTATGCCAAGGTAGAGATGTGAGGAACGCATTATGTATGCGAAAATTTAGTTTTGGCTTAAATCGCCCATTAAAATTGCTGGATTTTTGGCCTTTGCACCTAAGCACTTCTAACCCTAATCCATTTGTATCTTCTCCTAATGGTTTCTCTTCTCTTATGCAGGTAATTAAAAGGTGTACACCTAGAGAAGATATCCCATAGCAAATTGCCAATTAGAAGGATTGCACACCACATAGAATGTGTGACCGGTTTGGCTAGACCTAACCGCCAAGAGGGTTTGCGTCTTTCTCTCCCTAGCACAAAGTCACTTGAATTTTCACATATACTTATATTATATGATCATTCTGCCATTGGTGAAGTTCATGATAATTGTGTGTCTAAGTCGACAGAACTTGAGGGAGCTCTATTCAAGCACAAGTGCTTATGTATGTCGTATGACCTCTTGCAAAATTTTGATGTGCATGATGCACATAGTGGTTGTTTGATGGATCACTGTGGCACAATTAATATTACTAATTTAGTCTTTAAGGATTTCATGCTTTCACATGGTATTCCTTGGAGTTTTGTTAGTAATTACAATGAGGAGTCACTTAGCGACTTGTGGGAGAAATTGTGAAGGAAGTCGAGCACGAAGTTGCTAAATTGGACGTCGTGTCAACCACAATTTGGAGTTTCAAACATAGTGGATGTTTGGTTCCTTATGGCATATTTTGGTTTGTAAGTATGAGTTTGTATGGGAGGAATGTCTTCCATTTATTTATTCTACTTATAGCCTGTCTACGCATGCTATTAATTTTGATATGTTATTGAAACTTGTGGATGGTTTTGATTCTATGACACCATGCAGTTTGATGTCACTGCCTTTGAGTGTATTGTTTGACATAGGTGGTAGCAAGGAAATCGAGATGGTATGGATAGCCCATGGACAAGCTAAGTGTTATAGTGTACGCGTGAGTGTCAATATGGAATTTTGAGAGATCATGGAAGGATGAGCGAGTCCTTCAAATCATGTACTTGGGTTTGACAGTACTTACGCCAAAGACGGTTCCCAACCTAAGTCCAAGCAAATTTGACCCCTTGGGGCGATGGTCTTGCCCAACACATTATCATATTCAATGACATCGCCACCGAATTGGATTTGCGAGGTTGGTATGGTTCGATCTGTGATTATTTTGATGTCACTAACTTCGTTTGGTTCCTTGTATGTGATGACAAGGGATCAGCGAGGGTCAAAGTAATTCGTGAGCAAGCCAATGATCACATAGGATGTTTAAACACCAAGTTGGCGCTTCGAGGGTTCTATGTAGGAACACGCATGTTCTCCCAAGAGTGTGATTAGGTGTGGATGTGCTTACGCCGAGAATGGTTGCCATCCCAACGCAGTGGGACGATACCTATAGGAGGTGATGGTTCTACCTATCTCATCGCCATGCGCAAAGACCACCGTCGAGTTAGATGTCTTGGGTAATTTTTGTTCCTTGATTATGCCTTTTATTGGGACTAACTTAAGGTTGTGTGTTGCAGGTATAACTGTGGATTCGAGGACAAATCCTATCGAAGGGGGAGGGAATGATGCAATCCTAGCCTCGTGTCCCGCATCACGCGCACACGCCATGCAGCTAGGGCCAATAGGACCAAAGCAGCCACGGATGTCATGGAGCTTCAAGTGAGGTTAAAACAACCTCTACACATGGAGACGAAGCAGGAGTCATTGCTGGATCAAGCTATATGGCGAGGAATGACTTGGCTTAACGTCCATCCGAGATGTTTCAGAGCAGAAAGGTTCAGAACAAGGATATATGATAAATACTGGACCGATTGAAGTGTTGGCTAAGTCTAGACCAAGTTTGGGAACATTTGCACACATGGATCGTCTGTCGGCCCATGGAGACATTCTTGCACGCAAGTGTTCTACGTGCAGACACAACATACGACTGTGCCCGAGCTGATTCGGACATGTCAAGGTTAGACGCTTGCGACCGACTTTGTTTCCTACACTTCAAGATGTTAAAACGTCTGTGTCCAAGTGTGAGCCCAAATGCATGAGTCGTTTGCGAGATGGCCAAGGGCAATATTATCGCATACAAGAGTCTACTCAGATACGAACTCTTGGACGCATCAGGCAACGTTGTCCGAAGCATTTTGGACCAGTGAGGCCCAGGCCAGGAAGAGGGATGTCTTCCCCTATAATTGAGGATGTTATCTCACGTTGGACCAAGTTTCAGCCCATTTGGACGAGCGGATTGAAAGCTAGCCTAAGTCGACATTTTCGCATGCAGTGTGCACGCTGGGCACCATACGACTTGGAGATTTCGGCCTATTCTTTGGCCCAAACGTGCGAAAGCTTCTAGAATCATCTAGAATGTATTTATTTATATTTGTATTTAGTTTTTTTCAGTTATTAGTCGAGTAGAAGCCCTACTTCTACTCAGAGTAGGTTTTGTATCATTTAGTATTTAAGGAGTCACTTGGCTCATTGTAAAAATAGTTTAGATTTGATATTGATTATTAAGACGTTGTCTTTTAGAGAGGATTCTCTGTTGTTCATGGATTTGAACCTTGTTCTAATCTTCAGTCCCGCAAGCTAGGATTAGTTTCAAGTAAAAATTGAAGTTGCGACCCATCACAAGACATCGACTAGGCCAGCAAGCAACTCTGCCTTCGCTCACTGATAGCGTGTGTTTTATGCGTATTTTTCCCTTCATTATCACTTTTATTTATGACATGATACTGCTAATTTGCTCTCATTCCCATCTTTATTGCAGATCTAGGCCAAAAGGGAGTAATATGCGAAAACACATGCTTTTTGGGCGATTTCTGCAGTTCTCAAGCTGCAAGACTCACATCGAGGACAAGACACCAACTTTGACATCGAGGCCTTGCCGTGGTTTCCATCATCGAGCCCTGGACAGACCAAAAGCGTTATTTCCACGTGTCCTCGTTGCCGTGCTCCCACGTGTCACCTCTGATGTCTTCCAGAAAGTTTCGCGCAGATCCCCAAGAATATTCTCTTTAGTCGTCATGCCCTCGAGACTAGTCTATCGTCTTGCCCTCGACGTCGCGCGCTTCCAGAATATTCCCAGAATATCCTTTTTCGGACCAAAGAGCTTTATTTCGTGTTTTTGAACTCCTTAGCTGGATTTTGTCTTTTTGTAATCCCCTAGCTAGCTTTTGTCTTCTTGTGGGCAAGAGGGCCTATATAAGACTTTAGTTTTTAGGGTTTTGAGACACTTTGTAAATATTTTCTACTTTCTTCTTTTGGAGCCACCTCTTTTTCTCCCCTCCTCCTTTTGGAGAGGAGGAGGTGGATCAGACCATTTTCCAGCAGCCATGTACATAAACCGGAGCTTTGCTCCAGCCGGTATTTATCAAGTTTTCTCCTTTATCTCTTCTTTACTTGTTATGCTTTCTAGATCTATTATTTGTGTATTTTCCAGCATGAGTAGTTGATTTCTCTTGTTCTTAGTAAAGGTATTTTGATGGTTGCATAGGTTAGTAAGAGGCCAAATCGTTCTTCATAAACTCCATGTTTGTATTTGCTTGCTTGTCGTTATCGTTTCCTCAACACCTTTTTAGTAGTGACAGTGTGGGGAGGTGTCTGAGAGGATGACGAAGTGTCTAGGTTACCTCTTTAGCAGTGACAGTGTGGGGAGGAGCCTGGGATGATGGCGAGCTGTCTAGGTCATCTCTTTACCAGTGACAATGTGGGGAGGTGATAGACCCCTATAGCATGTCTACGACATGAGAATAGAATATCCTTGAGCCAATGATTATCTAGCCCTAGACGCAACCTGAGAATGTCCTTTGCTAAGATCTCTTCTCTTCTGACTTTATTTCTTTACTTGATTTCTGTTTGCATGTCTTGCCCTCGATACTGTTTTTCCTGTCTTGCCCTTGACTCTTACTTTTAGTGCTTTTTACTTATCGTGCCCTCCATTACCGCTTTCATTAGTTATAATTGTTAGCTCAAATCTCTGTCTTGGTTAACTTGCTTAGCCAACAAACCCCTCTTTTTTGTATTACTATTTTCGGTCTGTTTGTCTTAGTCATGCACAAAAGTCAGCGTCTTGCCCTAGGCTCTGTGGATCGACCCTGTTACCACTATGCATAATTTATTATGCACTTGATAGCAGGTCTTTATTATTATGTTTGATCGTGCCTTCAACAAGCACGCATCACTCACCCCTTGTGAGAACCTCACTAGACATCGGCTAGGCTAGCAAGTAGCTCTGCCTTCGCTCACCCCTAATGAGTCCTATCTATTTCAGCGCAATTCTAAGCCTTCGAACTAGATCGACAATTCAAACTGAGCCTAGGCAACTAGGATCGTATCACTCTGCCTCAGACCTTGCGTCGCCATCTGCTTCGACGTCGTCGTTCTCGACCACCTCCGGTGAGCACATATGTATTTTCAAATCTACGTTTTCTTACCATCATCCACGCCATCCAATGGTCTTCATTGTCTGCTATCCATTGTAGTTTGGCAGGCTCCGATCTACTACTCTAGGTCTTGGATCAAATCCGGCTAGGAGGTGGTTGTTGTTGCACTTCTCAACTTCGAGTTTTCTTCTTGCTTTCGGCTGCTTTGTTCTGGTTTCATTTTTCACATTAATCATTCATTTCCAGTCTGGTTTGCATAAACTTCGGTCAACTTTTGGCCTTTTCCTGGTCACTTTCTGAGATATTCCTTCTGGGTCTTAAAGCATGGATCCCACCCTTCATTTTCTTTTAGCTCTAAACCCTTCTGCCCTTGCGGTTTGGTAGGAAAGGGAGTGGTTGGCAGGCTTGAGTCATTTCGTTACCGTTTTGATTCCTTTTCCTTCTCGCTTTCTTATTTTGTTTGTCGTTGATTTTTCTATTGCACTTATCTAATTTAGGGAAATCAAAATTTAAGCTTCATTTGTTCACAGTCCAAGTAGGGATGGCAATTCCGCCCGCGGATATGGATATCTGCCTGCGGATATGGATATCCGCCCAATACCAGCAATTGTGTGCGGGTAATAGGTATTTTGTGGGTATGGATATACCTGCACCCACCAAGTGCGGGTATGGATAGTGCTTACCCACTCCAATACCCGCAATATATATATAATTAATTCAATATATTAGGGATGGGTAAAATTTTTGTTACCCGAAATTCTGATTTTCCATCCTGAGTTTTTTTTTTTCGGATTGGAAAGGTAATACCCGAAATTAATTTCAGAATGGAACGGGATCCAGTTAAAATTTTCTCCCTTAATTAAAATTACCACCTAACTTTATCCTTTCAACCTTATCCTTTCAAGTCCTTCCCTTAAATCATCACCACTCTCAATCCATCACCCTCACCGCATGACCACCTCAATCACCATCTCATGCCGCCTCAATCGCCATTTCCCACCACCCTCACCGCATCACCACCTCTCGGCCACCATCCATCTCCGCTAACCACCATCCCTTTCTCTCACTACCGCACGATCCCTTTCTCTCACTACCGAATCACCATCACCGTAGCACCATTCCTCTCTCCTCACCACCGAATCACCATCTCTTGCTCTCAATTTTACCATCACCGATTCCCTCCCTCTCTCTCGGCAGCCACGCAAGCATAAGAGAAGAGTGATTTCTCCCTCGTTCCTGCATACTCTTATTCATCATCATCGTCATCTACTCCTTTCTATTTGTAATAAGACATAAATTACTATACTCTACATCGATTCATTTGCTGTGATTTTGTGCATTATATATTCATACAACTTGTTGGTGATTATGTAAGATACCCGATTTCTGAACCAGAAAAAAATTCAGAAATTCGAGATCAGGTAGTTGATATGTGCAGTACGGGGACGGGAAAATTTTTGGTCAATTCGGAATACCCTACCCGAAATAAAAAATTTCAGAAATACCCAAAATTTTCGTTTGCCTACCCCCACAATAATAATATTTTTTTATGGACTATCATGTTGGATTAGTGTATCGTATTATTGTGTGGTATTGTTATTAAATTAAATTGATTTTTTTTATATACTAATTTGATTGAAATTTGAAATTCAACCAAATTTGCGGGTATCCGTGGGTATAATTACTCTTCCTTTACCCGCTCCATATGGATGCGGGTGCGGGTATGGATTACCCGTAAATTTGAGTAGTGTTTACCCACCTGTCACGGCCTAACCATTCTGAGGCCCGTGCAGCGCCTAGGTCCCGCACCTAGGCTAGCCTTCTCCTTTATACTTAACAGTAATCTCCAACACCCAATCCAGCCTCTGCCCTATCTTGCCAACGCACTACTAGCTCTCAGCTCGGACCCAGCTAGAAGTGGCCATCATGGCAAAGCCACCATGGCAACGCCCATTCCTTAACACGGAAGGCTCGCTCGCACACCTATGTCGGACCCGCATAGGAGAAGCTCACTTAGACAAGCATACTCTCATATCTTATCCAGGGGTTGGTGGAGAGCTATCACACCCAATCGGACTTTCCCTTCACATACCCTATAAAGGGGCTATCCGTCAAATCCATGCGTCTTCGGCACGTCTCAGGTTCCATGTTAAGGCTAAGCTTGAATTCCAAGGCTTAGACCTTAACACTCTCCCCCACTTGATAATGTTGATGCCCTCATCGACTAGATCTTCAATCTCTAGCCAAAAGGGGGTTAAGATCGTGCGGCGTTCGCGCACTCTCTCTATGGAATCAACCTTTCCCCCATACCTTAGACCTGCATTACCAAGGAACATAAGGTTAGATACATGTTAGGGCCATTATAGATTATCATAGGAACTCCCACACTTCAATACTCGTTATTCTTTTCACTCATTTCTTTTTCTCTCCTTTATCATTCTTTTCGCTCTTCCCAACTCCTCCGATTGTGGTCTCATCTCTCATTTTCTTTTTATCGCTCCCACGCATGCTCACTCTTTTCATGCGGGTTGTTTCCTCTTTACTCATATCTTTATCACTTTTTCTTTTCTCCAAACTCACTACGCTCATCAAAGCCTACTTCATAGGGTCAATGTTGTGTGGTCTTAGTTCTCATTCCAGCATCCAGTACTAGGTCCGCTTGTCCAACTTCCCATGGCACAGACGTCTCTAACACATTGACATGTCGTTCCTTTAAACCGACACCCTCGGCGCATAGGCGTGTCGTTCCACCGAACCGACATCCTTCGCACCGAAGTGAGTCGTTCCTTCGAACCGACACTCTTTTGCAAGGTATCGCTTTGCCCTTCTCGGCCAGCGCCTTTGCGCATTATATTGTATTCCACAGGGTCAGGCGCCTCTGCGCGTTATATCGTATCCATCTGGGTCAAGCGCCTCTGCGCATTGTATCGTATTCCTCAGGGTCAGGCGCCTCTGCGCGTTATATCATATCCATCTGGGTCAAGCGCCTCTGCGCATTATATCGTATTCCTCTAAGCCAAGCGCCTCTGCGCATTCTCACCCTCTCACCTGGCTCAGTTCGTCTGAGTCAGCTGTTCTCAAGCAACTAATCAAATTTTTATTATTTTCATTTATTGTTTTGTATAGATGGTTTATGGCTTGTGCATTTCCTTAATATTGAACACAAATTCTCGCACGGACACCATTTGCACAAGTTCACGCAAGCCCACCCGGCCAGCATATTCCACATCCTCTAGGAAAATATGCTTTCCTTGACTCCTCCCATATGGCAATACCATTGGCGCCTATATAACAGATATTTTCGGCGCGAGTCCTCCACCATACTTTAGCATTCCTCCAATTGTCAATCTTGACTCATCTGACATAACCTGGCACCCCTTGAAACAACTTTCTACAACCCACATGAAAATATCTATCTCTTCTGCGCTCCTCACTCCCTTATAGGGTTTTGATCGAAAACCTTTCCATTTATTTAGTTCGGTCGTCCCCATACCCGGAGGGCTATGAAAATCCCTTTGCACGATTTCGGTAAGTTTGCCCTATATCACAATCAGAGAGGCATTCAACAGTCCCACCTTCACGATGGTCTCGCGGAACGTGTTCCATACTTCCTTATGATTATCTTGCAAATCATCCACCCTAATTCCAGTGGTGGTAAGTACCTCAGTCACTTCTTTAGTGTCTGCCCTCTCCAGCAGTTCGTCAAGGTTTCCCTGGAAGACACCCTCTTTCTCTAGGATTCGACCTTTGAACGGTTCATCGTATTGGGTCCGACAGGATGTTAGCATCTCAATGCGTCTATCCTTTTCAAGTATTTGTTCCAATGTTACTCCTGTATGTCTTGTATTAAAGCTTCTCTTGTCTTTAGCCAGCACTCCCCCGCACATACTCTGTTCGATACTTACGGCTATCATCAAAGTCGATTATGCACGACTCGTAGTAAGGTTACTCCTGCCCTTGGTCAAATTAGTGTTAAGGTCTAAGCCTTGGTGTACAAGCTTAGCCTTAACATAGACCCTGAGACGCGCCGAGGGCGCATGGATTTGATGGATAGCCCCTTTATAGGGTATGTGAAGGGAAAGTCCAATTGGGTGTGATAGCTCTCCACCAACCCCTGGATAAGATATGCGAGTATGCTTGTCTAAGTGAGCTTCTCCTATGCGGGTCCGGCATAGGTGTGCGAGCGAGCCTTCCGTGTTAAGGAATGGGCGTTGCCATGGTGGCTTTGTCATGATGGCCACTTCTAGCTGGGTTCGAGCTGATAGCTAGTAGTGCGCTGGCAAGATAGGGCAGAGGCTGGATTGGGTGTTGGAGATTATTGTTAAGTATCGGGAGAAGGTTGGCCTAGGTGCGGGACCTAGGTGCCACACGGGCCTCAGAATGGTTAGGCCATGACAGGTGGTAGCGGAGCTAAACTTGGGTTTTTTTTTTGGCGATAACAAAGTCTTCGGAAGTCAGGTGCGCCGAGATAGAAATCGCACCAGTACATTGAGGAGCGTTGCTACAGAAGTTCTATCCAAAGGTTTGAGTTCGGATGAAGGCCTTGTCGTAGGCGAAGGGCAAGCATAGGCCGTGTAGAGACGGCTCGGCCTATGACATGGTCGTGCGCTGAGAGGCGCGAGCGAACATGGCTGAGAGGCACGAGAGGGCGTAGCCTCGACAGGGGGGAATGTGACTGAGAGTTGGGGGTGACGTTACATGCGTGCTTGGGCGAGAGGCCGAGCGAGCGTGTCTCGGAGAATTGCGGAAGTCTTGCTGGTCCTGCGTGCGAGTGATGGCCGAGGACAAGAGAAGCCTTACTATGAGATGCATACGAACGACTTAGACGATGACCCTGAGTATCAAGGACTCACCCTAGTCAGGCGTGTGCGCGAGAAGTAGAGAATGATTTGGGCGTTAGTCTTGGGTTCGACTAAGCCTCAAGAGTTTGGATTCAAGTCGGTCCTACGTGTGAGTGTTGACCGAGGGCAGGACTAACCTCACTACGAGACGTGCATAACCAACTTTGCTGATAGCCGTAAGTATCGAATAGAGTATGTGCGGGTGAGTGATGGCTAAAGACAAGAGAAGCCTTAATACAAGACATACCGGAGTAAAGTTGGAACAAATACTCGAAAAGGATAGACTGTCACGGCCTAACCATTCTGAGGCCCGTGCGGCGCCTAGGTCCCGCACCTAGGCCAGCCTTCTCCCGATACTTAACAGTAATCTCGAACATCCAATCCAGCCTCTGCCCTATCTTGCCAGCGCACTACTAGCTATCAGCTCGGACCCAGCTAGAAGTGGCCATCATGACAAAGCCACCATGGCAACGCCCATTCCTTAACACGGAAGGCTCGCTCGCACACCTATACCGGACCCGCATAGGAGAAGCTCACTTAGACAAGCATACTCACATATCTTATCCAGGGGTTGGTGGAGAGCTATCACACCCAATTGGACTTTCCCTTCACATACCCTATAAAGGGGTCATCCGTCAAATCCATGCGCCCTCGGCGCGTCTCAGGGTCTATGTTAAGGCTAAGCTTGTACACCAAGGCTTAGACCTTAACACTCTCCCCCACTTAGTAATGTCGATGCCCTCATCGACTAGATCTCCAATCTCTAGCTGAAGGGATTAAGTTCATGCGGCGTTCACGCACTCTCTCTATGGAACCAACCTTTTGCGCATACCTTAGACCTGCGTTACCAAGGAACATAAGGTTAGAAACACGTTAAGGTCATTATAGTTTATCATAGGCTCTCCCATACTTCAATACTCGTTATTCTTTTCACTCATTTCTTTTTTCTCTCCTTTATCGTTCTTTTCACTCTTCCCAACTCCTCCGATTGTGGTCTCATCCCTCATATTCTTTTCACAGCTCGTGTCTCACACTCGCCTCTGAAGAAGTACATTCTAGGCATGATCGATATCTCCTTAGTCGATACTCTTAGAACCTATCGGTCATACTACAATGCCACATCTTCCCGCCAGTCTCTCTTATCCCATCTCTCGATCGCATGCTCACTCTTTTCATGCGGGCTGTTTTCTCTTTACTCATATCTTTATCACTCTTTCTTTTCTCCAGTCTCACTACACCCCCCAAAGCCTACTTCAAAGGGTCAAAGCATCGCGTAGCACTTTGTTCTCGTACCAGCATCCAATACTAGATCCACTTGTCCAGCTTTCTCATGGCACAAGCGTCTCTAGCACATAGACATAACGCTCCTTCAAACCGACACTTTTGGCACATAGGTGTGCCATTTTATCGAACCAACTCTCTTTTGCTAGGTATCACTTTGCGTTTTCAGGCTAACGCCTTTGCGCAATATATCATATCTTTCTAAGCCGAGCGCCTCTGCGCATTATAATATATCCATCTGGGTCAAGCGCCTCTGCGCGTTATATCATATCTGTCTAGGCCAAGCGCCTCTGCGCATTGTATCATATTCGTCTGGGCCAAGCGCCTCTGCGCGTTATGGAGTATCTCTTAGGCCGAGCGCCTCATAATTTCTCTCCCTGACTCAAGTTTGTCTGAGTCAGTGAGTCTACCCCAACGGGCCAAGCACATTTGTGCCTGTCTGAGCTAGAGAGTTTCATAATACTTCATGCGTATAATCGAATTTTTATGTTTATTGGTTTTGTTTTGTTTGTATAAATGGTTTGTCACTTTGTGCATTTCCTCCCCCACTTCGATCATCGATGTCCTCATCGATTCATCTCTATGGGTTGACTTCCGCATCCTTACATTCATCAAATACGCAATGCAAGGCTCAAGACAATCTCTAAAGGAACGCTTCCCTTCTGATCTCTTGTTCGTTATTACACGCTCAATTCCCACTGCCTGAAATAACCGTTCATATCACATGATTGCTATATTCAAACTCATACTCGCATTATGCCCAACTTGATTCGTGCATTCTATTACCCATTCCATGGACTAGAAACACTAGCTACCCATACAATGCTCTAAAGACGCTAGCTACCCAAGGTATGGACTAGGACTCTAGCTACCCATAACTGTGGACTAGGGACTTTAGCCACCCAGAGTACGGACTAGAAACTCTAGCTACCCATCATATGCATTAATAGTCTCACTCCTCCTCAATCTACACAATCACTGGTACTTTCGTATCCCAGACTCGCCTCATGGTTCTCATTGTAGGATCCCACCTTTTCCTCGAGGTTGTAGGATGGCCTACCGATACATTACCGCATCTGTTGTCTCACGCTTTCCAATCTTTGACATTCTAACACTATAAGTATGATCTCTCCTCAAAAGGTTCCTCATGCTTAAACCGTAGAATTCGTTGTGGTTGTCACGACAACATCGATCGTTCTCCTCTCTATCTCGAAAGAACTTGTGTTGGATCTCCTTGCCTGATCCCTATGTTATGCGTGTAATACAAGAGCCAACAACTGCTTTTCTCCGCATTACTCATCCTCATCCCCGTTTCCTCCGAAAACCAGCCACCGCACAGAGACCTCTCCTGACCGCTAAAGCTTCTGCCACAACAATCTCGATCTTGCCATTGGAGGATTCAAAAGCAGAAAAAATGGAGCAGCCGTTTCCATCCCAAACCTGTACAGGTTGGTCCAAGTGGTCGCTGGTGATGATGGGATAGGATCGGCATCCTCCACAATCCGAACATTTACCGCTCTATAGTCTTCCAACAGCCGAGCGCCTCGGAGCAAAACAACTTGTGGTGTCGATATAGCCTGCTTGAAAACCAGATCATTTCTATAGTTCCATATAGCCCAAAGGATGGAAAGCACTTCTTCTAGCAGAGTAATTGAGATTGTTCCCTTCAACAGGCTAAGCCAATTACTAATGGTTGCAGTTGGAGAAAACAGACGCTGAGATGGTATGTGACTTAGCTGCCAGATATCAGTCGACCCGACGCAGTGTAGGAAAAGATGATCTATTGTCTCTCCTGCTTGATGACAGAGAGGGCATCCATCCTCTCCCCCAATGCCTCGATGCGATAGGTTTGCCTTTGTGGGCAGCCCATTGTGCAATAGTCTCCAAGTGAAAATCTTCATCTTTGGAGGGATCCTACATTTCCACAGAGAAGTCCACCAACTACCATCCCCCGCAGGCTCCCCCTCACCAGCCACAACCTGTAGAAGTGAGTGATAACCACTCTTAACTGAATAGCGCCCCGATGGAGAAAAGCGCTAATAAAGTCTGTCCGTTGGACGGAACAGGCTAAGCAGCATAGCTAAAATTGCTCCACTCTCTCCGGGTGTAAAAATCTCATGCACTAGAGATGTCTTCCAAATACCCAATTGTTGGTCAATGAGATCCCAGACCTTTGCATTAGCTGGTAGCCGAGAGATGGGAGACTGGGCCTTGCCTATGGGGGAGCAAGGGAGCCACGGGTCAGTCCAGACACAGATTTGCTCGCCATCTCCCACACGTCATAAATAACCAATCGCAACTGAGTCCCGACCAGCTAAGAAACTCCGCCAAACATAACTGGGGCGAGGCCCTAGAGAGGCTTCTAGAAAGCCCACAGACTGAAAATACTTAACTTTTAGGACCCTTGCAATAAGAGATTGTGGATGTTGAATGATTCTCCATCCTTGCTTTGCCAGCAAGGCGAGATTAAACTCCCTTAGTTTACGGAAACCTAGCCCACCGTCCCGTTTAGATTTGCAAAGAACATCCCAAGAAATCCAGTTTGTTTTGCGACGATCCTCATTTCCTCCCCACTAGAATTGTCTCATTGCTCATTCCATATCTTCACAGAATCCTCATGGCATCTCAAAACAACTCATCAAATATGTGGGGGTTGCTTGTGCCACCGACTTCAGGAGGACTTCTTTTCCAACCTGTGATAGACTTTTCTCCTTCCAAGCAGTCAATTGCTTGAACAATCGGTCCCGGACGTTACAAAATAAAGGTTTCTTTGAACGCCCAAAACCTGTCGGAAGGCCAAGATATTTCTGGTGGTATTGTACCATGGGCATCCCAAGTTTGCGTTGAATAACCGCCCTAACCCCCCTCTTCACATTCCTACTGAAAGTGACCTCAGACTTTGCCAGGTTGATCGATTGACCGGATGCCTCCTCATAGGTTTTTAAAATACATACTATAGCCTCAGCTTCCCTCGGAACGTCCCTTGCGAAAATTAAACTGTCATCAGCATAAAGGAGGTGGTTAATGGAAGGCCCCCCACGACTCACTGAAAAATCATGAAGTACCTGACGCTGATTCGCCTCGTTCAGCAAAGTTGATAACCTTCTATACATAAGATAAAAAGGTAAGGAGAGAGAGGATCACCCTATCTAAGGCCACATTGGGGTCTGAAGATCGGCCACGGATACCCGTCGATAAGAATAGAGTACGAGACTGTAGAAACACATCGCATAACCAGATCTACCCATCCGTCATTAAAACCAAGTTTACGAAGGATGCGGTTAAGATAGTTCCATTCGACCCTATCGTAGGCTTTACTCATGTCGAGCTTTAGGCTCATCCAGCCCCTCCCCGACCGCTTAATCTGCATAGCATGGAAAATTTCTTGTGCAACACAAGCATTGCCAGTAATCAACCTGTTTGGAACAAAGGCGCTCTGATTCTCCGAAATAATATCAGGGAGGAAAAGTTTTAGTCTATTAGCTAGAACCTTAGTAATCAGTTTGAAGATAACATTACATAGACTAATATGCCTAAAGTGGGAACAATCTTGTGTTAGGGATAAGGGTAATTAAGGTATGATTCAAAGCAGAAGGATCAACATTATGATTCAAAACATTTAGAGCAGCATTATAGACAAACTCTCCAACAAGACTCCAAAATTTTTGAAAGGAAAAAAGGGGGCATACCGTCAGGGCCAGGAACTTTTTTCGGTTTCATCTATTTAAGGGCTCGGAGTACCTCCTCACTTGTATAGGGGGCGTAAGATGGGCATTCATACTGGTGGAAACCACTGGGTGAACCGGTTGAAGTGCTTCAGTCATCTCCATAGGACCAGCAGACATGAACAACTTCTTGAAATATTCTATGAATATAGACTCAACAGCTTCATGATCCGCGTGCCACACTCCCAACTCGTCATTGATCCCCTAAATACGGTTCTTTTTCCGCCTCTGGCACGCTCGACCATGGAAAAAACTTGTATTCTTATCCCTCGCCTCCAGCCATAACGAGCGAGATCTCTATTGCCACATGATTTCTTCCCTATGAATTAATTCTTCCAGATCCCTCGACGCACCCCTAATCTCCTCCTGAACGCGGTCAGACACCGGTAAGAGTTGAAGCTTAGCAAGTCTTTCCCTCTGAGATATAATCCTTCTCGGGATGTAGGAGAAAGACACACGGCTCCAACGAGAGAGGGAATCCCCACGTAGGCGCAACCGGTCCGTAATGGACAGGTGCCCGCCATAATTACCATTCGCCTTCCAAGTTGTATCTACCGTGGTCTCACACTCGTCATCCCTCAGCCAAGCGGCCTCAAAGCGGAATAAATGGCCTCGTGTCCGGGCCATTTTTTCCGGCCTAAGTTGCAGCAAAAGAGGACAATGATCCGAACCAAACCGAGGCAAATGAAACAAACTGCTGTCAGGAAAGAGGTCAGACCAACTCTGCGTAGCCACTCCCCTATCCAACCTCTCCATAATTAACCTAGGCCCTCGCTGATTATTACACCAGGTGAAAGGAGCCCCTTTAAAACCCAAGTCCTGGAGGCCACAATCCTCAAGAACCCTCCGAAATTCTGCCATAGCCGAGACGGGCCTATCCCGACCCTCATGTTTCTCTGAAGACCACATAATCTCATTGAAATCTCCCAAACAAACCCATGGCAGATGGCTCTTACCTTGGAGAGAGCGGAGGAGATCTCAAGTCTTATATTTATCACCCCCATCTGGCCAACCATATACACCAGACAACCTCCAGTAGATTAAAGGATTACTTATTTCATTAATTTTGACATCAATACAGTGCAGGCTTAAATTAAAGACAGAAACATTAAGACAATCATGCCAAAGAAGAGCTAAACCACCCCGCCTAGATTGACCATCACAGTCCACACCAATGACATACTTGTAACCTCATTGTTTATTCAAACATTTTATCTCTGAAATCTTCATCTTTGTTTCACTTAAGAAAACCAGAGAGGGAGCTTTAAGTTGTAAGAGTTTCGATAGAGTGGCAACTGCCGATCGGTTCCCAAGCTCTCGACAATTCCAAGCCAAAGCATTCATGGCTGTAGGCGGGGTTGCTCAGCAACCTCCGCCTCTGGTCTAGGTGAGGATCCCTCACCCCGTGGTATTTTAAATGTCCTTGAATATGGAAATTGCACACATGTTAATATTCAGAAGTAAGAAATGCAATAGCCATAATCTGTAATTACATAAAATACCTAACAATAGGACAACCTGCTTATTTAAATCATCCAGTACATTGCAGCCGCAGGACAGAAGTCCGGAACAGGAAACCTAATACAGGGAGAGTTCGAGGATTCAAAAATACACCTACAACAAACCTTATCTATACTTTATTAGACATGCATTCTAGACACATGTACATATAATTGATCAAACCGCAACTTATTGTTCATCAGTTCTCTTATCGCTGCACGATTTGGAACTCTCTGCTCTCGGGGAATCTGTCGTCTTAGTTTCATAATGAAGCATGTCCTGGGCAGGGAAATCTCCTGGGGTGTTAGCAGCAGAGGTTTCAGGCAGCTGACGTGGAGATTTAGAATCTGCCACATTGTTCTCGGGCACAAATGCCTGAGGGTAACTAGAAGTCTTCGTATGTGGAATCCCATCCTGGGCAGGGAAATCTGCTGGGGTGTTAGCAGAGGTTTCAGGCAGCTGACGTGCAGATTTAGAATCTGCCACATTGTTCTCAGGCATACACGCCTGAGGATTATTACTTGAAGTCCCAAGTGGCTCGTCTCCAGATTTTAGACCAGCTTCAAGTTCCTCGTATTGAGAGATGACCTTTTGAAGCTCATCGTTGAGATTCAGGGCCTCAAATAGTTGTGCCTCATCATCAACGTTGTTCTGTATGATCCTCTGAATGACAGGCTGCAACTGCTTGCACTTCTCAAATAAGCTAACTGTAAGATCCTCCTGCAGCCGACACAATAAATTCAATAACTGCAGCGAATTTTTCTTCATGATTTTTTTGAAAGGAAAATCATAGTTGTTTCCAGTAGTGTAGACGTTATATCAAGATTAACGTTTGTAAGTTTCTCTCCAAAAGAAATGTAAGTTTGGAAAAAAAATTGGAAAAAAATTAAAGATTCTCTGTTCGGTAGCACATCACTTTTAGAAGCCTCAAGTTCAAATAAATGGAACTACATCCCAGAAAATAACACGCATTATTCAGGAAAGGCAATAATACTACACAAAAATATAAAAGCATTGCTTATTGGCATAGTTGCACATATTGCAGAATACAGAGAAAAATAATTACCTTAATTGGTTTTGGTTCAGTGTCAGCATTCAAAACGCTAGAGAGAACTTCAAGGCTGTTCCGAGCTGTAACAATAAATTCATTATTTTCTTCTGCTGATAGCCTTCCACGGTACATTGACATAGACTGGTCCGGTCCATGCATTCCCACGTCAGGAACAGGATAGTTTTCAGGAGGAGGTAATAGGTCCTGATGAACATAGGACTCCAAGGAATGCTCCATAGTTGGAGAACTTCCATCGTCAACACGCAGGGGCTGATCTCTTCTTTTCAAGCTCTATCATGATTCATGACCACAAGATGAGTTTTTGTTCTTTTATGGGGAAACAAAGAGGCAATGATGAGGCATTGATATCATTCAAGAGTATATGAAAACCAAACATGCGATAACATACACCACATAGTAGACAAGAGTGAAGACCATCTCTCTACAATGCAGATCTCCGTAGTTAAAGGGAATAATACAACGTATAGAATCGCAATAATCTCTTATTCCATACTTCCATTCAGTGGCAACAGGCTACGGAAACCAAACAAAGGGAAAGAAAACAAGCACATAACTCAAAACGGCTCCTAAGGAAACCAAACAAGAATTCATCCCTTAGCATCCTCCGCCAGTGTCATTTATAAATCACTAGCTAAGAATATTATAATCATGCATCACAAACACATTTGCACTTCTATAAAAGCAACATCTGCAAAAATTACCCTACAGCTAGTGGACTCTCCGCATCCGATTAGCATGAAACACCAAAGTAAACAGGTTACCATAAACCAACAGATCACAAACAAAAAATTACTAATTTCTGGGTCACTAACAATATTTATAAAGAAGATTTACCATATAAGTTTGTCGAAAAACTGGCAAATAATCGAGATCGGCAGACTCTCCCCACCCTCTAATCAGCTGCAACGCCCTGCCCCTGTTCCCAACATCCGTCCGCACATCCTCAATCATCTTCACCATCTCATCCAACACTTTCTCCGACGCCACCTCCGAGAATACCTTCTCGCAATTCATAGTACACGCTTCCAACAAATCAAGGCTCAGTCTTTGACCCACCACACTCTTCCCTACGATCTTCCGCTTAATAGCCCTAACAATCTCCGTCCCACTCAACTGCTCCCCGTTAATCATGGCGCAAATCCTCAAATTCAAGCCCCAGTTGGGCTCCTCCATCGTTTCCATGGTGGCTTCATCGACCATCTTGGATTCTGGAGTTGGGGTCTGCAGAATTTCTTTCATCTTGTCGGATACGAGTCGACCCATCTGAGCACCGCCGGTCTTCAACCGCTCGCCGAGCTGAGATAGCTTCAGCTTGTCCATTTTTTCTGGATTTCTGAGTTTTTTCACTGAGGTGAGCTAGCTGTGGCTTTGATTGGGGAGCATGAAGAAGAACTGTTGAATTCGTGGATTTGGATATGAGAATGGAAAAGGAATCTTTCGTTGGGAGGAGCAAAAAGCGGTGACTGTGTTGAGTTGAATTTTCAATTTTTATGCTCTCTTTTTCTTTTTCTCTTACTTTTTTTCCCGTCAGTTTGCTGTCAGCCGGTGAGAGCTGATCGAAAGCGAGTTTAGCCAAACAAAATGGAGTAACATACACGTGGGTAGGGAAAGAAAATGAAATGAGTGACATGTCGTGGAGAAAAATAAGTGTCATTAGTACTAATTTGCTTGAGAAAAAAATTATAAGGAATAAAGTTATTAAATTAGAGTAAAAGGTATAAATCAACCTGAACTTTAAAATTTTAATTAATCGCAACTCTAATCTTTTATTTTGTTTAATTACAATCCTGGTCGTCGCCAATAATCACCCCCTACCGTGACAGAAATCAGACGTGGCACCATTGACTGACATTATGTACCATATCAGCTCGCCACGTCTGCAACCTGCCATGTCAGACTCCACGTGTCAAGGTTGCGATTAATCAAAACATTAAAGTTTAGGGTTGTAATTAAACAAAATAAAAGATCAGAGTTGCGATTAATTAAAACTTTAAAATCCAGGGTTGTTTTGTCTTTTTGCAATTTAGAAATCCTTGCTGCATGATCTTTTTTGTCTGGTTAATTAATTTATTATACTTTTATGCTATATTATTCCCAAATATAACTAAGCTTTAATTAATTAGGTTTTCTCATAATTATTTTTTGGATTGTCCTCTTTTTTTAAATTAGTATTTTGTAGAGCTATCAATCCGGGTCTGGACCCGACCTGTCCCGTGAAAAAACGGCACCAATTTCTGGTCCCGGTCCCGGCCCAGCTAAATCGTCCAGGTCCGGGACCAGACCCGGACCCGATTTTTTATTTTTTTTTTCAAAATATTATTCTTTTGTTTTCTTCTACTTTTCTTTCTTTCTTCTATGTCTATTGCTTTCCTTATCATTTTATCTTGCCACCACTAACGTACCCGGAAGCAACCAACTCCATCAAGATTAAATAATTTTCTTCACCCACTCCCTCTTTCACTCCTCCTTCGGATCTACATTTCTGCATTTTTTTTGTAAAAAATCATGGATCAGCAACCAATTTCATCCAGATCTGACAATTTTTCTTTACCACTCCTTCCTCACTCATCAGATCTACATCTTCTCCATATTTTTTTAGGTAGAAAACCTCAGATCTGACAATTTTCTCTACCACTTCTTCCTCTCTCGTCCAATCTACTCTTTTCCATATTTCTTTTGGGTAAACACTTTGATTTAATGAGTATCGGTGGTGGGAGTTGCGGCGGCGATTGGTGTGGTGGTTTGGTTGAGGGTGCGGATATTGAGAGTGCGGTTGAGAAAATGAGCCGAGAGGGTTGGTTGGGCTGGGTTTGGATCCGCGGTGAGGCAGAGAGGGAGATGGGTTTAGCGGTTGGCGGGAGGGCGGTGGCCGAATGGTGTGATTGGGCGATTGAGTGGTGGTGGTGTGGGTTTGTGGTGGCTCCGCGATTTGAAGTGGAGGGAATAGGTGATGATTTTGATTTTTTTCAGAGATGGATTTGGAAAGATTGAAGTTGGTGGGTGGATCTGGTTGAGAGGAGATGATTTTGGGCAGAGGGAAAAAAAAATAGGTTAACATCAATTTCCTGGGTTTGGCCCGAATGGACCCGGGATTTCCCGGGTCGGGACCAGACCCGGCCCGACTCAAAACGAGACTAAAAATTGGTCCCGGACCCGGCCCGAATTGTCGGGACCGGGTCGGGTCCACGAATCTTGGACCCGTTTTGACAGCTCTAGTATTTTGTATAGTTTATGTTCATAATTCAGTTTTCATGTTTTTTTAGATGTTAGATAGAGGTGTAATCTTCTTGTTTAATTTACAATTCTAGATTTAAATTTTATAACTTTTTTTTCCCGAATAAAAAACATAATGTTTCATTATGGTTAAAAAAAATATACTTTTTTTTCCGAAACTTTATTTATACTTTAATTTACAAGTATAATTTTTTTAACCATAATGAGACATTATTTAGGAATAATATAGTATATAAGTATAATAAATTAATTAACCATACAAAAATGATCATGCAACAAGGATTTCTAAATGACAAAAAAATATAAAATAACCCTGAATTTTAATATTTTAATTAATCGCAACCCTTATCTTTTATTTTATGTAATTACAACCCTGAACTTTAATGTTTTGATTAATCGCAACCCTGTCATGTGGAGTCTAACATGGCAGGTTGCAGACGTGGTGAGCTGATGTGGCAACGTTCCAAGGGCTGACATGGCACATAACGTCGGTCAACGATGCCACATCAGATTTCTGTCACGGTAGGGGGGTGATTAAACAATATTGGCGACGACCAGGGTTGTAATTAAACAAAATAAAAGTTTAGGGTTGCGATTAATTAAAACTTTAAAGTTTAGGGTTGATTTATAGCTTTTACCCAATGTCACAAAAAGGCACATAATATAATAAAACTATAATGTGGGTGCATAACTCAAATAGTAAAAAAAGTTAGTATTAGAAAAAAATTATTTTAAGTATCATCCATGGTTAATTTACTTGTATTGATTGTTTCATATATTTTTATAGGAAAAATAATAAAAACAATTATAGTTTATAAATAATTTCACTTTAATCCGTTAGTTTATTTGTTAAGTGAAAAAACAATTCTTTTTGTTCAAATGAACATTCAATTGTTTTTTAATTGTTTGCTTCTATATATCTTATACTATCACAAATGATTTAATATTTGTAATTAAACTAATCATTTAAAAGACTGTATGAATTGATGATTATAAAAAATAATGGGATTTTCTATGATATATAACCATGTACACAAATGATCCAATTAATTTATCCATTATGATCATTTTTATTTTTATTGAAACTTTATATTTAAAAAATCGTGTCAATTTGAACCTCAGACATGAATCAAACCGCCCGTTCCAACAAGCCAACATGTTACGTCGAATTGGGAGGATGTGGCGTGACACGTGTCACGTGTCATCACGACCCACCAATAAGATGCACCTAAACTAAAAAAAACGATTGCCATCTCCCTCCCAAGTCTTAAACCAAATTCCATTCGTATATATATTTCTCAACCCATAACTCATACCTAAAAAATAGGAATTTGATAGTGATTTATTCTCTTCTCAAATTTCTTTTAAAATCCATAACTTTAATCTCAATCAAATTGGTCGAAAATCAATGTGAATTTCACGAAGTCTAATTTCTCTTGCAAACCACAACCAATTTATATTTGGAACTATTTGAATCGGGTTCTCTCGATTTAAATTTAGAGTTTTGGCCGGTGTGAGGGTGAAATGACAAATATGAGAATCTACAATACCTTCCTTTATCTTAATTATATTGTACTCTTAGGTTTCAATTCTTGTTATCCTTTCTTTATTTTCTAACTTTTTCTTGAAAGTATGAAAATCTTAATTAAAAGTTATTGTTTTTATTATTTGTTAATACATTTTTTTATTAATTTTTATATATAACCAAATTAATTAACATACACGTGAGTAGTGAAAAAATGAAATGAGTGATATCTCTATGGAGAAAGATACGTACTAGTACTAGTTTGCTTTAGAAGGAATAAAGTTATTAAAATATTATCGCAAAAGGACCCATACTATAATAAAACTAAAACGTGGGTGCATAACTATTTAGTAAAAGATTTAGTAGTAGAGAAATTAAATCTTTAGTATCATTCAACTAATTATTTACATGTTTGTTTCATTTTTATTGATTGGTTTCATATATTTTTATAGGAAAAATAAAAAAAAAACCTACAGTTTACAAATAATTTTCACTTTAATTCGTTGAAAAAACAATTCTTATTGTTCAAATGAACATTCAATTATTTTTAAATTCATTTTTATTAATTTTTCCTATATATATTATACTATTACAAATGATTTAATGTTTCATTTGAATATAGTAATTAAACTAATCATTTAAAAGCTGTATGAATTAATGATTATAGAAAATAATGAAATTACACAATAATATTTTTTTTTTTAAAGTTTTTTGTAAAAAAAAAGAAGAAGTCCTTGTAGATCTATTTTAGTCATAAAATGTAAAATATAAAATTCTTAAATCTTTAAATAAGCATTCATATGTTCCCAGGTTTTAATGTATTTTTAAAATAAAAATAGATTATATTATTAATTATCATTACGGTTGTAAGGATTAAATTAACATTAAATTCTTGTTGTTTAGATAATTATTCACATATTTATAGTTATTTTATTTTCATTCGTGGATTTTATATAACAATGTTTCCTAGTAAATTACTTAAATGTTTTATTTCGATATGTTAATTAAACATAATATAGTAAGAAGTATAAATTATTATTAACTCATAATGGTAGAGTAATAACAATAAACATCTAGTACAAGCACTTAAAAACTCACTGGAAAATCAATTAGATCATTATTTACAATTTGAAGAATAAAATAAATCAAACCCAACACAATTAAGACTTACTCATCAATCATCACGATATCTGATTGAAGCTAAAATTTACTCATTGCAATATTTGATTGAAGTTTCTTAGCAATGCCCCAATACATAGGCCCTGTTTACTTCAGCAAATTCTTCCGAAAATTCTCCAATTTTTTAAAAATTGGACTTTTTTTCCGAAAACGTGTTTATTTCGCGCTATTTTCATTTCGAAAACAGAAACGAAAATTTTCAGAATAAAAACTCATGTGTAAATTTTGAAAACACCAAAAAACCTGTTTTCAATTTTTCTACACTTTCTCACTTCATTTTGAAAACACGCGTTTCAAAATGAAACTTAAATGAAAGTTTTTTAAACCCAATTTTGCCCTTCTTCTTCTCCTCCTCACGCTGCGCTTCTTCCTCCTCCTTTGCTATCTTCTTCACTTCTTCACTTCTTCCTCCTAGCGCCGAGAGATGGTCGTGTTGGTGGTGGGTAGATCGGGAGTGAGAGATGGTCGTGTTGGTGGTGGCTGACGGCGGGAGAAAGAAAACAACGTCATGTTTTAAGGAAACTCGCAGATCCTTAGATCTCATATCCTAGGAGAAAGCGGCGAGACTCCGATTTTGGAAAGAGAGAGAGCGAGGGAGGAGAAAGAGTTAGAAATAATGCTGGAAAACCCAACACCAGCGCTTGCACCACCTGATTCTACCGCCGTCGCCGCCTCCTCCTCCTCTGTCAAGCGTTATGCTCCTCCCAATCAGAGGTATGCTCCTCTGCCTTTCTCTCTTTCTCCTAGAAATATGACAGCTCTTTCTTCAATTATTTCTTCCAATAACTGATAGAAACACACTTCGGCAATAATTATGTCTGCTTTTCTTTTGGTTCTCATATGTAGGTTTTCTTTCACTCGAGGAGATTGATGAGGCTGATTATACATTAGATTGATGAGGTAAACGCCTTGTTTAATTGTACCATATATGATTCCATTACTTGTGGTTGTGGGAGTGGAAAAAAGTCTTCATGTGTGATATCTAATGAAACCATCTTCTGTGTTTAGGGTGAACAAATTTTAGTCTCCCTTCTAGTTTCTATCTTGGTCTTCTTCATTTGGTTTGGGTTCTTTTGTGTTGTTGATCAGAATGTGATGGCTTTGGTGCACATTCTCACATCTTGAAGACAAAACTTATATCTTGCTATGTTGTTCCAGAGAGAGAGACATTCTATGTTAGTGAATGATGGAACAAATGGGAAGACTCATCCGAAGCCCATCATATACTTCCACCCTTAGAGAATTGATAAGGTCTTGTCTTCTTGGTGCTAAATTACTTGTAAGAGTTTTCTTTTTCTTTTTCTTTCATTAGTGTTTAAGTGGCCTGACTTATAATCATCAGCGATAAATATTTGATTTATGTCATGCAGGTATTATATTTTTCTTGCTTGGAAATTGCCGTAATTTTGTCTCCTTTGCATATGCTGCTCAGGTTTGCCATCTCTCGTGATCTGTATAGTTGATATTATATCTAAACAGTTTGTGCTAGGTATCCTTGTTGTCTGTTTCTAGATGACTGGTAGTCTGGTACTTGTTTTGCGAGGGGAAAAAATTATAAATGTTCTGACTTCAGACAACTTTGCATCTCCCTTATGTTCTTCACATATTTTTTCCCTTATGTTCAGTTTGTTTCCAACATTGCCTTTGTTTCCAAGATTGCCTTTGCTTTATTCTTGCTTGGTCCATTGATGTTGAGACTTAGCTTCAAATGCGCCTCCTTGTTATTTTAACTTTCATATTTTTTATTTGCTGAACTTTTCTTTTATTTTTATTGCTCCCTTGCATTAGTTCTTTCAAACAGTTTATTTAGAAAGTAGAATTAAGCTGTTGGATATATTTAACAATTTGGGCTTTCATGTGACAAATTAAATGTGTACAAACTGTCTTTGAATATGCTCATTGTAAAGTGATCCATTAAGATTCAATTTATGGGCTTATATCTGTATTAAAATAATCATGGGCTTTTATGTGTGGATACCATTATGTGGACTTTTGATTTGTTGAGGGACCAAATCAGATGACCTAGTACTACAAAAGGGGTTATGGTCCCCAAACATCAGTATCTCCATTCTAACGTATTCTCTCTACGCCGTGAAACAAAAGGAATACTGACAGTTTGGGAAACCATCTCCATCAACATAGCTGGGCAAATGGATTCAGGTACGCTTCCGCTAAAACAATGAATTATCGCATGTTTCAGTTAATTGCCATAGAAATCTTTAAGCTTTACATGATTAAAGTATGTCTTTCATGTAATCATGGCTTCAACAATTGGTAGCGGAGCCACTCTATGGATGATTATCTGGAATCTCTTGCGAATTATTTTATAGATCTAAATTTATTTCGAATTTAGGGATTTATTGACAACTCTTATGGCGATGCAATCGAATCAATTAATTGAATTAAATTGGTTTGATTTTATTTTTTAAAATCCTGCGATTTTGCGATTGCAAAATTGTATTGAATCCCATTTTAATTTGTGATGCATTTGATTGGGAATTGGTTTTTGGCAGTGATTTTAATAACCATGAATTAAATTATTGCTTAATTCCTTGCTGTTGCTTAATTAAATCCTTGCTTGAATTCCGTTTGGTTTTGGGAATTGAATATGGAAACAACGTATGGGAATTGGTTAATTGATTAAATCCCTTTACTGGAATTGCAATTAATTAATTCCGTTTGCAATTATATGTATAATACATATATATCAAATCTGTTGGCATCTCATGTTCCTATTTGATTGTACTAATATTTAATATGGTTTAATTGAATCAAGAAGTCGCCACAGTGACCTCTCTTATGCAGATTTTTCCATTGAGAATATTGGGATGGTTGTGTATGTGTATATTCATGCGAATATTAATCGGCCTACAGGAAGGTTAATGCTTGGCCCAAAATACATATGCATCTGTAGTGATAAATATGTGACAATAACTTAGTAATTTTTGTGTGAGTAATTAGTCGGCCCAAAGGAAGATTACTACTTGACATGATCTTATTGTCAATATTTGATCACCACAAAGAGGTGACCACTTACAAGTTAGTATTACTGTCCACAGACTTGATATTAATGTTGTGATAGGTGCCTCGAGATTTTGCCAACATAATAATTTGTTTACTTGATGTGAGTATAATAATTATTTTGTTTTTTGTTATTCTCTGTTCAGCTATGTCTGGTACTGCTGTATCTGCCAACATTAACAACATACCTATGCTTAATGGGTCGAACTTTAAGGATTGGAAAGATAATATTCTAATCACTTTGGGCTGTATGGATCTTGACTACGCACTAAGGATGGAGCAACCCGCTTCTCCGACTGATGAGAGTTCTCCTGATGAAAGAAAGAACTCTGAGAAGTGGGAACGCTCAAATCGTGTTAGTTTGATGATCATTAAACGCAGCATTCCGGAAGCTTTTCGAGGCACTGCATCGGAGGAAATTACTATGGCCAGAGAGTACCTTGCCCATATTGAACAACGTTTTGTGAAAAACGATAAGGCTGAGACAAGTACGCTTTTGGCAAACTTGATCTCAATGAAGTATAAGGGTAAGGAAAATATAAGGGAGTACATTATGCAAATGTCTCATTATGCTTCAAAGTTAAGCGCACTAAAGCTTGAAGTGTCTGAGGACCTGCTTGTGCATTTGGTGTTATTATCTCTTCCTGCACAATACAGTCATTTTAAGGTCAGTTACAACTGTCAAAAGGAGAAGTGGACTCTCAATGAGCTCATTTCTTATTGTGTGCAAGAAGAAGAACGATTGAAGCAAGAAAGAACTGAAGTCGCTCTACTGGCCACTAATTCCAAAGATAAGGGAAGGGGTATTAAAAGAAAATATGTTGAGAAAGCTGCTACGGCTCAGGGTCCAGCACAACAGAAACAACAAAACAATACTGCGGTCAAGAATTGTTTCTTTTGTGACAAACCTGGACACAAAAAACAGGATTGTACCAAATATCACGCCTGGCGTGTGAAGAAAGGTATTAATCTTACTTTGGTCTGTTCTGAAATTAATTTAGTTTCAATACCTAGAGACACTTGGTGGTTGGATTCTGGTGCTACCACTCACATAAGTGTTTCAATGCAGGGTTGCCTGAGCTGCCGAAAGCCAAGTGATGGTGAAAGATACATCTATGTGGGAGATGGCAAGTCGGTAGAAGTGGAGGCAATAGGACATTTTAGCTTGTTACTACAGACTGGTTATTTTTTGGATTTGAAGGATACTTTTATTGTACCGTCTTTTCGACGTAATTTAGTTTCTATTTCCATTTTGGACAAATATGGTCTCACTTGTTCATTTGGAGATTGTCAGTTTAATCTTTCAAATAATTCCAGCATTTTGGGCACTGGTTCATTAAGTGCATATGACAATCTATATTTTCTGGATGTTGTTCCTTCATACAATGAAGCCTTGCATATCAATTCAAGAGGTACTAAACGAAAATTAAATAAAGAAAATTCGGCGAAATTATGGCACAAACGCTTAGGTCATATCTCAAAACCCAGAATTGAGAGACTTGTGTCAGCCGGTATTTTAAATACACTTGATTTTTCAGATCTCACTGTATGTGTCGAGTGTATTAAAGGAAAACAGACCAAACAAAAGAAATTAGGTGCCCAAAGAGCGAATGATGTCTTAGAATTGATATATACAGATATTTGTGGGCCATTCCCTACGGCTTCTTGGAATGGTCAACAATTTTTTGTGTCATTCATAGACGATTATTCTCGATTTGGATATCTATATCTTATTCATGAAAAATCAGAGGCACTGGACAAGTTCAAAGAATTTAAGGTCGAGGTTGAGAATCAACTCGACAAAAGAATTAAATGCGTTAGATCTGACCGTGGGGGTGAATACTACGGTAGATATGACGGTTCAGGAGAACAACGTCCAGGACCTTTTGCTATCTTCCTAAAGGAATGTGGAATAGTCCCACAGTACACCATGCCAGGGACGCCTAGCATGAATGGTGTAGCTGAAAGACGAAACAGAACTTTAAAGGATATGGTGAGAAGTATGATTAGTCATTCTTCTTTACCATTATCACTTTGGGGAGAAGCATTAAAGACTGCAGCTTATATTCTCAATAGGGTACCAACTAAAGCAGCAACTAAAACGCCTTTTGAAATGTGGAATGGACGAAAGCCCAGTCTAAATCATTTTCACATCTGGGGATGTCCGGCTGAGGCTAGGCCTTATAAGCCTAATGAAAAGAAACTGGACTCCAAAACAGGTAGCTACTTTATTGGTTATTCAGAAAAGTCAAGGGGTTTTAAGTTTTATGATCCCACTAGAAGGTCAATTTTTGAGACGGGAAATGCAGTGTTTTTTGAGGATGTTGAGTTTGGGGGGAAGAATAAGAAAAGAGACATCACCTTTGAGGAAGAGTCGATTGCGACACCTACTGTAGCTCATGACAATGTTCAGGTATTCATTCCTGTCATTGAAAATGAAGCTGATTTGGAACCTCAACAGGAAAATATTGAAAATATTCCCCATCAGGTTGATGAAATAATTCAAGAACAACTTCAACAACCTCAGGAACCTGTAGAATTAAGGAGATCCACTAGAGAGAAAAGAAAAGCTATATCGGACGATTACATTATTTTTCTCCATGAAAATGAGGAAAATAATGAATTAATGGAAGATGATCCTATTAGTGTTCATCAGGCCATGAAGAGTCCAAATTCTCAAAAGTGGATTGATGCCATGAATGAAGAGTATAAGTCTATGCAAGACAATCAAGTTTGGGATCTTGTCCCATTACCGGAAGGCTCGAACCCCATTGGTTGTAAATGGATTTTCAAGACCAAAAGGGATTCAAATGGTAATGTGGAAAGATATAAGGCTCGTCTTGTAGCTAAAGGCTTCACTCAAAGGGAAGGCATTGATTTTAAGGAGACTTTCTCTCCAGTTTCTACGAAAGACTCTTTCAGAATTATAATGGCACTAGTTGCACATTATAATCTTGAGTTACATCAGATGGATGTAAAAACAGCGTTTCTCAATGGTGACATTGAAGAAACAATATATATGGTGCAACCAGAGAATTTTGTGTCGGGAGACCAAAAGAATATGGTTTGCAAATTAAAGAAATCCATCTATGGACTCAAGCAAGCTTCTCGTCAATGGTACCACAAATTTCACGAAGTCGTTATCTCGTTTGGTTTTGAGATTAATGCAGTTGACGATTGCGTGTATCACAAGTTCAATGGGAGTAAGTTTATTTTCTTGGTGCTATATGTTGATGACATACTACTTGCCACCAATGATTTAAGCTTGTTGCACGATACCAGGACTTTTCTATCAAAGAGATTTGAAATGAAAGATCTTGGGGAGGCCTCTTTGTTTTAGGAATCCAAATACATCGAGATCGCTCTCAAGGTACTCTTGGATTATCACAAAAGGGATATATAGAAAAGGTGCTACAAAGATGTGGTATGCATAATTGCAAACCAAGCGACACCCCTGTTGCTAAGGGAGACAAGTTTAGTCTCAGTTAGTGCCCCAAAACCAGCCTTGAAATTCAAGAGATGCAAAAGATTCCCTATGCTTCGGCTGTTGGGAGTTTAATGTATGCACAAGTCTGCACAAGACCTGATTTAGGCTTTATTGTTGGTATGTTGGGCAGATACTTAAGTAACCCTGGTATGGATCATTGGAAAGCAGTCAAACGGGT
Organism: Viola odorata; assembly: GCA_963691705.1. Classification (NCBI taxonomy): domain Eukaryota; kingdom Viridiplantae; phylum Streptophyta; class Magnoliopsida; order Malpighiales; family Violaceae; genus Viola; species Viola odorata. Next base: position 24,018,881 of record OY829544.1, on the reverse strand, counting down.
TATGAGGTATCTACAGAGAACTAAAGATTACATGCTCACATATAGAAGATCAGATCAGTTGGAGATCATTGGGTATTCTGATTCTGACTTTGCTGGATGTCAAGATACTAGACGATCCACTTCGGGCTACATTTTCTTGCTAGCTGGGGGAGCTGTTTCATGGAGAAGCACTAAGCAGACACTTGTAGCGTCTTCCACCATGGCCGCAAAATTTGTAGCTTGTTTTGAGGCATCAAATCAAGGAATATGGTTGCGTAATTTTGTCACTGGACTGTGCATTCTAGGGAATGTTGAAAGACCACTTAAGTTGTACTGTGACAATAATTCGGCGGTGCTATATTCCAATAACAACAGGAGCTCTACTAAATCAAAGCATATTGACATAAAGTTCCTAGTTGTGAAGGAAAGAGTGTAGAGTGGTCAAATTTCTATAGAGCACATTGGAACAGACTCAATGATTGCGGATCCGTTAACTAAAGGTTTACCACCTAAGGTCTTTCATGAGCATACGTCTTATATGGGTGTTATGTTATTTCAATATACTTCAGTTTAGTGGGAGTCTGTATAAAGTTTCATTTCATCTACACTCAGTTATTGTTTAAGGTTGATCTCATTTAAGAGTTAAGTTGGACCAGTTGGAAATAGACATGTCAGATCACATTACATGTAATTTTCATGCTACACACCATGATTGATCTATCATTGATTGTAGTGATATATGTGATTACTGTTGGGTCCAGTCACGCCCAAGGTGACGAAGGCCTCTTTAGTCCATTGTTAGTGCTGTCAATGAGAAGATTGTTTCAAGGGATACTGATACATATGACAGCAACGGTTTGAGCTCATTTTGGTAATACACATTTATCTGGTGCCACATGTTTGCCCTAGTGGGAGATTGTTGGATATATTTAACAATTTGGGCTTTCATGTGACAAATTAAATGTGTACAAGCTGTCTTTGAATATGCTCATTGTAAAGTGATCCATTAAGATTCAATTTATGGGCTTATATCTGTATTAAAATAATCATGGGCTTTTATGTGTGGATACCATTATGTGGACTTTTGATTTGTTGAGGGACCAAATCAGATGACCTAGTACTATAAAAGGGGTTATGGTCCCCAAACATCAGTATCTCCATTCTAACGTATTCTCTCTACGCCGTGAAACAAAAGGAATACTGACAGTTTGGGAAACCATCTCCATCAACATAGCTGGGCAAATGGATTCAGGTACGCTTCCGCTAAAACAATGAATTATCGCATGTTTCAGTTAATTGCCATAGAAATCTTTAAGCTTTACATGATTAAAGTATGTCTTTCATGTAATCATGGCTTCAACATAAGCAACTTTAAGTTCAGGGGCTGTCAATTATCCATACGTTTTAGCACATGATATTCTTCGCAAAAGATTTTCTTAGCTCCATATGCGTTTTATAAACTCAGCTCCAATATATTGCTTGGTACTTTTCATTGCACTTGTACCGAAGGTAAACTGTAGCTCCAATCAGGACTTCTTTTTGCTTAGTACTGTTATGTTTATTGCTTATGATGTCTTTGGGAAATAGGATCCTTGTAACCTGACCTGTTTGTAGACTTAGTTGATTTGATTTGTTACGATACTGCTTTTAAATTAGACCTCTTTGTTTATTGTTATCAGGGTGGACAACGGACAAGCTCTGAAGTTATCTTACATTCATTCGGTGGTCTCGCTCTTGCACTCAAGCCTTGATATGTGAAATCATTGTTTTTTCTTTCTTCTTTCCAGTGCATCTTAACTCTGCATATCTGTTATATATTTTTCTGAGAATCAGAGGCAGAGGTGATATGTTTTCCAGAATATGTTGATAAACCAAGATATCTGGGGATATGGTAGAATATTTTCATTTTAAGTTTCTAAATTAATAAAACTTATTCCATATTTATAATTTCTGAATATATTAAAATAAACAACTATTTTTATTTTAAGTTTCTAAATTAATAAGACTTATTCCGTATTTAGATTTCTTCTAAATTAATAAGACTTATTCCATATTTAGATTTCTAAATGATTTCTTCTTTTCATTACAAATATTTTCCGTTTTCCACAAAAAATGAAAACGTGCGAACTAAACATGTTTTCTAGTTTTCAGATCAGGAAATTCTTACATTCAGTGCGAAGTAAACACGTTCTCCAGTTTTTCTAATCAGGAAACAAGCGCGAAGTAAACACGTTTTTCAGTTTTCAGAATGAAAAGAAAATTCTTGAAATTCAGAAAAACAACAAATTTTCAAATTCAAAATTCTCCCAAATAAACGGGCCCATAAAGTCTCTATGATTGTTCTCGCACCATATTTTGCACCACATCAATTTATATTTTAGGCTATTTAAATCATAATGGGAAGGGAAATTTGTCATATATTACACTAAAAAAATAAGGATATTTGTGGATAGTTTTCAATCTCGTACTGCATATTAAGAACATTACACCTTAAATTTTAAACCTTTTTTGATTTACTCGGTAGAGAAAAATAGATGAAAACCAATAATTATGAAAGAAAAATATGGGCTGAGTTTTCTCAAAAGAAAAAAAATGGCCTGAATTTGATCCATGCTAAATTTCGTCTAACCCGTACTCTTTCTGTTTTCAATTAATTGATTTTCTGAAACAGTAATATTCAGTAAAATAAATACTAAATACTAAAAAATTAAATAAAGTTAATTGAAAAGGGAGGAAAGATGGGCTGACATATTAAAAGGGGATTTAAAAAGAAAGGAGAAAAGAAAAAAAGAAAAAGAAAATAGAAGACATGATTTCATCCGATTTGTTTAGTTCTACTGTTCTTGTTCTAGCCTTCTAGGGGTTTAAGAAAAGCGGAAGATAGAAGTGGCAATCTGAGAGCCACGCACATTAACAAACTCCAACTGCAAATGGTTTCCCTGTCGACCTGGTTCCGATACATAGCTCACAAATTCGAGTACTCCCTCTCTCTCGGCTTGAAGGTTACCTCTCTTTCTCTTCTCTGCTCTTCTAACTTGTTCTCGTTTTGCTCCTATCACTCTCCTCGCACATGGGTTTTTTAATTCTGAGTCAAAGAATCCAACTTTCGATGTTTTTACATAGAATTAATGTTGTAAAACGAATACGGGTCTTCTTATTTGTGTTTTCCTCCTCCTTTTTTTTGGGTAATTTCGGGTGCGGAATTTTCTTCTTTCTGATTCTAGGTTTGTTCATCAATGCATGCGCTAATGCTTGAGCTTTGTTGAAAGCCTGGTATGTTCTTTTTGATTGATGCTTACATTGTTTTTAGAAGGGTTTTACTTGTAAAAATGAGTTTTTCCAATGCCAATTTCGATCCTCTCCATTAATTTCAATTTTTGCAAACGGTGTTTATTTTAGCTGAGACCAGTTTATGGTTTACTGAACGAATTTTATTTCCTTGGCCATACTGAAGGCCTTATTAAAGGGTACTACTGCATGCCTTGGGTATTCAATAGTCTCTATCTTGGAGAGTAATGTTTAGTTTTTGGTTGCGTTTGGTTAAAATAACTGAAAGTTACATCATATTATATTGGAGGATGAATAAGAACTGTACTTGTTTTGGTGCTTCTGAAGGGTAAGGTCAAGATAGAGAAGCATGCACGTAACTTCTTGTTGGAATTGTGTGTAGTGATTGCACACCATTCTAGAAATACTTTTATAAACTAGCATAGAAAAGTCTTATGAGGTTAAAGAATCTGTTATCTGGTTTACATTCTAAGTCTCAAAGTCGGATTAATATTTACTATGAAATCAAGTTTTGTCTAAGGAAGTTTTAAAATCGGGAAATATTAGGTTGGATTATTTGTTATTCATGTTCCCGTGACTTGTTTCAAAATTCTCTGTAAATTCAGTGTTTCAATGCAGGAATAAAAAGAAATGTCGTTTATTTTCAATCCCCTGATTCCCTACTTTGCCATATTTCCATGATCATTATGGTTTCTGATATATGTTTAACTGTGATGCAGAGCTATAAGGGAGGTGACATCACTAACAAAGAAGTAACTGATGCAGTCTGGAAAAACTTATTCCAAGGGAAGTTGACATATTTACACTGGAATAAAGGAGACCAAATGGCCCCGACAATAGGAGAGCAGGGGGGGACCCTTCTCGTTCGGAAACTACCTGCTGCGGATCCAACGTAATTATACTTCTTGCTTTTTCATGGAAATCTTCAACCACTGTGATAAATTGGCTTAGGAAAGATGATTACTCTATAAATAGCATACCTGAAAGTGGGAATGAAATATCGTATGCTATAGCTGATTACATATGTTATTTTTCACATGGAAGGCCTTGCATCTGATTGTTGCCACTGGTGGCATATATGGTCAGGAAAGATTCTAATGTTCTGTTTGATTTCTAGTTGAAGGGTTAACTTTCTATCCTTAACCCTAGATGCTTTCGGTGTTCATCTTATTTTTCTCACCTGACCTAATTTTCAATCTTTTCCTTGTCATGAAGTAATTTGAGACCTAATAGGACCTGTATTCCTCATCCCTTACCATGAGGCTCATGTACATATTTGGTTTTCTTTATAACCCAAGTCAGGAATCACTTATCATTAGGATAAAAGCACTGGAGGATTCCCAAGCCTTTGCCCTTGTGGATGAAAGAGTTGTAAACTGTAAACTATGTTTTGGTTCGTAAGTTTCATGGGCATTAGAGTATCCAACATAAATAATGCAGAGTGGAAAAAGGTATTTTTTTGGTTCAAGCGTTTCTATCAACAAGTACTCAACTACTCGTGCTTCCCAAACCTTATGATACTATCCCCAGCTGTTTGTATAACCAATGCATCGTTATCATAAACTCTTCCGACGCCTATGTCCAACCTAGCCACATCAAAATATACTCATACAAGATGGCAGCATAGGATAGTAACATAACAATGAAGCACATGCACTATACCATTTTCCGGTATCCACTAAAAACTTGTGCTGCTTGGTGAGGTTTGGGCAACAACAGGATGATTGTTTCAATATTCAGGCTATTTCAATTATTTGATTAGATTTCTTTACAAGCATGATTAACCAATAGTCTCACATAAAGGAAACTAGTGGGCCATGACCCCAGCAACTCTGTTTTAGTATCGCAGGTAATGTATATGTTCATGTCCTTGGACTGGTTAAACAATATTAAAAGGAAACAGAGAATTTTTTTGTCATCTTATCTTATTAAGGTTCTATCACTGTAGATTGTTAACCAAGACCATTTTACTTGCTTCATTATCCTTATCGGTGCAGTTTTTCATGGATCATAACATGTCATTATTCTTTGCAGTCGTGTTTTTGTTGGAGATGTAGTGGTTGTGAAGGATCCTGAAAATCCAGATAACTATATTGTTAGAAGACTAGCTGCTACTGAGGGTTATGAAATGGTGTCTACTGATGAAAAGGACGAACCTTTTATTCTGGACAGGGACCAGTGTTGGGTGTTAGCTGATAATGAGAAGCTGAAGCCCAAGGTATATACTGCAGAATTGATGAATATATAGAAAAAACTTGAATCTGTTTGTGTTGGTCTCTCTGCAGAATAGGAGATATTAGAGTTGTTGCTCTTGTTAAAAAAAAAAAATGGTTTTAAAAGTTTTGGATATGATTTTTCCGTCTTGTTATTATTATGTGGTAGTTGAGATCCAGTTGTGATATTTACTTCCCCAGCGTTTGGGTGGTTTCTCATTGCTTAAAGACATGGGCAAAGCTGATTTTATCTCTTGCAATTTTTTTTGTTTACAGGAAGCCGTTGATAGTCGAACATTTGGTCCAGTTCCCATGTCAGATATAGTTGGCAGGGCCATATACTGTCTACGAACGGCTGTGGATCATGGTCCAGTGCAAAACAGGTGACCTGTTCAACTCCAGTTTACTGATCATTTTTTCCTGTGGGCTGTACAAGGTGTAAATTAAGAAATTGATAGTTGAAAGTTTTATATTCTTTTTACCAGTCATTTCAGCATGCGAAAGGATTCAGCAGTGTTGGAAGTGGAACTGGACGTGGATGAGATGGCAAAAAATCACAAAACATAGACTGTGCCTACAGAAAGCTTGCTCATTTGGTTTGTACATATTCTTTCTTCACCACATTCCGTTCATTGGCAAAAATAAAAAAAGAATAAAGATGTCTTATTGGACTAGAGTTATTTTTGGCCAGGTGTGGCAGTTGGGTTATCGATCTTCCTTCCAAGCGAAAAGCACGAAGTGGTCCTTGCTCACTTTTCCAATTTCAACTTCATTTGACACTGCATTTGGAACAATATTGTAACTTGGATAAAGCAAATGGAAGCTTAATGCTGCTGGCTTTCTCGCTGCTTGTGTTGGGACTCTTTGCTTGCCTGCATATCTGTATATGAACTTGTTGAGTTCTGATTTTAGGGATTTGATATTTGGAAACTCCTTTTCCCCATCCAATAAAATTTATGTTGTTCATTGGCATGCCCCATTGCATTTCTTTGCTTTTTTTTGGTTCCTGCTCCGGCAGTTGTAACGGAGCTGTAGAAATTAAAGGTTGGATGCATGTTAATACTTTTGCTATGTACAAGTGTTTCGAGTGACCGGCTTGGCACTTTCACCATCCAAATGATATGTTGCCGGACCGTGTTTTAATCCGTATGGAATAATTACTAGTTGGGAATTCCTTAGAGAAATATGTACTCAACATGCTTTGGTCGTGTTTGGGAAGAAGAAAACCTAACCCTAAGGAAATCAATTTAAGGGGCACGCCAACCGGAGAAGTATCCCAGAATGATGAAAACGGGTAGAGATGTAACCCGTATTTGAGTCCAAACAACCAAACCCGACAGATTGGAAATTGCCGCCTAGAGCGCCAACAATTCTCTAACCCACATTTGTCCCTGATTAAACCAGGTAATACCCAAACACTCCCTTATCAATGGGATATATCATAGTTTTCACTTTCTGGAAAGCAAATTAGACAGAAACGACAACCCACAAGATGCAAAAGCGCCACTCCTCCTGAAACACTAAACCCAATCAAGCTCCAATACAATGTCGCAATCAGTGCATCTCATCGCTAAAAGCATCCCAGGTATTATCTACTCTCACTGTCAAAGCTTCCACCTTTCATCGTCTTCTCGTGCTTTATCCTGCTTGGTCCGTTGCAAACTGAAATTGAACAAAAGGATTTTTTTGATGACTTGCCCGAGCTTGTGGCCGAAACCGGTCCCTTTGAAAGTTCCTTAGGTTTCCATTCTCCATATCTTTTGCTTCTTGCTATTTCATCGCTGCCAAACGTAGCAGTAGGGATTTTAGTGTGAATTTGCCTGCATGAGCTGTGCCTGAAATGTGAAACTGTTTTGCACGCCACTTTTCCATAGTTTTGATAGGTCATGTTCGGCCTTTCCTTACAACCTGTAGTCCTGTAATTTGTTGCTTGAGCTAGTTGGCTTCCTGACTTGTGTGTTGGTTAGAGTGAAGAGCGGTGTCCACCATGTGTTTGTTGAAATGTTTCTAGTTCACCTGTGTTAGCATGCTTTACTCGGTAGGCTTAGGTTGCTGTTTGTTGTTGTGGTGGTGGTAGTGTTGTCTGTTCAAGGTGGTGACAAAACTGTATAGGGGGCATTTGCAATAAATTTCCATTTTTTGATGTTTCATCTGCTAGGGGATGGAAAAATGACTCTTGTTTGGCTAGTTGGAGAAATGAATTTGGGTTTGTGTCAGTTGTTGTGGTTATTTCACACCAATATAGCTGTTGGACGTTTGTGCTGAGATGTGGGGTAGTATTAGTTTCATGGTGATCTCATTGCATTGGAAGTGTTGTTGTTATTGACTGACTTTATTTTCTAATTTTGCAATAAAATGGAATAAGGTATTTATGAGGATAAAAGGAAAGGACAAAGATCATGATATGGAGAATTGTTGAATTTGGTTGGAGAAATATTTCACCAATATTAGTTATAGTCTCTTGTACCCTTACGAAGTGTAAATTTATACACCTGTAACCATGTTTTGTTAGTTGAGTATTGCATGGCAAGATTTATGTTTCAAATGACATTTTTCTTTGATTAACTTCCCTTTCCTGCTTGTGGATCTATGTTTCTTGTAGGTTTTGTACCGACAGAAACCAGGTTTCTACCATGTTCAGGAGTTTCTGGGACAGCAGTCACCATATCTCCATACACTTCACGTTGTGACTGCAGAATTTCTTTGCAGTTCAAGATTGAATCTACGAAGTATGCTTCTAGGGCAGCATCTTTTGTGTGCAGAACAGGTTCTGGGGGTCATAGGAGAAACCCAGACTTCGGAAGGCAAAATAAACAGAGCTTCTCCCGAAACAGAAGCAGACAAAAAGAAGAGCGAGACAGCTTTGAACACCTTGATGAATCTGATATGCTAACATCAAAAAATGGCCCAGCACTTTCCCTTTCCAGTACTTCAAAGTTCCAAGCAACTGCTTCTCCAGGACCAAGAGAGAAGGAGATTGTTGAGTTATTCAGAAAAGTACAAGCTCAACTCCGTGAAAGGGCTGCGGCCAAAGAGGAGAAGAAGGTGGAAGCCTCTAAAGGAAAGAGTAAAGAGAGTGAAACTGTGGATTCCCTTCTTAAGCTACTTAGGAAGCACTCGATTCAACAGGGTGGTAGGAAAAAAAACACTAGTATCAGTGATGGAGATTTTGTTCCAGACCAGCCAGAAAGGAATGCAGCATACAATGAAGATAAAGGCACTAGCTTCTTTAATTCGAACAGCAAAGGTAATTCAAACGGCAAAGGAAGGAGTGATGTCCTTGAACCAAGTGCCTCTTCTTTTTCCAGGCCGCCATCAAATTTCAGACGCAAGTCTCCAGTTCCTCAAGTGAAATTCCAGCCTGTTTATTCAAGTGAGGATAACAATAATTCAGCGTCTCACTTGGATGCGGGGGGCGAAAGTGAGAAGCAGTTTGAGATACTTACTGAAGCCACCCAGGAACCTGTATTATTAGATCCAGAATTAGAGGCAGAAGAGGAGTCTGAGTCTGAGGAAGAGCCCGAGCCAGATTTGGAGGCATCTTATCCTGCTGAGGATGTGTTTGATGAGCTATCTGAGGGGGAATCCTCAGATATTGACAGCATTGATGAGGATAGTGACAAACAACAGGTAATCGAACATGAGGATATGAATTCACTGAAGCTGCCGGAGCTGAGGGCAATTGCGAAGTCTCGTGGTGTCAAAGGGTTTTCTAGAATGAAGAAAGCAGAGATAGTGGAGTTGTTAAGTGCTGGTTCCCATGATTAATAGTCCAAGAAAGAAGGCAAGATGACCGAGGCCAACACAATTTAGATAGTTAGATCATCTTTTTTGTTTTCCTAATAGTTTTTAAGATGATCTTTTCTTTTCCTTTTCCTTTTCCTATAATTTAGTTCTTTTTGTTGGCTGTTTGTGACTTGGTGTGCCATCTTTAAGGCCTTCAAACCATCTCTAATGTTTGCAACTTTGTAGTGAAGAATGAAGATTCTGTTGGGTAGAAAAAGAAGCTTTCTAAAAGTACAGACATACTTTTGTTAAGAAGCGTCACTTCTTTCTTTTTTTGGTTCGTTAAGAAGCTTCACTTCAGTAATTATATTTTCTCTCTAATTTAAATTGGTTAAATATCTAAATCGGGGGCTAAAATTGAACCCCAACAACACAACCGAAAATGCAATTTCATAAACGCTCATAGGATAAACAAATTCACAATTTCCATCTACTTGCCTTCCTCTCCAAATTCCGTGTTTCTAAATCCACGACCAAGAAATAAACTAGTCTCTCTCATCGAAGATTGTTAGCAGCTTCCACCAGGTAAATTAACCTCCTTTCATTCCTAGTTTTGGTCAAAGGAAAAAAAAAACCCTTTCTTTCCTTAATTGCGAAGCCTGGCAACGCGTTACTCTCCCTCCCTCCCATCTTTTGTCCTTACATAAGTACATGCTACATACCCAGATTCACCAAAAAGTGCATACCCTGTTGGATTGAGTTGTATTGTATCTCTTCTGTTCAAATTCGTCTCGCATAATTCGTTTTTCATTTTCTAAAAGTTCGTCAAAATCAATGGGCCAAAGTCTTGATTCTATGACCCAAAATCAATCCAAAGACGAGTTACTGTATCAGTTCGTTCATACTGGAGATGTCGAGGCCATCAAAGCACTTTGCAGAGAAGGAGCCAACCTTGAGGCCAGGAAAACAAAACCATTCAATTCTTATTCTGCTAATGTCTCGTTGCATGGCGTTTTTGGGTGCTTATGTATGTGGATATTTACTTGGTTTTTGGGTCTGCAGTGGATTGATAAAGAAGGTAAAACCCCTCTCATAATGGCTTGCCTGCACTCTGGATTCTTCAATGTTGCCAGAACTTTGATTGAAATGGGGGCCAATGTCAATGCCTATCGCCCTGGTAAGTTCAATTTTTGATACTAGAATGTTAAGATGGCATATCATCAATAAAGATGGTAACTTTTTTTTCTTTCGATTTGTAGCCAATAAGAGTGATGATTTTGCACTTGTAATTGTCAGGGCGTCATGCGGGTACTCCTTTACATCATGCAGCCAAAAGAGGACTGGCGGAGACTGTTAAGTTACTTCTTTCGGCTGGAGGTATGCCTTTTGTTGCACCTTTACCTCGTGGGTTGTCGCAGATTGTGGTTTGGTGTAGAGGTTTTTGCCTCCAGTGTAATGAGTTTTCAGTTCTTTCTTTTTTACTTCAGCAAATGCATTGGTGAGGAATGATGATTGTCAAACTGCACTTGATGTTGCTAGAATAAAGGGGCATACCAGCGTTGTTCATGTCATTGAGGTAAACTTTGAAAGTGTGAATCTTACAGTTTATCATAATTCCCACACGCATATTGTGTAATCACAAGGGGTTGATCATATGGTGTAAGCCTCTTCCTTTTTGTAGGATCATATTTGCTACTTCTCTGGCTGGCTGCGGGAGTTCTATGGTCCAGGATTTCTTGAAGCATTAGCTCCTCAATTGTTGTCTAGAAAAATGTTCGTACCCCTTTTACTTGTTAGTGTGTTTATTTTGGTGTTTTGCCCCCCTTAGAATTTTTTTCTTTTCGCCATAATATTATTCAAGTACATCGTGGTTGAAACTTCAATGATGCTAGTTAGACAGTCCAAATAAACTTCACCGTTGCTTTTGCAGGAATAAGTTTATTTCTGTCTTTATTGTTTATTATGGTATCACATAGATGGGTTTACCAAGTCTCATTGCTTGCAGCTGGGGTGTTGTTATACCTTGTGGCTCCACTAATCCTATGAAGCCGCTCAGGTTGGAACTTGCCATTTATCCTACTTTGCAGGTATTGTACTTTTAGTTTTTTATGTTTACATATGACAGTGAGCGTCATTTGCAGTAAGATTTTGAAAAACGACGGAGAGTTATTGCTCGATTGACTCTGTTTCCTCCTATAAAAAAAACAAAAAAACACCGACTCTGTTTCCTTCTGACATCAACCATCTCTACAAGGAATACAATTTATACTAGTTAATGTATCATGAACTGTAATGTGTAATTTGCATCTTCAGCATTAATATATTGTATTCAATGGTTTGCTCATATTTGTATCTTCTGGCGTTGACTTGTATATCATTCAAGCTTAGTTGTGAATTTTGATGGATGAACAGGATGCCCAGCCACGTACTGTCATTGCCCTTTGGAAGGCTAAAATTGAGGAACCTAAGCTTCACCAGGCTGATCCTGGGCTCATTATATTTGACCAGTCCACAAGTAAGTCACCATTAGCAACTTTGTCAATTTTCTCTGTCCTTGTTGATGAGTAAGACTATCAGTGTGTTCTAAACTGGAGCTGAGAAAACTTCTTGTGGATATGATTTGATATTTCCTTTTTACTTACCTAAGTTGCTTGAAGCAATGTGTGTTGGGCAATAATGAGCCCTGCAGCTCCTTGATGGATGCCGCTTGTTGGAGCTCTGCTCTGCTTAGTATGATCCATAGTGTAGTTGCTTAGTATGATCCCTAGTGTAGTTGCTTTATGTCCCTCCTTGTACTTGCTGATAGCTGACATAGTTAGTGACTACTACTGGTGCCAAAACAGAGTTGTAGATGACATTAGGTTGTAGCCAATGGCAATGGAGAGGAATGAAATGAATTGGGTCTGGTTTGACTGTTAGTATTCATGTCTGTCTCATGTCATGCATATACCTTGATATTCCATGTAACAAGATGTTAGAACACACTCTGAAGAAGATGTTAAAATCTAATGGATGTCAAGGGAAAAGCTAAGTCAGTGCTGCCATCAGTTTCTTCATAAATTTATTCTTCGTTGGAAATTTCTTGTTCAAGTTAATTAACATCCATTAGATTTTTTATTTCATTTTTTTACCGGGAATTTGATGCCTGTTAAAGATCCGTTACTCTGTGTTTAAAGGAGCAGTTATTCTGATGATTGACTTGATATTGAAATTTATGATATCAAATTTCCAAGTGGACTGGTGTTCTCATTCTTGATATCCAGGTTTTATTTTTGTTATCTTAATTTTATACTACCATGTCTTGTGCCATTTGTTAATTGGTTTGTTTGAAATACGTGGCCAATCTTGAAAGAATACATGCACATTATACTTGCCTTTAATACTTCTAACTAAATGTCTTTGTTCTTGCTTTTCTGTTCTAAAAAGTATTGCTACAAATTTCAAGTTTCTAGTGTATCACTAACTGGAGATGTTTTATGACTGTATCTGTACCAGAAACTCGATATAAATTTGCGTCCGGCGGTGATGATGACAAACAGCAACTTCAGCGGTTATATGATTCATGCAGAGGAATTCCTCAGGTATATACGTTTTGCTGTTATGTATGTTGGATGAGTTACTTGTACTGGATGGTTAATATCTTGGAGTTTGTTTATTAGATGATTTAGAGTATGAAAAACAATAGATAGAAGTTACCGCTCTCACTTGAGATATTGTACTCAGTGCACTGCTCATTAATAAAATCCCGGTCCTTGAAGCATGGCTTTGAAAGAGGGATGTAGTGATATATTGAATGCTGACTTAATATAGTTAGTAATTTACTTTGCATACATTTGAAGGACTATTTGCCTAATAGGAACTGAACCCAAGTGCTTCAACATCTGGATTAGACTAGTACAGTTAAACCTCGATAAATGAATGCTCTTGGGACCAGCAAAAAATATTCGTTTAGTGAGTTTATTTACTTATCGATAAATGAATATATTATTCATTTATCGATAAATGAATTTTTATTCATTTAGATAGTATTTTTACATTTTTATTTTTTCGTATGATTATTTATTTTACATTTAATGTACAAATACGTATATAGACTATGTACATGCATCATGTACTTATAAGATTCTATGTATGGAATACTTAGAGTCTAAATACATGCAACATGTACTAATAATAATATTCTATGTATGGAATACTTAGAGACTAAGACAATGTACCTAACCTACCTACAAACTACTATATATATTTTTCTAGAGTCTTGGTTTGGTAAATAATTCATTCTACTATATATATCTTATGAATTTTAATGATTATTCATTTATATTTACATGGGGTCTTTAAGGATTCAAAAAAAATTATTCGTTAATGCATTTAGCGAGGTTATTCATTTAGCCCATTTGCCCAAGTCGGGACCGGAGAAAATTATTCATTTGGCGAGGTTATTCGTTTATCGGACATTCATTTATCGAGGTTTAACTGTAATGACTCAAAGTTGATTCAGTCAATTAAAGATTTCACTTAACTCTTGATTCCATACGTCTTACCTTTTCTCTATTAGTTTCTTGATATGAGAAGGGATCACCTTGTTGTTTATACCCAATTACCCATTTCTATGGTTTAGTTGTATAGACTGAAGTCATAAGCCTGACTCTGTTACGTTTTCGGAGAAAGAGGAATGAACTTTTTGTCCAGGAACTGTTCTTAGATTATGTTTTACTATTTCAATCTGTAGTCTAATCGAACTCATTTGGTTCTTCCTTACTCATGGGACTGTGGATGATGAATTTTCAAACAAATGGATACTCTGTCCTTGTTTCATATCATGACCCATCACCTGATACACTGTTGCCAAAACCTATGCAGCATTATCCTCAGACCGTGCTTCCAGGTTCTGGACATCAAACTTCGGCAGAAGCGATAGAACAGGCAACATCAATGAGTTGTGGTGGGCCACCTATTCCAAATACTAATCAGAGCCCTGGCACACTTGATGCAAATGGCTGGGGTAATTCTATGCCTAGTGACAGTCATAATGGATGGGGCACAGTGATTGCACTTAGACCTGGCTGTTCAGAGGGAATCACCAGTGGGTGGATGGATGAGGCGCCAAAAGAAGAACACAATGGGTGGGGTGTACCTCATGCTCGGCCAAGTGACATTCAAGGGCATGTATGGATCAATGGTGATAATTCCCCCACCGTTGGAACAAGTAGTCAAGTCACTGCTTCAGTTCCATCAGCACCGTCAGCGCCACCACTACCAGATGAAGGGCCAATCCTGTATCCATCAATTGATTTTAGTTCCGTGGACTTGTCAGATCCATCCTTAGATCATGGAAATTCTGCCACAACAACAGATGCTAATGATATTGGTAGTTCTTCCTCGTGCATTATATGTTGGGAAGCTCCTATAGAATGTGCGTGCATCCCTTGCGGTCACATGGCTGGTTGCATGGCATGTTTGAGTGAGATCAACACGAAGAAAGGCGTCTGCCCAGTTTGCAGGGCCAAGATAAGCCAGGTTATAAGGCTATATGCTGTCTGAAAAATGAGCATGTACAATCGATCCCTGATTGATTTGTGAATATGTCTTTATACAAAAAGCAAGTGCCGTGCAGACCAGGTTGGTTGTACTCTGCTTTTCAGGTTTTTTCTTGTAATGATATTCTGATTACACAATCTTGCCAGAAGAATATCTACAGTCTACCCCAGTGGCATTCTGGAATCAGTCAAGATCATGTCATGCCACACTTGATTAAACGAACCTTCAAGAGTCCTTCAGTTCAAAAGAGTTGTATGTGCCGTCAAGTCATTTTTTTCCATTTAGTATACCTGTGATTAGTTTGTAAAAACATTTGTTGGAAACATAAGAACCCCTGTATATAGAAGTTACTAAAGTTTGTTTCTTTTCCATCTGAACGACAAGTATCCTTAGCCTACTGTAATTTTTTTCCGCATTTGGTCGGCCCCATTAGAAATAAAGTGCTTAAGAGTTGTTGAGAGTATTGAATCACTCGTTTTTTTTCTTAATTTATATAGAGAATTGCTGATTTTGGTGGGAGAGTTTTCTGAAAAATTCCATTTCAATAGGATTTAGAAGAAATTCACAATTTCCAACTGCTGCAAGCGTCAATCTTACTTGCTTCTCTCTCTGTCTCGCAGGTAATAATTAATAATAAATATAAAAGACATCAATTAGTACCAGAGAAAATCTTCCCAAAAGCTGCGTCTAAATCCGCGACCAAGAATTAAAATACTCTCTATTAATCATTGAGACTATTAGCGGCTTACAGGTAAAATAACATCCTTTTTCTTAGTAGTTTTGGTCAAAAACATTGAACAAAAAAACAACGTTTCTTTCCCTCCCACCTCACGTAAGTACTCGTCCAGTTTCAACAAAAAGTGCACAACCTGTTGGGTTGAGTTGAATCGCGGTTGTTTAACTTCTCCTCGCATAATTCGTCTTCATTTTCTAAAAGTTACGCAAAAAGTCATGGGCCAAAGTCTTGATTCTATGATCCAGAATCAATCCAAAGACGAGTTACTGTATGAGCTGGTTCATACCGGAGATGTCGAGGCCATTAAAGCGCTTTGCAGAGAAGAAGCCAACCTTGAGGTCAGGAAAACAGAACCATTTAATGCTTACTCTGCTTATTTCTAGTTGCATGGTGTCTTTGGTACGTGGATCTTTACTTGGTTGTTGTCCCTTCAGTGGATGAATAAAGATGGTAAAACCCCTCTCATAATGGCTTGCCTTGACTATGGATTGTTCAATGTTGCCAAGAGTTTGATAGAAATGAGGGCCGATATCAATGCGTACCGACCTGGTAAATCAAAATTTTGATTGAGAATGTTAAGATGGCATATTATAAATAAAGATGCTATTTTTTTTATTAGCTTCTCGTACTTCGTAACCATTATTTTCGATCTCTCCGGGTATCCTCTCTACCCTTCCGGCAGGAGATTAATCCCATTCGAGTTTTTCGTAACCGTTAAGAGTGGAACTTTGCACTTGTAATTGTCAGGGCGTCATGCGGGTACTCCTTTACACCATGCAGCCAAAAGAGGACTGGAGCAGACTGTTAAGTTACTTCTTTCGGCTGGAGGTATGCCTTTCATCGCACCTTACATCGAGGTAGTCGCAGATTGTGGTTTGATGTAGAGGTCTTTGCCTCCACTGTAATAAGTTTTTAGTTCTTTCCTTAATACGGCAGCAAATGCATTAGTGAGGAATGATGGTTGTCAAACTGCACTTGATGTTGCTAGAATGAAGGGGCATACCAATGCTATTCGTGCCATTGAGGTAAACCTTAAGGGTGTGAATCTTACAGTTTATCTTAATTCCCCCATGGATACAAGGGGTTGAACATATGGTGTAAGCGTTTTCTTCTTCTTTCCCCTTTTCTGCAGGATCATATTTGCTACTTCTCTGGCTGGCTGCGGAATTTTTATGGCCCAGGATTTCTTGAAGCATTAGCTCCTAAATTGTTGTCTAGAAAAATGTTCATACCATACGATGCCCTTATACTTGTTATTGTGTTTCTTTTGGTGTTTTCTCCCCTATAATCTATTCTTTTTTCAAGTCCTATTAATATTATCAATTATGCCCTGATTGGAACTTCAGTGATGCTACTTGGATAGTTCATGGGAAACTTCACTGTTGCTTTGCAGGAATAGTGTTATTCTGTCCTTATTGTTTATATATAGTATCACATGGATGGTTTTACCTATCTCATTGCTTGGAGCTGGGCTGTTGTTAAACCTTGCGGATCCACTAACCCTACGAAGTCTCTCAGATTGGAACTTGCGATATATTCTACTTCGAAGGTATAGTAGTTTTAGCTGTTTAGGTTTTTTTTATATATGCCAGTGAGCATCATTGCAGTAAATTATTGAAAAAGGACAGAATTAATGCTCAATAAACTCTGTTTCAAGTTTCCTTTGGACATCAATCATCTCTATAGGACTACCTGTTAGTTAACATATAGTAACTTCAGTATTAAATATACTGTATTCACTTTTTTGCTCATTTTAGTATCTGCTTCAATCAACTTTTATATCGTTCAAGCTTAGTTGCGGATTTTCATGGATTCACAGGCTGCCCAACCATGTATCGTCATTGCCCTTTGGAAGGCTAAAATTCAGGAACCTAAGCTGATACGAGCGTGGACTCATCCGTGCCCGCACACATCGCACACGAAAGGCCTCCCACTAGACCTAGCTTTCCCCGCACACGCGCGAAGAGAAGGCTAAGAAACTGCCCTAGAGGTATACCGCCAGAGCGCGGGAGCACACGGCTATTACTTGAGGAGCAAGGCCTCGACAATGAACGACTATTACTTGAGGAGCAAGGCCTCGACGGTAAGCGCACGCCTAGCCGAAGACTTGCACTCACCGCGTCGACTAGGCCCAGGTGCACGCACCTCACGGGTTGGCTGGGCAAACCATGACGCATCCGCTCCTACAACCCTAGCAACCCATGAGTGCCTCCGCCAAGCCCTTGCTACACACGGCCCAAACCTGCCAAACTAAGAGCTTCAAGGTCCTATTGTTTAAAGAGTATTTAGGGGGTTTTCCTTATAATAGCCTTAGGTATAAATAGCTAGAAATAGGTCATTTTGGAAGGTTCTTTGAATTTGTTGAGTTATTTCCTTTTTGAAGACCACTATCTTAGGTTTAGCAATAGGGTCTTAAAACCATCCATCTTCTCCAAATTCGGGTTATTCAATTTAGTTATTGAGGGGGTCAGATTGTAATAGAGATCTTTACTATTATTATAACAAGGTTACCTAACCAAGTTGTTAGGAGGGTTTGTTGTAATTGTAAGTTCCTTTCTTGTTTATCTCCATCAATCTAATATCTATTCGCTGCATCAACTCCATCTTTACTTCATCATTTCTTCCGTCGTTCATCAACCAACCTCTCAAAGAGGGCTAGATCCAACTTTCGGGTTTCATCCATCAAAACGGAACCAAGATTGTATCATGTGATAGCGGAGCTTCATGGCTGCCTTCTAGGTTGTTTTTTCACTTTTCATTCATAGAATCCACATTTCATCCGTAGAAATTTCACCAGGCGGACCCTGGGCTCATTATATTTGAGCAGTCTACGAGTAAGTCACTGTTAACAAATTTGTGAGCTTTTTCCCCTTCCCGTTAATAAGTAAGAGGGTCGTTGCGTTTTACACTGGAACTATGAAAACTTCTTGTGCATGTGATGTGGAATGGTGCGTTGGACTGTAATAGTGTAACACAAATTACACTTAGTGTAGTTGCTCTCCGTTCTTATACTTATGGATAGCTGACATAGTTATTGAGTAATAGTAGTGCCAAACAGAGTTGTAGGCGACGGCAATGGAGACTCGATGAAATCAATTAGTTCTGGTTTGACTGTTATTATCCATGTCTGCCTCATGTCATGAATATACCTTGATATTCCAGGTATCAAAAAGTTAGAACATGCTCTGAATTGTACATGACATAGTCAAGGGAAAAGCTAAGTCAGTCCTACCATCAGTTTCTTCATAATCTTATTAAATTATTATTTTTATTGTTCCTTGGAGATTTCTTGTTTAACTTAATTAACATCCATTAGAATTTTTAATTTTTTTTACAGGGAATTCTGGTTTTGTTTCTTGATGCCTGTTAAAGATCCATTCCTCTGTGTGTTTAGAGGAAGCAGTTATTCTGATGATTGACTTGATTTTGAATTTTTTTTACCAAATTTCCTAGTGGACTGGTGTTTTGATTATGGATAAGTTTTATTTTTCTTCTCTTATTGTTCTACTATCATGTCTTATGCCATTTTGGTAATTGGTTTGGCTGTTGTTTGAAATTCGTGGCCAATCTTTGAATAATACTCGCACTTTTTACTTTCCATTTATACTGCAAACTAAATTTCTTTCTTACTGTTCTGTTTTACAAGTTTCTATTGTGCCACTGACTGGGATGGTTTACGGTTGTATAATTCTGTACCAGAAACTCGATTTAAATTTGCACCTGGTGGTGATGGTGACGGAGAGCAACTTCGGCTGTTATATGATGCATGCAGAGGAATTCGTCAGGTATATTAGTTTTACATTTTGCTGTATGCATGTTGGATGAATTTTGTTTATTAGATGATTAGAGTATGAAAAACAATAGAAAGAAGTTGCCTGTTCCCACCTGAGAGACTGTACACAGTGTAGTGCTCATTAATAACATCCCAACCCAGGAAGCACGACCAAGAAAACTGGAATCCTGTTACGTGCTTGAAGAAAGAGGTAGGAGCTTTTGTCGAGGAAGTGTTCTGAGATCATGTTTTGCTATGATTTATCTGTAGTCGAATCGAGCTCATTTTGATTACCCACCAAGACGAGCTTAGCTTGGTGGGCTCTTACAAATTTGTTTTGTTCTGTTTATGATGAATTTTCTAAACAAATGGATATTCTTTGTCCTTGTTTCTTATCATGACACCATCAGCTGATACACTGTTGCCAAAACCTATGGAGCATTATCCTCAGACCGTGCTTCCAGGTTTTGGACATCAAACTACAGCAGAAGGTGTAGGACTGGCAACAACAATGAGTGGTGGTGGGCCGATCATTCAAAATACTAATCAGAGCTTTGGGACACTTGATGCAAATGGCTCGAGTAATTCTCTGCCTAGCGACAGCCAGAGTGGATGGGGCCTAGCGAGTGCAGTTGGACCTGCACACTCAGTCTCTAGCAGCAGTGGATGGGTGGATGAGGCGCCAAAAGAAGAATACAGTGGGTGGGGTGTGCAGAGTCATGATGATAACTTCCCCACCGTTGGAACAAGTAGTCAAGGCACTGCATCGGTTCCATCAGCGCCGCAACTACCAGATGAGGCTTTGGATGAAGGGCCGATCCTGTATCCATCATTTGATTTTGGTCCGGTGGGCTTGTTAGTTCCATCCATAGATCATGGAAATTCTGTCGCAACAACAGATGTGAATGATGGGGGCGGTTCTACCTCATGCATAATTTGTTGGGAAGCTCCTGTAGAAGGCGCGTGTATCCCTTGCGGCCACATGGCCGGTTGCATGGCATGTTTGAACAATATCAAAGCAAAGAAAGGCGTTTGCCCAGTTTGCCGGGCCAAGATAAGCCAGGTTATAAGATTGTATGCTGTCTGAAAAGTAGGCCTGTACCACCGATCCCCGATCGGTTTGTGAATATGTTTGATACGTGAGCTTGTTACGAGTTCTTGTGAAGATTCAACTAGCTAGGGCATCATAGATTCATACTTAATGCACAAAAGCGAGTACCGTGTAGACCAGGTTTGATTGAACTCTGCTTTTGAGCATTTTTCTTGTAATGATATTCTGATTTACATAATCTTGCCAGAAGAATTTCGTGACGAAGAAATACGCTATACCTTATCTACTACAGTCAACCCCAGTGGCATTTTGGAACGAGTCAAGATCATGTCATGCGGCACTTGAGGAAATGAACCTTCAAAAGTCCTTCAGTTCACGAGTTGTATGTGTTGTCATGTTTTCCATTTAGTATATCTGTAATTAGCTGCTAAAAACATTTGTTGGAAACATAGAAACACTGTATGTAATATTAGTAGAAGTTAACACTAATTTTGTTCGCATTTTATTGATTACATTATAAATAAAGTACTTTTAAGTAAATTTTTTCATATATAAAAATCAATTACTCGCACGACATGTTTTCTCAATTGCTGGGGCCAGGGGAAGTACCTTATAATTGGGAAAATAAGTCTCTTTCCCATTGTAGCTGTTGTGGAAGCACCTGATTCATGAGCATTAGTACTGCCCACCATTCCAATTTCCAACATCAGGAGCCCTACCCTTTTTGTTTCTTTGACATCAGATGGTGAAACCAGCACATGGCATGGTTGTGCAAAAAAACCCATAGATGCTAATGCAACTATTTCTTGAAATTCGTTTTCAATATTTTAGATATAAATCATATGTATTTTTAAATTTATCGAATTAGAGCTAATCATGTTTGTGTTGGGTTCACGTTTGACCGACCGTAATTTTGGCCAAAGTAGAAAGGGAGAGTCACCTGAACATGTCCTTTTTTGAGGGGTGATTGGCATCTTCTTTTTCACTTCCATTTCCCCCACATTAGGGGTGGCAAATTGGTGGGTTAGGTAGGTATGGGTATGACTTAAATGGGTATGGGTAGATATAGATAGCATACTCATTTATTACCCATTTAATTTTTTAAATGAGTACCTATACCTATTTACACCCATTTAATTTATACTTACTCATTAACCCATTTAAATATAATTCTTTATTAAGTAAGATTAAAAATACCATGTTTGAACAAAAAAATGTAGATTTTGACAAAGTTTGACTATGTGACTCGATTTTAACTATGTATGTTGGTTTTATTGTTTAGGCTCGGGTTTGACCATTTAGGCTCGATTTTTATCATGTATGTTCGATTTTCAACATTCAAGCTCAAATTTGACAATTTAGGCTCGATTCTTACTATGTAGTCTCATTTAATTCCGAATTTTAACTATTTATGTGCAACGCCGCGTGCTAAAAGGCACCGACTTGCACTGGAGTCAGAAGAGCCATAGAGTGCCCTCCAGGCATAGTTATCAGAAACAAACCGGATAGCGAACCGGAAATGAAAATTTAGTGGTTCAACCGGGTTCGACCAGGTTCTACCGGATTGACCCATTGGATCATTTTGAACCGTTCACATATCGAACCATTTAGTCTTAGATAATTGAACCGGTAGATTTTTATATTCTGATGGGCCGACCCATGCCTGTAATGGGCCGACCCATCCATATTCTTATTTTAAAAATTAAAAAAAATGACGTCGTTTTGACGCTGACATTGACCTAGCTAGGTCGATAGCGGGTCAACCGATTTTTTTTGGTTCGTATGCAGGTTCGGTCAGATAGCTGAACCGAACTGAAAACCTCTTCAGGTCACGATTTGTCTGGTCCAACCACCGAGTCGGGCCGATTTTTATAACTATGCCCCCAGGTGCATACTTGCCATTCCTTGGTAGCCACTGTGCATATTGGTAGCGGAGCCTAAAGCTCAATTTTTCATTCACAGTCAGGAATGATATTGTCTAATTTAGAAGAAGGGAGGATGGATGAGGTTTATCCAGCTATGTCTAAAAGTTTGTCTTTTCCTTCCCCACAGTCACAACCCGCATTCCACACTACTTCTTCAAGTAAGGTTGATTTTCTATACGAAATCAATTATTTATCTGAGGAAGAAAAAATCTCAAATACTGAATTACCCATTGCCAATCCTTACCTAGCCTTTACCCGCCCCACTACCTCATATATAAAATCTATTCATACCCTAATTAAACATCAACCCAAAACCGTCAAAGAATACTTACAAGCTTCTCGTTTTGATCAATACCCATTTTCCTCCTCTGCAATCGAACAGTTTGTTACTCTTGAAATTCCTCCAGAGCTTCCTCGTCAATGGATAGCTCAAGGATATACCCATCTTCATTTCAGTGCAATTCGCCTCGATCTCACATACCATAGTCGTAAGGGTCTTCCTGTTACAGCCAGGATTGCTCTCCTTGACACCCGCTTTCTAGTGTATCAACATGCTTGCATCGGAACCATCGAGACTACACTTAATGCAGAAACTGTATTTGTCACTCTGTTTACTAATTTTAATATCTCTCAAAGATGATAAACTACTTGGCGCACTTAAAGTCTAGCTTCAAATCATTGGAGCCCCTCAAGTTGTAAATTATGTCACTGGTACTCTTTATTATCAAATGGTCTACCGGGTGCAGAATCATGCTCTTGACTTAGCATAAAATACATCCAATGACGCTTTACTGATTTCAGCAGATCGCAACAACACTCCTACATGCATCCATGTTCCTCATTAGCTACCTCGATCGGAGCTCATCAAACTACTACCGGATACATGAGTCACCAACTATGAGAAACTTCATGAAAATTCTCGACCATCCAATCTAGTGAGCCCAGATTCAAGAAGTCTAGTGATGGTGTCATTACCATCCATTTCGTTCGAGAAAAGGAACAATCACCACCTATGATTGAGCTTAAATTGTAGATATTTTGACTATCTATTTTCACATAATTTAGATGGTGATTCTACTGATTAGAGATGAATTTCTCTACATGTGCAGAAAATAGATCTGGAGAGGAAGTAAGCAAAGAGGGGCAGAAAAGAGCAAAATTTGGACAAAATGGAGCAGACACCTTTCTTGGCCAAGACGATCCTTCTTGGCTGGTAGAAGATTTCAGCTGGGCTTGAGGAAGGCTTGGGCCACTTGGCCGAAGACGCATGTTTGCACGGTTGCTTCTAGAAGGCGAGGCTGGACATAGCTTTGAATTTCAATTCAAATCACGGAATCAAATTTTGAAGGATTTGTTATTTGATTTGATTTGGTTAGTTATTTAGATTTAAATTTAGATTCAAATTATAATTTTTAAAACTAGGATTTGCTAGAGGATTTTAAGAGAGAAAGAACACTATAAATACTCTCTCTTACCTTCCCTAGAGGGGACATCTTTTCTTCCTGTTCAATTTTATTTCGTTTAATTGCTCTTCTTTATATTTAAATAGTTTTACCGTTTTCTTTATTTTTTTTCTTGTCTTACTCTAGCTAATCTTTCTTGTTCTTAGTAGAGGTGTTTAAAGCATGAGTATGAGCTTGCATGAGACCTAACTGATCTTATTATTATTTAAACCTATATTTAATCGATCTCGTAATTATTTATTAACGTATTTTCTGATTGATTTTAGATCTAGCTAATCTAGAGTTGAATATATAATGCAACAGTCATTCTTCTTGGTCATGGATTATTGACCAAGAGGATCAAAGTAGGCACCTACGCGCTAGCGAAACATCCGCGAAACGGTAGGGGGAAAGGTTAATGAGATCCAGTCTCGAGGATACTAGTCTGGAGTTGTCTTCCCCTAATCAGTCATCAGCCAACTCAGTAAACCCTTTAACCAGCAAGGTGCTTGTTGGTTAGGCATCATCTCTAAGAGTACCTGAGGTGGTGTTGATACAAGAGGGAAGCAGGAGTCATAAGCATACCTTGATCCTATAACAACTCTGTAGATTAAAGATGAATACCTATGCATCCATGATTGCAACTCAGGTCTCATCGCTTGCCAAGCCTCTACTAGAAATTTCTCTCATATTTGATATTTTCTTCTTGATTAGTGTCTTGACCAATCTCATATGTTTTTTTTTTAATTTTTTAGTTTTTTTTAGCTTTAAACAACCCCCCATTCACCTAAGTGTTTAATTCTAGTCTTTTATCTTATTTTAAGTCTACCCATTCTCTGTGGATCAAATCTCTTAGCACTATTTATAATCTTTTATAGGTACTGATAAGTTGTATTTATTTTTGATGGATTCGACACCCATCAACCTGCTATTTTCCATACTCAAATGATGATGGAGTCAATATCTCCCGATAACCCTATGATGGAGGTATCCCCTGGTTATGTCGTCCCAAGTGAACAACCCATTTTGTCTTTTAGCTCTGACGGCAATCCAGTCTACATATTCAAAGATGAACGTGGTCACTACTTTTTTGATGTTTGTCATTGTAATGACTGTTACTGGGATTCTATCACTGCCGATTCTGATGATGATGATGATATTGCATGGTCTCTTGACATCCCAGAACAAAAGAAGAAATCATTCTCACCTTGCAAACAACTCTCAACACGCCACGACAAAGGCAACCTCGATATTGACACCCTTGGACAACCTTCCGAAAAATTTGATTACTTTGTCAAATATTCCGCACCACCTTTATATCTTATCATACCACCGCCTCTGTCCTCTTATCAACCACCGGTGTTCAAACCTCCACCTTCATCTCCTGCCCCTTTACCTTGTTACCAAACAACCCATAAGGAGATTCAGAAGGAGCCCTCACTTTCGGTGATACAAGACCTTTTTTATATTTTCGTTCACAGATTTCCCTCCTCTACAAGAAACTGTCGATGGTCGTGAAAATAGACGGATTCCAAAACTCTATACACCAATATCCAGAGATGCAAAAGGTGGCTGACAATATATTTCCGCAGCAGAAGTTGTTCTCAATTGGCAGACGGATAACGCTATTGCTCAGAATACAGCTCTACCCTAGTTATCAACACGTGTTGATAAAGTAGAAAATAAGTTACAAGAAGGTTTTACAGCCAACACCCAGCTGCTGAAGCAACTTCAACTTCATTTAAACAAAGTTGAGAATGATATTAACTTTGTGATGCCTCTGAGTCTTGAAGCTAAACAGAATGAAAAAGAGATCTCGATTCTTAAAGCCCAAATCCAAATTCTCAAAGGAGAAAAATCTTCACAACCACCACCCACACCTCTCTTTTCATCCACACCACTCAAATCATGGGAGAAAATACATCTATACCCACCATCAACCCAAACACTCTACATACCTGACCTAGTTGAAATAGCCAAATTCTATGGAACCCATGAAACACATATCCACAAGCTTTATAACTCTAAAAAATATTCTCATATAGAATCAGGCAAGTCAAAAGTTCTTATCACAAAAGACCTATCTCCAATTCCAAAACATGAAGAACATATGGTGATCAAGTCTACAACTCAAAATCCTATTCAAAATCTCTTTCATCAATGTTCTAAGTTGTCATAAATATCACTTACAGTCAAAGATTCTAACTCTGATTTGGATTTATCCTTTATCGATCTCTCCGACAATACTGAATCATTCCCTACTTCTTCTCACTCATATCCAACATAGTTCATAAATCAAACTCCACCATATCACATAGAACCCCCTCTTGATTTTGATGGTGAAGTTGTTCTCAATGATGATGATCCCCCGCCAAGTACATCAGACGCCCATCCAGCCCCGGCCTTTCCTTCCGGCACCAAGCTTACTTTCAGCTTGGATGATGTCCCGCCATTAAAATGGCGTGAACGCCTTGATGAATTCTTGGCATGGATTCATGTTGAAAGCTCTAAACTAGGTGCTACATTATATCCCGTTCTCCATAATTTTGCCTCGTGTTTTGTGGGTATGCTCCATGATTGGTGGCTCTCCTTATGCGAATACCAACAGTTGCAGTTCTTTCAACTTCCTTCAGCTACAACAGCCATCCACGCTATCCATCAAAAATTCCTTGGTAGAAATGAAGATCATCTTGATCTTCAGAGTGATGAATTTTTCAAAATTAAATGTTGTTCTTTTGACCGCAGAGATCAAGTCTATCATTATCGCCGCATGATGAAAAAATTCTACCTCCTTGGTGGCCCGAGAGATCCGAATCTCAAACAATCTTTTCTTGCTTCTATTCCGGAACAACTCGGTGATGAAATTCTCTGGACGCTCAAAGCACAAGGTAAATAAGCCACAGATGCCTCCATGGGAGAACTATACCAGTCCATACTTAAGTCTTTGGAAAAGCTTTGTGCAACTAAAAAGTTGATCAAAGACTTCCTCAAAGAAAGTCCTTCCATCACAAATGCCTGCAAAAGACCAGACTTGATAATCAAATGTCCAACTCAACAGCCTTGTCATTGCCGTGATAAGAAGAAGAAATATTACAAGAAAGCATATCCATTGCCACAGATAGGCAAGAAGATGAAACTATTAAAAATATTTATGAAACCATGATGGCAGTTTCTTCGACGAAAATCCTCAAAGAAGAAGTCTGATCGTTGCTTCATCTGTGGAAACAAGGGTCATTTCGTAAAACAGTGCCAGCAAAAATGGACCTCCACTGCAAAACTCATGGAAGAAATATACTTATACATCGGCATTGATGTCAACAATGATGATCTCGAATCTCTCCTCCGTTGATGATGAACAGACACCACACTCTTTTCTAGTCTTGGAAGATTATGATGACACTGGTTTCTCCACAGAATCCAGTAACAATCTCTAACTCATGGAACTCCCAATCCTCATGAGCTCATAACTAGTTCCTCTAATACCAGTCACGGTCCTTCCAAGAAAATATGATCGCTCATTTTATCTTACTGCATTCCTTGATACGGGAGCGACTCAAAGTATAATGGATCCTTTCATTTTACCTCCCAATTTCTAGAGACCACACCAGCAATATTTTCGAACGACCAATAATGAGGTATTTTCAACAGATCTTATCAGTCGCAACATCACCCTCAAGTTCTTTCCAGGATGCTCCATCACAACCCAAGTTCTTGGTTCCACCCTTCCTGGTAAAGATTTAGTTCTTGGCTTTAATATCTTTACTAAACTCAAAAGGTTTCGAATACCTTATGGTATTGGTTTTAAACAATATTTTCAACCCTATATTGCAAAAACTCCCCCCATTAGAATTCCCTCCATCTTTCTCCATTGAAGAAATCAAAACCATAATCATTTCCACCTCCTCTGCAACCAACCATACTGATTTCCAAACCAAATGCTCAAACCCACTTTGGAAAAACAATGATTTCTTCAACCTCACAAAAGCCAGTCATTCTGGAATGAATCCAGATCATTAAAAACTCGTCGTAGCAGAATGCCAGCAACTCCTTGCCCAAGGACTCATTGAACCTACTAACTCACAGTGGGCTTATGAAGTACTCTATGTCCCCGTTTGGGGTTCTGGTTCTACTTGGGAAAGTCATTTCCCAAGTAGAAATCAACCAAGGATGGTGTTTGGCTCCCTCCTTTTCAACCAGAGCTTTTTAAAAGCTCTAGTCGCTTTGCCTTCATTTGCTCCAAAATCAGAAAGGAGCCAATCGCTCCAGTGGGTGGAAATGCATTTTGGCAAAACACGGGAAGGAGTTTTCAAACAGTAGATTTTAATGAATTTTTGTTAAATCCATATTTGCCCCTCATCTCCTCACGCTACAAGACTTCTTCTTCTTCTCCATCGTGAAAAGTTCTCCTTCTCTTATGGTTTTGATGGATGAGGCGATTGTGATGGTGATGGTGTTGTGGAGGTGCGGCGGTGGTGGGTGGCTGTGGTGAATCGGAGATTGAGGGAGATGTGAGGAAATTGGGATTGAAATTGGATTGGATTAATTGGGTTATGGCGGAGGAGAGGCAGAGGAAGGAATGAGGTGAACAGTGACTTGTACCAAATTAATTATAATGGCACAATGGTAAATTAGAGTTATTTATTTATTTATTCGGTTCGAGCTAATCGGGACGAGAAATCTTGCTCAAAACTGATAAAACTCGAACGAAAAATACCGAAATGTGAAATAAAATAGAATAAAAGAAATGATACGAAATATAAATATAAAAATGTAAAGTAGATGGAAATGTAAATAATTTATTTTAGTTTTTTTTGTTATTTAGCAATTTTAACTAATATTTACAAAATGCAAGGTCAAGTTACTCTTTTCAACAATTAATAATGAAACATTAATATTTTTAACCTATTATAAATTACCGCAAATTAATCACACTAAATTATTTTATTAGTTTGGATAAATTATTAATGAAAATAAATATTATTAAAAGTAGAAAATAAATTACATAAACTTTAACTTTAAATTGATTAAAAGTGTATAACTCAAACATGTACTTTAGAAATAACGGTTTATGGCACCACGGGGTTCCTAACTCAAAAATGTTGTTGGAACAAAATTGTAGCATAATTTTTTATTATAAATAAAATGTTAATTATTTGCTTACAAAAATATATTGATTAAAAATATCTATATAGAGTTTGCAAAAATTTTAATATAATGCTTTAAACCATGGTATTAATAACTTATATTTGTTATGGTATTAATAAGTTTAATTTATTTATGATATTAGATAAATAGTAGGTGGTAGATGTTAGATTATAAATAAATTGATTAAAAACATATATAAAGATACTAAAAATATTAATTGTAACACTTAAAATGAATTATGCCCTTTATGGTCATTTTACATTCCAACCATAGTTTTAAAACAATTTTTACCAAACACCAAAAACAACTTCTGGTTTCCTCACAGAACTTTTAACAAATATTTACCAAACAGCTTATTCATTTTCCAGCAAGTCATTTTCAAACAGAACTTCTTCCCACAGAATTTTTCCAGCTAGAACCGGAACGCCAAACAGACCTTATGTCAACAAGCGCTCAGAACAAGTTCGTGGAGAGATACGATTAGTAATCAACTACCAACCTTTGCATCATTTCCTCCAAGATGATAAGTTCTCATTGCTAAACAAGTCAACTCTCTTCTCCAACCTTTCCAATGCGAAGATCTTCTCCAAATTTGATTTAAAGGCAGGTTTTTGGAAACTTAGAATTCATCCAGATGAACGACACAAGACTGCTTTCTGCATCCCTGATCACCATTATCAATGGATTTTTTTACCTTTCGGTTTGAAAATAGCTCCCTCCATCTTTCAGAAAGCTATGATCTGGATTTTCAGCTCCCTCTATTTTTCAGAAAGCTATGATCTAGATTTCCAGCCTCCTCCTACACTCAACACTTGTCTATATTGATGGCATCCTTCTTTTCTCTCATGATATGTCTGCACATCAGCGATTTCTCCAACAATTCGCAGATATTGTTCGTAAATATGGCATCATGCTCTCTAATCCCAAGATGCATGTTGCCAAATTGGAGATCGACTTGGCATGCATATTAAATATTGTGCATATCAACCAGGCGATCATATCGGAGCTGAACTTCTCAAATTTCTAGATGAACAACTCACTGTCAAACAACTACAACAATTCATAGGAATAGTCAATTATTTCCGATATTTTGTGCCAGTCATTGCCAAGGTTCTCAAACCTCTTCAGCAGCTCTTAAAAAAGAATCCCCCATCCTGGTCCTCTTCTCACACTAAGGCGATACAAGAAATCAAAAGGATTGGTTAACATCTTCCACCACTACACATTTCATCCACTAGCACACGTATCTTGCAGACTGATGCAAGTGACAAATATTGGGGAGTAGTTCCACTCAAAGAAGACAATGAAAAATGTTCTATTTGTGGTCACAAAAGTGGTAAGTTCAAACCTTCTGAACTTCATTATCACTCCACTTTTAAAGAGATCCTTGTTGTCAAGAATGCCATAGGGAAGTTTGAATTCCACCTTGTCGGCCATCGATTTACGGTTGAAATGGATGTCTCAGTTCCTAAAGATGTTACAGTTCAAACAGAAACAAATCCCAAATGCTCAACTTCTCCGATAGTCTCAATGGTTTAGTAAATATTCCTTCTCTATCACCCATATCTCCGGTAAAACCAACCTTATCCCAGATTTCTTGTCCAGACCACCAAACTCCTCCAACCTTTCTTCCATTAACATGATGAGTCACTCTTCTTCAAACAATCCACTATCTTATTTTTCTCATCCTTTGTCCAAGCACATTCCCCTAGAAATTCTAGAACTTTTGCGTCAGAATACCCTCGATCAAGAGTCATACACCCTCATTTTTAGATATCAATCTAAGATTATTTGTAAATATGGTAAAACCATAATCAAACCTGTTGGACTACACCCTAAATATCCTTTCATTCACCTCTTTCGTCTCACCTCTTTGTTTCATATACCTGTGGAGGTTCTCCATTTCTTTTGGTATATGTGTCAAAATTATTATACAAGTGTTCAGTTCAACATTAAGGAATTATAACGTCTTGTCCACATGGCAAAACACATGCCTAATTTTGAGCATGACGGGCATATTACACAATTTCTACAATGTTATCATTCCATTTCTTACTGGGAGATCATTTGCAAAGAAGC
Source organism: Viola odorata (assembly GCA_963691705.1). Classification (NCBI taxonomy): domain Eukaryota; kingdom Viridiplantae; phylum Streptophyta; class Magnoliopsida; order Malpighiales; family Violaceae; genus Viola; species Viola odorata. Next base: position 23,987,984 of record OY829544.1, on the reverse strand, counting down.
ATGGATGAAGACCAGCAGACACCCAAAGTATTCTATTACTCAAATGGGTTCTCCAGATGCATTCATGGTTCTAAACTTTCTTTTTCCACATCGCGTCATCACCAATGCAACTTCGAAAGATCTAGTTCCTTTTCCTCAAGTAACTCTCTATTTAGCTAGCGATTATGAGTTTGGCTATCCATGGGATTTTCAAGAAAAATACATGTGACTCTATTAGAAAATGATCAGTGAACTCAATCGCAAGATTCCAGAAGAAATTTGGCCAACAATGGAAGAAGATGCTCCATGGGAATTCATCCCACCTGAATACGCAAGAATGTATCAAGATGACTTCAAAAAATACTATCATACCAAGCGTCTCAAACTCCAATCCACCTCTCCATCAGCTCAACAAAAAGATACAACAACAATTTCCATGTCATTACTTGTTACTAAAGGATTGGATAACATCGATGAAAGCTCGACAAGTATTTATCTCAACCTTGGTGATAATCCAGATGATCCATATCTGCAATATCTTATCCCAGGAGAAGATAAATTTGTTATTCCAGGAGAAGACAAGTTTGCCTCTATCTTTCCCTCCAAGTAAAGCGACAAGTACTTCTAGAAGAAGGAACTTCACCTCCAAGTGCTTCCACTTGAAGTATCACATGTACAATAGTGTTTCTGTGTCTTTTGTAATATTAGGTGTTTTGTTTGTTTGTGTAATAAGCAGCAACAACTCATCACATGACCTGCCAGCTACCTTGTTTGTATTTCTCCTGTGATTGTCATATGTCTATCATATGATAATCTGTCCTGTTAGGTAGGGTGTTTTGTCTTTTTAAGCATTTGTAGGCTAGTCTGCAGTTAGATAAGCTTAGATCATGTGAGTCTCAGGTGTCCTGTACTTGTGTTTTTCACATGGATCAGTTTATCCTTTCCCTTATATATAGAGGGAGGTATCCATTATACCAACCATCCAATAAATAAATAAAACTTAGCCTGCAAACTTCAAAATATGTCTAGATAAATATCCTCTCTCTACCTAAGTTTTCTCTAAATTAACCTTTCATTTATGACTATACAACCTTTATCCTTTCAAAAACGAATGTCTCATGGGTGACAATATGGTTTGCTTCATCAACCTGTTCGTCCAACCATGAGAATTATTTATCTCCAAACAAAGGTTCATGGTTAGCATCATGGTTTTTCTCATTAAACCATGTCAGGCCTCATTACTCAAGTTGTTCAACCTACTAAGAAGACTGGTTAAAAACGTCGACTTGCACCAGAGCTAGAAGAGTCATAAAGTGCCCCTAGGTGCATATTTGTCACACCCCATTTTTCTATTGAGAAAAAAAGAAGGTAACTAAAATTTAGGCATATATTGTATAGTATTGCTCAATTAGTACAATAAATTGTTTACACACTTACCTAATTTAAAAATAAACGTATGTAATTTTTTTTTCATCTCCTCTGCAACTTTTTTTTTTCTTTCTTATTTTTTTCCTTTCTCCCCTGCCTACCAACACCTCCATTAAAACCTTAAGAACCAGCCATGGCCGCCCCCCACCTCTCAATCATCACCATCATCCACTCAAACACCCCTCGTCCTCCTTCCAACGTCCACCCATAAATACAATTGGCTACTACCACCCATTCAAAACATACCCACAAGGACCACTGCCACCCATTAAAACTTCAGCTCATCTCTTTCATTGGAACCCTTATACAAAGCGAATGAAGATTTTTTGGAAGAGATTGATGGATAATTTTTTTGAGAATAAATTTCTAAAATCTTTAATAACTATTAGAGATTTAGATCTGAAAAGCTGTAATTTATTAGATTTCATTTTAGACTCATTTTTTCCCCCTCTACTCCAATGGATTTTTTGTTTTAATGCTCATAGATTCCTACAAATGGTTGCTGTAGAATGGTGAAGGAGTCAGGGTAGGAAAATGATGGACATATGGTGACAACGATTCTGAGGGCAAATGGTGAAGGGTCGAGGGAGATAGGCATGTGGTCGTGGCTGGTGGTGATGGTAGCGGCAGTAGTGGTGGTGGCAGCAACGAGGTGGCAATGGTACGGATGCATCGGTGCATCTTCCGTTGAGATGATGCCACATGTACAAAAATAAACTATTCTGTACATGTGGCATTCCATCAATGGGAGATGTATGGTGGATGCGTTCTACTGAAGTTTTTTCCATGGTAGTAGTGACTTGGGTTTAATTGATTACCCTTGTCCCACGTAGGAATCAATTCATTTAATATCCATACTCATTTAATTAGTTAGATATGAGTATATAATTAAGTATGAATATATATTTGACACTCTTGCCCCACAGGGGGAACCAATCGATAAAAGCTCGTTCTTTGCCGGAGGAAACATTGCGTATACACCAAACAAACATAGTAGTTAGGACTTAGGCAGACATCATATTTTAGGGAAACACTGCATTGTTTAATTAATAATTAATTAATAGGATTGTTCATCATTGTTTGACCTGATTAGGTCGCAAGAAAATGCAAGCATGTTGTGTTTTTCAAGATATCCATAGGATACCTTATAAAATTGATAACTTTTTACCAAAGTACCTTAATATATTTAGTGTACTAATACATGCATTTCCGAAGCATGACGCGGATAGTACTTAGTTTATAATTAACTCCTAAAAAGTTATAAATACACTAAAAACAAAATTATGATCTTATAAGTTTTAAGTTTTTTTAGCATATTTGATGTTTTTTCTTCCATAACAAAAGTTCTCATGTATATATCAAAAAATCGATGAAAAACGTTATATTTACACATATTGTAAAACTTTTTTAGTATATATATATGTAATTTTTTAAAAACTAAATTACACTTAAAACATCATCCACGTGATGCTTCAAAATACCTAATAAAATCTCCACAAACACAATCTAATTAGTTCTTCAGGTGGTTGGTTTTTTTTCCATTTTCCCCTTTTTTCGACATTTTCTAGCCAAGTGATAACAATTGAGATAGTCCTAACGGTCCTACTGCACAAACGGTTCTTATCGGAACGGATCCCCCTGAGCTCCATAAGGATATCCCCTGTATTGCCCAAGGATCAGCGAAGGATTCCTAGGATGGTCGACTTCAGCGGAGGGGGACTCACGCAATTCTATACGCACGGCGTCATCCCATCCTAGGGACCCACAAGGTTATCGCTCCCGGCAGCCCCATCAGACATCGCCCGTGACGTCATCCACTGATATCGCCTGTGACGTCATCATCAAACGGCGCCCTCATTGATATCGCCAGGTATCGCTGTCCAGATCTATAAATACCCCACCATTTTTCACAATGGGGGGAGGGACTCACCTAGAGAAACCTCTACCACTTTTAAAACCCGAACTAACTTAAGCATCGGAGTGTTTACGCAGGAGCTCCCCCTCCGGCACCTTGCAGGTACACTCGCCGCTATTCACCACCGTTCCGATCGCACACGACGCAGAATCTCACAAGATTGACATTGAATCTTATCAAATGGTGCTTTCGTTGAGAGCTTTGGTATATTAAGTGAGCGTCCTTAATAGCCAAGCTCCGTTTAGTCGGAAGATTGGAACGGTCATGATCACAGGATCGGAGTCGATCCGATCATCATCCTCTAATATCCCTTTCCAAATCCGCAGGCGGCTTTTTCCCTTTGCTACTGCTGATCTCTCCATGACGACACAACCAATTATTTCAGGACCCCTAGACCATTCGGCTGGAATTGCTGGAGGAGTGGTCTCCTCGCAAACAGACATTTTGTCATCTCAGATGGCGGGATCCGACTTCTCCACTCCTCTTTCGAGAGAATATACACTCAACCATGAACATCCTTTCGCAATGGAAATAGCGACCCTTCGTTCTCGACTGGAATATTTGACTGAAATGGGCACAAGAGGCACTCCCGGTGCTTCTGGATCTGGTCTCCCTCCTCGCATCATGTTTACTCTATCTATTGTCGCTGATCGACCTTTGTCACTGTTGTTTTCAGAAAACCTCCAGATGCCTTTACCTGCTGGAAATCCTCTGAGTAGCGCTGGGCAGCTTGCTCAAGGAAGAGTAGAGGCTTATGTACCGCAAATGCCGCAAGGTCTCCTCCTACAAGGAGACAGGCAACTTGAGGGGGTTAGGAACCGGTGGGACGGACGGAGGGAAGGAGTCCACAGAAGTCTGTCTCTTGAATACAGTGACAGGTCCAGTAGCCGAAGGTATCGAAGTCGTTCGCGCAGGAGTCGCAGTCGATCTCCTAGGCGACATCTTACTCCAGAACCGCGAGATAGAGGGCGTCAAGCTGACATGTCTCCCCCACGTCAAGCGCGTGAAATTCTTGACGATACATCGGGCCACCCATTTAGCCGTCGCATAAGGCGTCACCGAGTCAGTCGACGTGTAAAGCTTCCCACTGACACTTATGATGGTACGAAAGATCCCATCTCACATATCAATAAAGTGAAAGATTTTGTTCAGTTTCAGACCCACACTGATGGGGCGCTATGCCAAATATTTTTTATGACGCTATCGGGCATTGCGCGTCTCTGGTTTGAAGGTCTCCCTGGTGGATCCATTAGTAATTTCTCACAGTTAGAATCTAAATTTTGGAGCAGATTTAGCACCGTAATTCCAATCAGAAAATCTACCGCCGCGTTGTTTGACATACAGCGAATGCCTCAAGAATCCTTGAAGGATTTTCTCAGCCGCTTCGATCTGGAAATGTCCTTAACGCCGAGCGTTACTATCGATTTTGCTATAGAAGCTCTGAAAAGAAATTGTCGTTATGGGAAGCTGAAAGACGCACTTATGGTGGACCCCCCATTGACTTTAGACGCGTTGAGACTTAAAGCCCACAATTACGCGAAAATGGAAGAAGAAGAAAACAGAGATCGAACGTACAGTGTGCCGCAGGGGGCATCTCAAATCACTGCTGCTCCTGCGAAGCCTCTACCCGATGACCATTTTATCGATGATTACGCTAGGCGGAAGGATCATATCCCCAAGACCTCTGACAGACAAAGGGGCAATTTTCTGAAGGGAAAAACCAGTGGCTCCCCCACTCGGCGGCGCGGGGATTCTTATAAAAATTGAACGTACGACCCAGATTTTCCTTCCCTCAATGTGCCAAGGGCCGAAATTTTAGCGATAGCGGAACAGCGAAACCTTCCCATCCGCTACCCCGCGCCTGCAAAACCAGGAGTGTTTTTAGGGAGAAGAGAAAATGCTTATTGTAAATTCCACAAAGCTAGAGGCCATTCCACGGAGGCGTGTAGAGACTTAAAAGCGGCGATAGAACGATTGGTTGAAGAAGGATATTTGGGAGAATTCACCACCCAAATAAGAGAAGATGCCTGCAATAATCTCATGAAAAGGACGGCGGATGAACGACCCGTTCCTCCTCACGACCAGCAAAAGGATAATATTCCCGGAGGGAAAGATAGGGAGGCTCTCACGGTTGATGACGAGTATATCCCCATGATTAATATCATTGCGGGAGGAACTCCCTATATGGACGAGTTAGAGCAGCTGACGTTCCTGAAAAGAGACAAACGCGCACGAGATGGCACGATGAAAAAAGGAGATGCGATAGGCATTTTAGATCGAATGGTACTGTCCTTTTCTGAAGAAGATGAGAAAGGCGTCATCTACCCACACAATGATGCTTTGGTAGTTACGCCCGTCATCGCTAGCCATGGAATCAGAAGAACTCTCATTGATAATGGGAGTGCGGTGAATCTCTTTTCGCTGGAAGCCTACAACCTCATGAAACGCCCTACTAATGAGCTAACACCTAGTAAACGGCCTATAGTCGGCGTTGATGGAGTTCCAATCCCTGTTACGGGGGTGATTACCCTGCCTATATATTTCCGAGAAGACACCTACAAGCGATCAGAGAACTTGTTATTCCTTGTCGTGGATCTGAATTTGCCCTACAATGTCGTACTCGGACGACCTTTCCTTAACCGCTTTGGCGCAGTGATATCTCAGAAGCATCTGAAGATGAAGTACCCCTCCTGGGATGGGGTGGTAACCATAAAGGGTGATCAAAAACTAGCAGCTGAATGCTATTCGCTCATGACCCAAAGAAGCTGCGATAGGTACGTGTGTATAGCGACAGACCCCTATGAACAAAGCGATGAGAAGCGTGCCCAACCTCTGGACAAGATGGTGCCCGTTCCAGCAATCAGAATAGAGGAGGCAAGTTTCCTGATTAGTGAAAAACTTAGCCCAGCGGAAAACCTCCTACTGGCCCGGCTACTGAACAAATACCAAGGAGACTTCGCGTGGAAACCCGCGGATATGCCAGGAATATCGGGTGAAATAGCCGAACATCGGCTTAATGTGGACCCAGAGGCCAGGCCAGTACAGCAAAAGCGGCGCGCGTTCTCTAATGAAAAGGTGTTGGCCGTGGATAAAGAGGTAGCGAAGCTCCTCGATGCAGGATTCATTCGTGAAGTTCAATATCCCACCTGGCTAGCGAACCCCGTTCTTGTTCCTAAGCCCAATGGGGATTGGCGCATGTGCATCGACTTTACTGATTTAAATGATGCCTGCCCTAAAGATTGTTACCCGCTTCCTCGGATAGATCAGTTGGTTGATCAGACTGCTGGATACGCTTATTTAAGCTCACTGGATGCCAACTCCGGATACCATCAAATTCCTATGGCCCGGGAAGATGAAGAAAAGACTGCGTTTCTCACTCCAAAGGCCACATACTGTTACACGGCGATGCCGTTCGGATTGAAAAATGCCGGGGCAACGTTCCAACGAATGGCCAACAAAATATTTGAAGAACAAATTGGGAGGAACGTAGAGGCGTACGTCGATGATATATTGGTAAAAAGCACGAGTTTTCAAGATCACCTACGAGACTTAAAGGAAGTCTTTGATGTAATGAAAAGGTATCGCATGAAGCTGAATCCCCAAAAATTCATGTTTGCATTCCAAACGGGAAAATTCTTGGGCTACGTCGTTAGCCAAAAGGGTATTCTGCCTAACCCTTTGAAGATCAAAGTGATACAAGACATGATATCGCCCAGAACCGTCAAAGAAGTACAAAGACTCACAGGGCGAGTCATCGCCCTTGGACGATTCATTTCTAAGCAAGGAGAGAAGTGTCTCCCTTTTTTCAAAGTTATACGGAAAAAAGCTTCATTCGGGTGGACCCCTGACTGCGAGGAAGCATTTATCAGCCTGAAAGATTATCTGTCGTCTGATTTATTATTGACAAGGCCCGAGGCAGGTGATACCTTATATTTGTATCTTGGCGCTGCAGACGAAGTGGTCAGTGCCGTCCTTGTTCGCGACGACAACCACTCTCATCGCCCAGTCTATTTTGTGAGCCACGTTCTTAAAGATGCGGAATTGCGGTACGCCCGAATCGAAAAGATAGCGTTCGCTCTTATACAAGCCACCCGCAAAATGGACCGATACTTTCAGTCTTATTCCGTCATCGTACTCACAGACCAGCCTTTAAAAAGGATCTTTCGAAAGCCTGAATTTTCCGGAAGGATGTTGATCTGGGCACTCGAATTGGAACAGTATGGATTGAGGTATCAGTCTAGACCGTCTGTAAAGGCTCAGATCCTGGCTGATTTCATAGCGGAATGCACCTTTACAGAGGATCCTTTAGAAGGCGTACCTGAAGCGGAATGGGGCGATATGGATCTCCCATTCCCGGAAACCTATACGGATCTCTGGATCGTCCATGTGGATGGGGCTAAAAACCAAGAGCTGGCTGGAGCTGGAATCTTTATAAATGGGCCACATGATATGCAAATACAATACGTCATCCGAATCCTACAACCGTTATCTAATAACGCGGCAGAGTATGAGGCGTTGCTAGCCGGGCTCAGAATTGGAAAGGAGCTTTCTTCTAAAGGAAGACATGATACTGGAAGAACAGGAGACCTGCGTCTAAAAATCTGTGGTGATTCCAAGTTAATAATGGACCAGGTCTTGGGGCACTCTCAGGCCCGAGAACCCATCATGATTCAATATCTCGCCAAAGTGAAGCGAGAACTGTTGGAAATAAAGAAAGAGGGCATGCAAGTCAGCTTTGAGCATATTCCCCGGGAGGAAAACGCTGAAGCAGACAACCTAGCGAAATTGGCCGCAAACCCGGAAGCGTTCATACCCAAGGACATATATTATCGTGAGCTATCGGTACCATCCTTCATGGAGGAGCAATGTGTGGAGGAACGTGATAGCGACTGGCGAATTCCCGTAATCAAATACTTGAAACACGAGGAACTGCCTGAGGATACCGTTGAAAAGAAGAAGGTACTGAAACAGGCAGCCCGCTGTACGTACTATGACGGGGATTTGGTTCGAAGATATTTCTCTCACCCTGCCGCCAAATGTATAACTGGGCAAGAGGGTCTTCACACCTTGCGCGAAATCCATGAAGGAGTGTGTGGTATGCACGTGTCAGGCGATACCCTGGCGGCACAAGTCTTCCGGTCTGGATTCTATTGGCCCACCATTCGAAGAGATTGCCACAATTATGTGCGAGCTTGCCCTAAGTGCCAGGAGTTTGCTAAAATTCCTCGGCGACCTGCCACCGAAATATCTGAAATTATCGCCCCTTGTCCTTTCGCCAAATGGGGGATCGATATCCTAGGTCCATTCCCAAAGGCAAGGTCCCAACTGAAATTTGTGATAGTGGCGGTAGACTATTTCACTAAGTGGGCAGAGGCTGAAGCGGTCGCCACAATCACGGCAGAAAAAACTTGGCGTTTCTTTAAACATCAAGTTATCATGAGATTTGGCATACCCCGTGTCCTCGTCAGCGACAATGGGACGCAGTTCACCAGCCAATTCTTTCAAGACCAATGCTCAGAATTCGGAATCGAGCAACGCTTTTCCTCCGTAGCTCACCCGCAAACTAATGGGCAAGCGGAAGTGACCAATCGGAGCATCCTCAGCGGTATTAAGAAAAATCTAGAAGGGTCTAGAAAGAAATGGGCTGATGAGCTACCATACGTGATGTGGGCATACCGCATGACCGTTAAGACTAGTACCGGAGAGACGCCCTTCGCGTTGGCCTTCGGGACCGAAGCCGTCACACCAGTAGAAATTAGAACCATGAGCCTACGGGTGGCCCACTTTCGCGAGGAACTAAATGAGGAAAGGTTACGAGCTAACCTGGATGCGTTACCAGAAGTCCGAGAAGAAATCCTTCTGAAAACGCAACATTATAAACGAAAGATGGCCCGATATCATAACAGGCGCATTAAAGAGCGGTTGCTGAAAGCTGGTGACCTGGTGCTCAGAGACAAGCGAGCGGCAGGACAACGAATGGGGAAACTCAGTCCGAACTGGGAAGGACCATATCGTGTCACCCACGTTGTCGGGAAAGGAGCCTATCGCCTGGAGACACTCGATGGTACACCCCTATCCAACTCTTGGAATATCGCTCGCTTGAAGCTATATTATGCTAGAATTTAATTTTATCTGCACCTTTGATTTATGCCGACCCTAACCATGACTAACGCTCGATGAGAGAGCTTTCGTGGGTTTTTGTGGTTGCTCTTGTGCAGATAAAAAGGGGGTATCTTGGGGAAGTGAAAAGTCCTATCCTTGTGATGGCCGGTCTTGATCAGATGACCCACTAAGTGAGGGTACTACCCAACATACCTTGAATAGCGTCGGATTGAAAGATCCTAGACGCCCCCGGGGGTGAAAAGTCCTACCCTTGTGATGACCGATCTTGATCAGACGGCTCATTAAGTGAGGGCACCACCCGGTATCTTTGGGAGTGAAAAATCTTTTCCTTGAACGGACCGTTCTCGTGGAGACGGCCTATCAAGAAGAGGCACGCCCAAAAAAAATAGAAACTCCGTCTAGAAACAAGACTCCTATCTTAACGGCTGGGCTGCTGCAGCCAGGCCATTAAGGAAGGACACGGTTCTAGACGCGAGGGCAACGCCCAAAAGTGAAAATTCCCTAGCCTTGTGATAGCCGTCCCGATCCGACAGCTCACTAAGACGAGGCACTTAAGGGCCGATCGTGAAAACAGGGAAACGTGGAGAATCGTGAAATCCCGGCTAGTAACCAGATGTGTAATCCCTGGTGAAGTATAGAGCTGATAGCGAAAGCGATTCTCCACGGGTTCCAGAGTAACGCCTTATGATGGCAGCGGAAAGGCTCCTAGGGGTAATTACTGTCTCTCGTAACATGTTTTTGTTACTGATGATTTACAATTAAGAATGCGCAGAATACTTTTCGGGCAGCGAAAAGAGCGAGGATCTCATGAGAAGAGATACCATCAGGCTCACTCGGAAAGCTAGCCCAAGGCCGAGTTCCGTAATTTTGACAGGAACGCTAAGGGTCTGTTCGGGAAAGAAAGCGCATGGAATAAATATGGCGAAGATAACGCCAAAGGAGTTCGCAAACAGACAACTAGACAAAAAGAAAGGCAGCGATAAAGTTGTCCGAACATATCAAAATATTTAAGGGGGGCTACAAACGGTGATGGTCAAACTAATAGCAAAAACTTAATGACGATTGGTCACTAAGGGAAAAGCGATAAAGCCTCAAAGCGCATCAACCTTCGGGGTTCCTCCTTTTCCAGCCTGCCGCTTTAGCCTGGAGAAAGCCTTCCTCGTTAATGTGCCCTGATCTTCGTTTAAAGGCGGCAGAGACCTCATCGGGTTTGTACGCGTCGACCCCGTGGGCTTCCTCAAAACAATCAACCAAAGTGATGGCAGTCTGTTCGACATGCCACATGCTCTTATCGGCTGACTCTTCCTCTAGGGCAGCTTTCTCCTTGATCAGAGACGATCTCTCATTCTCCCAGGATAATTTCTCATTCTCCAAAGCGATGACTTTGGCCTTTTCCGCTGCTAAGGCGGCAGATTGCTCTTTTTCTTGCTCCCGATGAGCCAACAATAAATTTGTGTGCTCCTTCAGCCACTTTTTCTTCTCATCCCGCTCCCGCTCCAATTCCTTCAAAGCGGAGGAGAGGGAAGCGGCTTGACTTCGCACTTCCTCCGCCCAGTAATGGAAAGACATCATGTTGGTAAAAAGAGAAGAGCGTACGGAGTTTTCCCTGTCCAGCACAGACCTCGAAAGAAAAGCTTCCCGTTCTGGCGCAGACGCCAATACTTGAGAAGCTAGAAAAGCCGTAACCTCATCGGAGCCGTCACCCCCTAACGCGGTCAAAGTAGTATTCCGGAGATCGAATAATCCAATTTGATGGGTCACCGCAGCGGGCCCACTCAGCGGACCGAGATCTACTACACAGTTAAAAGTGGCTCCTCCTTCACTAAAACGGTCCCGGAGGGGGATACGCGAAGGAAGAAAACCCAAGGAAAAGGGAGCGCGGACCTGTGACGATGAACCTCCTGAAGCGATATAAACACCATGAGGCTGATAGCCGGAGAAATCCTGTGAGACATCCTGGTATCCCATATTGGGCGGATACACATGAGCGGAACCGCCGAAAGAATGGGGAGAAGCCTCCATGGTATCGCTAGTGCCCAGATTCCCCAAAAATCCTGAAGGATTCTCTCCCTGAGGAGCAGCCGTAGATTCAAACCCATCCGCGGACCTATTCTCTGCCCCGGTAGTAAAGGAAGAGGGGTTTCCGCCCTCGTCTCCCAATCGCTGTCTCTTCTTGGAACCGGTCAGCGCATAACTCAACTCCATGTTGTCTGACGGAGGAGCGAAGGTAGCAACAGTGATAGTGTCCTGCCAAGAATATAATGTAAAATACAGAAAGAAAAGAAGAAAGAAATTAAACAACAACAGAAATAGAAATGTAGCCTATGACGGCTAGAAAGTACCCTTACCACAGCAGTGTTGGAAGGAGGCGCTTCTGAAGAGCCTGCCGCGTCCGGAGAAGGTGTTAGAGCGGCAACGCTTCTTGTTTTTCTCTTCTTTTTTCCTTTGGCAATGGCCTTAGAGGCCTGGGAAGAAGAAGAAGTCTGAGCAGGAGGAGCAGCGACGGTCACGAGGGGAACGCCCGAAGGAATGTCGGCCGAAGAGGACACTTGGACAACGCTCGTGGAAGCGGCCGAAAGTTCGGTGGGATTATCAGTTGCTTCCGTGGAAGCGTCTCTCTCTTTTTCCTCTCTCTCTTGAGCCCTCCTCAAACATCTCCTTACGCTCTCGGGTTTATAGTTGGGATCCGTCGCTGCGAAAGTACAAAATAACGTCAGCGTTAGTAACAGTAACAGCAAAGAAAGGAGTAACGCAGCACTCACATTTAACACAACCACGAATGTCCATTCAACAAGCCACTTGGCGAATGTGAACGCTGATTTCCAGTTCGAGTAATTTGTTTAACCAGCCTTGTTCACGCTGCGGAAGGGTCTCTGGTTGGCTCCAAGCGGTGTCATCCACGTTTTGGTTAAACCCAGATCGCCACCAGGAACAAAGATCTTCAGGAATATCTACCACAAAAAACTCCTTTTTCCAGCCATCAATGGAAGACTCGATATGGAGGAGTTTCCAAGTAAAGGACTTAAGAGAGTCATCGTCGAAGCGGGGCGATATCGTTATCACTCCCCGACATTTCATCAGCTTAAAAACAGATTTAAGCAGCAGAAGGGAAGGGGAAGTAATCTTTTTTGTATTTACAGAGCTCCAAAAAAGCATAAACATAACAATATGCATTTGGGGACAATTGGGCCGGAGACAGATCGCTGGCAACAAGCAATTCCTGGACAAAAGGGTCAATGGGAAGGCAAAAACCATAACGGAACATCTGCGCATACATGACCCTACGAGTGCCCGTCAAAACACTGTTCAAACGTAGAGACTCGGGGGCAACACTGGCCTTATAATCATCAGGGATGATAGCATTATGGGCGGCCAAATGCTCACGAAGAGCGGCTCAGAGGTGATAACACTGGCCGTAATATCCATCCTTTTTTATCGGCAGATTTCGACTCAGAACGGCGAGTCTTAGCCATGGCAGAATTAAAAAGCTAAAAGACGAAGAAGACGATGGAGGAGAAAGAAAATACCTTCAGAGAAAAGCACTTCGAAGAGCCCTGGATAGTGGGGAGAAAATGAGACGGCTGAAAGAAAATATGGGAAAAAAGGATGGTAAAAGAAAACGAAAAGAATGAATATTGGGTTTTATAACCTTAATAATTAAACGAAACAACGGATGCCACAGTCGTTGCGTGGAAGCGGCACAAGGAATAGACTCAGGTAATGAGTACAATCCTAGAAAAGCGCTACAACGCCTCGATTTAGGCAAAGTTTTCAAGCACGCTAGCTCGTAGCGCCAGAAGAAATGGACACGTGTGTCTGTACAATCGCGAATTTTCTTATGAAAGGAGGGCAAGCATTAAATGCTCTGAAAAGCGGGCACCGTCTCTTGGAAAAAACAAGCATGATATCGCAAGAAAGGAGATAGTGCAAGAAGACATTAATTAAAAGGGCAGCATTGAATCAACGCGGAAGGGCGGAATGAAGTTCAAAAAGTAATAAAATGCAAATGTATCGCCGCATAACAGGGCGTTATTACAAGACAAAAGAAACGAATAAACAGAAAGTCTTCTAAATGAAACAATCCCGATCAATCATGGGTCCTTGCAAGCATCGCGGTCCTCATCCCTTTGTCCTCCCATAGAAGAAGAAAGATTTCCCTCACTTTCCCTCAAATCCTTCAATCTCTTGGAAGCGTTATCGCCCAACACTGACGGGTTAACGGTTCCCTGGCGATAGAGATTCATAAACTCGGAGAGGCAGATATCCATGGTATTGTTTATCTTCGAGGGTACTTTGGCCAAATCTGCATCGTGAGACGCTATCTCTTCGCGGAGGAAGACATTCTTCCTATCAGCCACCACCAATTCCGCCTCTAGAAGGTTTGTCTTAGCCTTCCCTTTTGATTTTTCTCGAGCAAGCTCAGCACGACAGTCGTCCAATTCCGCCCGGGTTCGCTCTTGAAGCTGCGATAGCTCCGTCACCTTCATCAAGGCGGCATCCAGTTCCCCTTTTAAATCAAAAGAAGGGGGAACCTTATCCCGCTGATCATCAAAAAAGTAATTCAGCTCACGAAAGTAGGCCAACATGTCGGTCAGAAGACGTGAATGCCGTACGTCAGGAGAATGCCGCAAGAACTCTTCCTTGTCTTTTGAAGAAGCGAACATTTGTCCCACTATCGGGCCCACTGGCTCTTCTCTTGAGGATGGATCCGATATTCTTAAAGCACGAAGACCGTCGATGCCAAGGGAAGACAAGTTCAACTGATATGCGGCAGGGCCTTGAAAGCCTTGAGGGGACAGATTGACGATATAAGGGGGACAACAATTTTTCACGGAATTACCAACGCCTGAAATCGAAGAAAGATACAAAAACTCAGGCTTCTGCGGGGGATGGGTAGGAGGAGCAATCAGATTTGGAACTGGTAAACTCACATTCGGAATAAAGGAGCGAATTGGAGAAGTAGAACCGCCAGACGCCAGAGATGGCCCCATCGCTGCAGAGGACTTTGGGAGGAATGACAGAGGACACCTCGGTAACTTCCGTCGTTGGCAAAGGACCCGTAACGCTCGGAGCGTTAACCTCCTCGGTGGGAACCCCGTTGACTTCCTCCGCGGAAGGAATCGGCGGGTCAGACTTCTCTTTGCGAACTCTCTTCACGAGACGCTCGGTTTCAGCAGCGATCTCGTCGCTATCATCCTCGGCTGACTCCGCCGCAGGACCATTTTTTCTTGACCTAAGCCTCCTCCGCTGGGCAAGAATAGCATGACGCAGCTCGGGATCGGTATTCATGCTTCCACTATCGCTGTCGACCTCTTCAACCACAGGGTTATTCGGGGCCGCTCCCTTACCGCGAGGCGGCAACCAATGCTCCAAAAAACGAGAAGATCGGGTGGAGGCGCTGCGTGTCACGACAGTCTTGTTTCTTCTTCCTCGCGGCGGAATAGGCGGACGACTGAAGCCTTCCGGGGGAGGAGAAGGAGGTAACGTCTGAAGCGGCACTACATTCAAAGGTGCGTCGTTTTCTCCGAAGGAGCGTCCCTCAGCGTTACCTGCCGATAAAATGTTTTAAATATAACGAGAAAGTCAGGGCGATAAGGCGAGAAAAGAAAAAACTCACCAATGGCACACTCTGACAGAGGCCTGAACCGAGCAAATTCTCGAATATGGAAAGGTCCTTCTATCTCTAATAGAGCGTTAACATTAGATACATCCATACTGGACAACACATCTGGTTTTTGCCAAGCGGCACCAGTGATCACTCGGTTGAACCCACCGCGCCAGTATCGAGAGGGTAAGCGAAGGGTGAAGAAGCCGTTTTTCCAGTTGGCCACGTTCTCTTCGAAGCCTTGAAAGTTCCGCCAGAAGAACCGAATGACATCCTCATCCCATCTAGGGGTAATATCTATCAAGCAGCCGCGGCACCTTAAGACAAAAAATGTATGAAACAGATCGAGCGATGGAGCGAAAATACGCTTCATCTCACACGAACGAAGAAAGGCGTAAAGCCCACACCAGGAGGGGGGAGTTATTTGAATGGGATTAAGATCATGATGATTGAGCAGCTTCATCAGAGAAGTATGAAGTGGAAGACGAAACCCGTAGGTAAACATCTTGAAATAAACCAGTCGGAACGTCCCCCACATGGCATCCGTAAGCCGGGTATCCTTCAGAGAGATAAAGGGGCGATATCCCGTAGGAAAAGTGATACCATGTTCCTCTAACTCAGCCCTCAAAACTTCATTACAATCAAAGATACTACAAGCTTTCCTAACCTCGGGATCTAAGGGATTCTCGGTGGTTGCAGAGGATATAGTATAAGACATAATGGACTGGAAAAGTAAAACTACAGCGATAGAAGAACAAAATACCTGGAGCAGAGAATCAGTGAATCGGCCGTCGGCACCGGCGAGCAATTGCAGAAAAATCTCTCGGGAAGAAAGAAGCACAGAAGAAAGGAAATACGAAGAATTTCGAAATATCAGCAGAAAAGTGTTAAAATAGAAGAGGGAATTCCTTTTAAAGGAAAAACCTAAAAAAGGAACAACCTGTGAAAGCAGAACACGTGCAAAGTGAAAAAGGACGCGTGGACAGTCATCAATGCCTTTTGGAAGAAGACAGTTGCTGACCGAAAACCGAAAAGCGGTTGCACCCCAGCGAAAGGCTTACTCCCGCGATAATCCTGGAAACACAAAAAAGGAAAGCGGCGGAAGAACGAAAGAAAATAAAAGCTTTATTATTTTAAGAAGCCATGCGGCATCTACAAAAAAGGCGCACTACGCCTATCTATTCCCCATCAGACCAGGAGATGCCGTAGCAGTAGACCACATCATCCTCATCCTCACCAGCGAAAGGAAAAGGTTCTTTGACCTTCTCCCCCACGAGAGCAGATGACTGATCTGACTTCTCCTCAACAGGCGGCGGCATCGTCCTCACAGCCGAACAGGCAGAAGGAGCCTCTTGCGGTGACTCATGAGGAGGACAGGACGTTTCCTTCCCCTTTGAAGAAAAAGTGGCCAGAGCGTCATAGAATGATTCAGAAGCCTTCGCAGCCTCCTTCCTCCGCTTCTTGCGGCACCGTCGGCGAACGGGCGGCCTCCAGGGGGGCGACGGAGGAGGATCATCCGAATCAGGAGAGGTCGGAGGAGTTGGTGGAGAATCCCGTGCAAACGTATCTAAGAAATGAGAATCGGCCATGAGATTAACACTGGTTGGAAAGAAAAATGACGAGAAGATAAATGATAATGAAGGAAGGAAGATCCCCTTTTAAATAGCCAGAAAACGGGGGAAAAAGGATCTTTTAATCTTCCAACCCGACTCTTGAGAAAAGACACGTGTACATCCTGAAGTACAAAGGTGGATTTGCGGTCACGCCTGTTGAGATTTTCCCTTGATCGAGGAAAACCGCAAATTTGCCCAATTAGTTGCCAGGGCAACAGCGGCTTGGATTTAATGCAGAGCAGCCAAATAATAAGAACCCAGTGGCTGAACCATTTTCAGTTGGGCTGAGAATATCTTTATTGGAAAATGACAAAGAGAGCAATAAAGAAGAAGAAGAACAGTCGCAAGACGACATGATAAGAACTGTTTATTCATTATGGCATAATGGCCTGAAGGTACATGAACAAGAGGGAAAAGAAAAGGGTACAAAGGGAGCCACCGCTATCAGGCATCAGAGGCAGCGTCCTCAGGCACTTCGAGAAGGTCCCTCAAGGAATCCATGACCAGGAGCAGATCATGGGAAGTGGCTCTCATTCCCTTCAGGCAGCACCCCAGCATATCTTTGCGCTGCTGCAGCATGGCGATCACCACTTGGATCCGAGCGATGGAGGCAGCCAGTTTCGATACGCTCTCCAAAGGACTGAAATCCTCCAGAGAGGTGGCCCCCAGCCTAGAGTGAAGCGGGGTCAGCATCCCTTGTAACTCCAGGATGTCCTCAGAAGTCTTGACCAGCATGTTCTCCAGGAATCCGACGTCACCATCATTAAGGTTCTTGAGAGAATGGCCCTTGGAAAGGAGGAAATTCTTAGTCAGATGATCCATGATGCGTGTTGGAAAAGATGAGGAGAACGTGGGTGGAAAAAACTCCCTGATTTATAGGCTCCAAGAGGGAGGTTTCGGAGGAAAGAACAATGGGGTCCTCAAAAGACGAGCCGACCCAATAACCGCAAGGGCTGATGAGCCCAAAGTGGAAGGAAATGGCAATGTTCGTATACTGTCTGCAATACAGATATCGGCAGGAATGCGAGACAAGGTCTGGAAAAACGCCGAAAGACACGATATCACGGGTGGCCATCACGTAAAGGCCATATGGCTACCGGTATCCACAGTGTAAGGCCGCGTTGATGTCGCAGGTAGCCCTAGATGCGTAAAACCGCGCTGGCATCACAGGCATCTGGTGGTATAAAGCCGCGCTAATCATAGGCAGCTGATGGCGTAAAGCCGCGTTGATACCGCTGTTTCCTTGAGCGTAAAAGAAAGATTGGGCTCGTATTGACCTCAAACCTCTGTAAGTACAAAAGTTTACTAACCTTTATATACGAATCTATCTCCTTCCTATGTTTGCAGAACACTTGGAAGGACAATGGACCTGGAATATGTGCCAGTCCCCGGTATGACTTGGTCGAATATCCTGGACAATATTATCGGTGACCCGACAACAACTCTTTCACAACTCGAATAAGCTGAGGCTTCTTAAGTCCCCCCCGAGGGGCCAATCAGAGTAATACCGCCAGGCGGAGAGTAATGACCTCGCAACTGCAAGGGTGATAGGGGCATCCCTCCAGGACGAATCTTTAGATAAGAACGAAAGTCGGAGTCAGCTTGCCCAGTAGCCTCAGGCTCAATCTCCAGCTCATCACTTGAGTCTTATCGACGTTGAATAATCCAAGAAGCTCGGAGACCCTGCGAACTTATCACCTCGCGACAAAAACCTTCATTCAAGATGACAGACATGGACAACCCTTGGTAAACACTCGGGCTCGTTTTCAGTTGGGCTTATGATAACAATTGAGATAGTCCTAACGGTCCTACTGCACAAACGGTTCTTATCGGAACGGATCCCCCTGAGCTCCATAAGGATATCCCTGTATCGCCCAAGGATCAGCGAAGGATTCCTAGGATGGTCGACTTCAGCGGAGGGGGACTCACGCAATTCTATACGCACGGCGTCATCCCATCCTAGGGACCCACAAGGTTATCGCTCCCGGCAGCCCCATCAGACATCGCCCGTGACGTCATCCACTGATATCGCCTGTGACGTCATCATCAAACGACGCCCTCATTGATATCGCCAGGTATCGCTGTCCAGATCTATAAATACCCCACAATTTTTCACAATGGGGGGAGGGACTCACCTAGAGAAACCTCTACCACTTTTAAAACCCGAACTAACTTAAGCATCGGAGTGTTTACGCCGGAGCTCTCCCTCCGGCGCCTTGCAGGTACACTCGCCGCCATTCACCACCGTTCCGATCGCACACGACGCCGAATCTCACAAGATTGACATTGAATCTTATCACCAAGTTCTCTTACCATTATTGAGGGGAAGTAAAGCAATATTAAAGATGGCTCATGTCCAAAAACAAGATTGTAGCTGGTAATTGATAGAAGATATATATTATACTTGTAGTTGCATACTAAATATTACTAGTGTATTACTAGTAGGTTGACATTAAATTAATGAATACATAAAACTCTAAATTAAAGAAAGAAAGCAAGCTCTTCATTCCCGATTGAAATAGGTTACTGTATTTTATTTTATTTTTCATTTTTTTAAGAACCACAGAAATATTGGATAGTTGTTTGATTTTCAGATATTTGGGTTATCCTATGGCAGAGCGCAACAATCACAATCCTAATTGGAAGACTAAATTATATATTTTTTATTTGTTGATATAATTTTTTCAAGAGGAATTTGTCTTTTCATTGGTTAGAAAAAAATATCATAATATCATAATATTCTTATTAATTCTTGACCATTTTTTTCTTCCATTTGAAGTCAAATTTTGCCTATCTATAATATATTGTACTCCCTCCATCCTTAACTGTTTGGCATTTAAACCCATTTTTGCTGGTCTTTAAACATTGACGTCCTCACCTTCCCGAGGCGATTGTTCGCCGTTTGTGATGAGTTTGCCCTTGTATAGAGTCCAACTCCAAATCAAGCCTCTCTCTCTTCGTCTGTCATTTCTTTACCCATTTCAGTTTGATTTCAGGGAAAACTTTGAAGTAGTAATTTTTCCTCTCCCCTGTCCATTTTCTTCTCCTTACCTACAGAATAAATTTCTTCACCAAAAAAGCAGATCTAGGATTACAACGACTGCGATTTAGGAGATGGAGAGCATTGAGCATTGACTACTGGGACGACTCACAAATGGAGAGCGTCGGAGAATTTGACGGTTCCATGAACATGGTCGTCAAAGATTCAATTGCTGATGTGAGATCAGGGGAGGACGCGACGGAGGAGGCGGCGGTGCAGGACTCTAGTGAGGAGAGTATCATGGTGCCGGATACATACGAGGATGCGGCGGTGCAGGACTCCGGTGAGGAGAGTGTCATGGTCCCGAATACATACGATGATGAGGAGCATTCCAAGTGCAGAGTATCATGGTGTAGGGCTCCGTCGAAGGAAGACGATGACCTTGAACATAGAGGAACCAACGACAATGGCTACTAAGGGAGTCAGACAGTTCGACCTCAACAAGTTGCCAATCAAAGGTATGTTCAAATTGGTTGATCCGGAGCGAGAAGAGAATTTCATTGAAATGTTGTGCTTATTGCTACAAGACTTCTACTAATATGGTGTTCAAATTTTTGTATGGTATTCAAATTCTCATTTTGTGTAGAATTGCTGAGAGAATTTGATGTAATCCTATGTACATAGGGAACTAGACATATCTGGGTATTGTGTTTTGATTGTTATATGGTGTTCAAAGTTTTATTTTGTGAAGCAGAAATTAAATAATTTGATGCAATCCTTTGTACAAAGGGAATATACTGTCAAACTGTTTCTTAAATTTGTTGTGCATGAAGCCTGCATTTTTTGTTAACTTTCAATTTTTGGTGAAAATGGAGTTCCAATTTGATGTGTATTGGGTGTCCTGTTTTTGTTTAGTTCTAATTTCTGGTGAAAATGGAGTTCCAATTTGATGTGCATTGGGTGTTATATTTTTGTTTAGTTCCAATTTCTGGTGAAAATGGAGTTACAATTTGATGTGCATTAGGTGTTCTGTTTTTGTTTAGATCCAATTTCTGGTGAAAATGGAGTTCCAATTTTGATATGATCCTAGTTGCGTAGGATGTGTAACGAGTACCTTTTTGATCTAGTTCGAAGGATTGGATTTTTGAATACGGAATAAAGAACTCACTTGAGTGCTTAACCCTCCTAGCAACCTGTGCTAAGCAACCTAAGCTAAACAATTGAGGTTCTTGACTCGGATCCCTAACCCTGTTTTCAACTTGTGAATACCAACCTAGGTGAAAAGAAACAATAGGGGTTGAACTCTCAGTCTTTTACTTGCAAATCGACTTAAGCGTTCGGACCTAAGAAGCAACAAGGTTCACACGTGAACAATTGAGAAAATCCTCTATGTTTTAATTGATTGAAAATAACTTTTGATCCACCCGTCCGATTGGACTAAAACTTGTCTCAAACGAAAGCTAACATCTTAAAGTTTCATAAGAGAGGTCGATTGCACGATTATGATATTCGTAGCACATCCTGTGATCGTATCATTCTCTTCTTCTTTGAAAAGATTCGCCCTCGAATCTTGTTCAATAATAGCTCGGCAAGGGCACTCCACGAGCCCGCCCTTGAATTCGGACTGAAACCTGCACCACAATACCTCAAGTTAGTATGAACTAAAGGCACGAACATAGGATATGGATTACACGAGACATCCACTTTGACGGTGGTGTCAATGCGCTTGACAACAGTGTGGGTAGAACCATCATCTCTCAAAGTGATCGTCTTGTTGCGTTGGGTAGGCAACCTTGGAAGGTGTAAGAACATCCCATCCCAATCAAAAACCTTGAAGAACAACCTCAAGGTCCTCCGGTAACTCTCATCCTCTCGTGAGATACCCAAGCGTTCCATATGACTCATGGCTTGTTTAAGGGGTATCTTCGCCATTACCAACTCTCTGCCAGTCCTCAAACTTGCATAATAACTCAACGAAACAGGGGTTAATGGCATCACTAGTATAAATCCATAAGAAAATTGGTTGCAAGTAAAGATAAGTGAGAAATCGCTAGAAAACTCAAACTTACATACCAACGGATAATATACAGCTCCAAGACTCAAGTTAGGACCACCATTATTAATTATAAATTTGACATCAACATTATACAATTTTATGGTGTCCACATACTTACACGAACTAAATCCTAGGGGAGAAAACTGTACCTCACTCTTTCGGCAATGGTTTAGCGAACTAGTCGTCATGGATGCGCAAAATCAATTCCACCCTCTTGTCATCACAGTAAGAGGCTTCTTTTCTCCCCATAACCTCTTCTTTTTCTGTAAAGTAGGAAAGACAATCATAGAAGAGAAACAAAAGGGGTTAGCGTTAGGAAAATCATGGCACAATCGCCGAAAACTGGGTTTTTGGTGGCTTGCGCTAAAATATAATTTTTGCGCACCAAGTGCGTTCCTCACTTATTTTCCTATTGTTAATATTTTAGCTCTTATGCGATCGGGGGATTGACTTCCCTTGGTCGGAGTTGCTGTAGTTGTCGTCGAATCCACCTGCAAGGCGCCGGAGGGGGGGCTCCGGCGTAGACACTCCAATGCTTAAGTCAGTAAGTGGTTCAAAAATAGCAGCGGTTCTAGTAAGTGAATTCTGCTTACTTGATGTTCAAATTAAGGGGTATTTGTAGGCCACTGGAGGCGATAGCTGGACGAAAGGGCGATATCCAGGCGAGATGACGCTCCGGATGACGTCACGGGCGATACCTGAGGATGACGTCACGGGTGATACCTGAGGATGACGTCATCAGCGATACCCAAGGTAACGTCAAGGTGGATGTCTCCGAGGAGGGTACCGGGGGCGATACCTACGATCATGTCGGGGGCGATAGCTCTATAGGTCCCTGGGATGGGATGATGTCGTGCGTTAAGAGACGCGTGAGACCTCCCCCCCGCTGAAGCCGACCATCCCAGTAAACGCTTCAAGGTCTGGTAGCGATAGCTTAGATATCCGATAAGGCTAGTGGGACTCCATCTTCGGCAGGGGTCAAAATTACAGAAATGCCCTTGGGATTGCCTTAATGGTTATCATAAGCCCAACTGAAAATGAGCCCGAGTGTTCACCAAGGGCTGTCATTCTCTATCCATGTCTGGAATCTTAGGTGAAGGTCCTTTCTTTTATAAGGCGATATGCTCATAGGATCTCCGAGCTTCTTTGTCTCCTTTAGCACGACAGTGATTGGTTTAAACGATGGGTAAAGCTTAGATCTGGAGCTTTCCTCCTAGTAATCAGATTTCGGCCTTCATTCTTGTCTAAAGACCCGTCCTCCTGAGGTATTAAGAGATCCGCGAGAGACGCCGTTATCCCGTTCGTAACCATTAGGGCGTTGCTTTTGCCCAGCGATATTATTCTGCTTGGTCCATCGGCAGGGCTTAGAAAGTCGCAACTTCGTTCGCGTCGTAGGAGAGCTACTGACGGGCTACTTTCGATACCGCTGAGGATTGCGGCCAGGTCATACCGCATGCTCGCATACGTTCCGGGTCCATCATCCTTTTGAGTGAACTGCAAACACATAGAGGAGATAGGTATTCATGGAGGAATTATTAAACTTTGTACTTACATGGATTTTGAGATCATGCGGGCTCTTTCTTTCCTTTCCGCCCATGTAAACAGCAATATTGACGCGGTTTTAGGCCATCAGCTGCCCACGATTTGTGCGGCTTTATACCACTAGATACCTGCAATGTCGGCGAGGCTTTACACTGCTAGGAGCTACCTGCGACATTGACGCGGCCTTATACTGTGGATACCGACAATCGTATGGCTTTTACGTCATGGCCACTCGTAATATCGTGCTTTTTGGCATTTTTCAGGATTCAATCTCGTACTTCCTTCGAATGTCTACATCGTTTGTAGTATACGAACGTCGACCTTGGTTTCCATTTCAGGTCTATCGGCCTTCGAGGGTAACGGGACGGCTCGTCTTTTGAGGACCTCTTTTTTTCCCAAGGCCCTTTTTCTTCGGAACCTATAAATCTGGGGCTTTCTCCACCCACGCTCTTCTCATCTTTTGTAATTGGCATCATGGATCATTTGACTAAAAATTTTCTCCTTTCCAAGGGCCACACTCTCAAGAACCTCAATGATGGTGACGTCGGGTTCCTAGAGAACATGCTGGTCAAGACTTCCGAGGACATTCTGGAGCTGCAAGGGATGCTGACCCCACTCCATTCCAGGCTGGGAGCTACGTCTCTGGAGGATTTCAGCCCTTTGGAGAGCGTGTTGAGGCTGGCCACCTCCATCGCTCGGATCCAGGTGGTAATCGCCATGCTGCAGCAGCGCAAGGACATGCTGGGGTGCTGCTTAAAAGGGATGAGGGTCACCTCCGCCGACCTGACTCTGGTCATGGACTCTCTGCGAGACATTCTTGAAGTTCCCGAGGACGCTGACTCTGATGCCTGACGGCAGTGGCTCCCTTTGAGCCTTTTTTATTTTCTCCTAGTTATGCGGCTGCACCTTTCGGCCATTAGGCCATAATAAATAAACTGTTTTTCGTTGTGCCCTTAATCACTGTTCTTCTTTAATGCGTCCTTGTCTTTTTTTGATTGGAGGTATTCTTAGCCCAACTGAAAATGAGTCAATCACTGGACGGTTTCCCCACTAACCGCCGCCAACTCCTTGTCCACCGATTGGGCTAATTTTCAGTTTTCCTCGATCTGGGGGAGATTTCAACAGGCGTGACTGTAAATCTAGCTTTGTACTCCAGGTTGTACATGTGTCAGTTCTCAAAAGTCGTATTGGGAGATCAAAAGCTTTTCTCCCTCTTTTGGCTATTTAAAGGGATCCTTTCCCTCCTTTCTGTTCATCTTCTTATTTACTTTTCCTCTTGGCAGATCGCCTGTGATCTCATGGCTGACTCTTATTTTTTGGATACAGTGGCGCGGGATTCTACGCCAACTCCTCCGACTTCGCCGGACTCAGACAATCCTCCTCCGTCGCCTCCGTGGAGGCCGTTTGTTCGCCGGCGGGGGCGCAAGAGGTAGAGGAAAAATGCCTCAAAAGTGTCTGCACCGCTTTTCAATTGTCGTGCCCCTTCTGCTGAAAAGGGGAATGAACCCTCTCTTCCTCCCCGTGTCTTGCCAGAAATAACTTTCCCCTCCGTGAGCGATGAAACGGCGATGTCGACCACAGAAGAGGAGCCCGACCGATCATCGATATACGTAGGAAAGAGGAAGGAAGAGCCTTTCCCTCCCTTTAGCGGGGAGCCATCGCTCTCGGATGATGATGTAGTTTATTGCTATGGTATCTCTTGGTCTGAGGGCGATTAGTTTAAAATGTCTCGTCCCTTTGTAGATGCCGTATGGCTTTCCGAAAATGAATAAGATAATCTTCCCTTTTCTTTTGTTCCCCTATCGCCTTTCTAACTCACTTCTTCGAACGTCAAGGGTTATCACAGAGGGGACCAGTGGCTGAGTGCAACTGTCGTTGGGTTTCTAACCGTCTTCCTGTGAAAGACATAAATGATTGTCCACGCGTCTCTTTCTGCTCCGTACGTGTTTCAATTCTACAGGCTGTCTTCTTCTTCAAGTTAAACCTTTATAAGGGAAACCCTATTCTCTTTTATCATTTTTGCTAATATTCTGCAATTTTTCACACTTTCTCTTTCTCCTGCGTTTCTTCTTGCTCGAGAAGAGAGTCTTCACAACTGCTCGCCGGCGACGACGGTCTGTTCTCCTGCTACTTTTTCCAGGTATTTTGTCCCTCTCTCGCCGTAGTTTATTTTCCCAATTCCTTATGTCTCGTATTGGAGCTTCTGCGAGAGTCGAAAATCCCATAGATCTCGAGGCCAGGAGAGCTCGTAGTATTTTCGATTGTGATGAAGTTTTGAGGGCTGAGTTGGAGGAGAACGGTATCACCTTCCCCTTGGGCTGTCGCCCGTATATCCCTACGAAAGACATTCGACTCCATGCCGCCATGTGGGGAATGTTTCGTCTGGTTTACTTCAAGATGTTCCTCTATGGATTTCATCTCCCACTTTATACTTCTCTGATGAAGCTCCTAGACCACTACGATCTTAATCCGGTTCAAATAACTCCGCCTTCCTGGTGTGGGATTTATGCATTCCTTCGGTCATGCGAGATGAAGCGTATTTTCACTCCATCCCTTGATCTGTTCCGTATATTTTTCAAGCTGAGCTGTCGCGCCTGCTTGGTGGATATCACTCCTAGATGGAATGACGACGTCGTGCGCTTTTTCTGGCGGAACTTCCAAGGTTTTGAAGAAAACGTGGATAATTGGAAAAATGGTTTCTTCACCCTTCGACTGCCGTCCCGCTGGTGGCGCGGAGGCTTTAATCAAAAGATTGCTAGTGCCGATTGGAAAAATCTAGAAGTGTTGTCTAGCACCGATGTATCCCATGTTTCTGCTCTGTTAGAGATAGAAGGGCCTTTCCG
Source organism: Viola odorata (assembly GCA_963691705.1). NCBI lineage: Eukaryota > Viridiplantae > Streptophyta > Magnoliopsida > Malpighiales > Violaceae > Viola > Viola odorata. The sequence continues at coordinate 23,961,900 of OY829544.1, read as the reverse complement.
CATTCGGGAATTTGCACGGTTCAGACCCTTGAAAGAATGTGTCGTTGGTGAGTTTTTCTTTTGCCGCGCTATTGCTTCACTTGACTTGCTATATTAATATATTTCGTTGACAGGTAGCGCTGACGGTTGTTCTTCTAGTGGAAATAACACTCCTCTAAACGTGGTGCCGCTTCAGACGTTACCTCCTTCTCCCCTGCCCGAAGGTTCCGGCCATCCAATTATCCCGCCGAGAAAAAGGAGGATTAAGACTATCGCAACGCGCAATGTTTCCGCCCAATCTTCTCATTTTCTTGAGAATTGGTTGCCACTTCGGAGTAGAGGAGTGCCTTCGAGTCGTCCTGTGACTGAATCGATTGACAGCGATAGCGAGAGTATGGATACTGGTTCCGAACTACATCACGCCACCCTTGCCCAACGGATGAAGCTCAGGACGAGGAAAAATGATCCAGTGGCAGAGTCATTCGAGGACAATAGTGAAGATATGGCTGCCGAAACGGAGAGTCTCAAAAAGAAAATCCGGAAAGAAAAAACTGGTCCCCCCATTCCTCCTCTGAAGGGAGTTAACGCAGTTCCTCCTACTAAGGTCGACACTTGTCCTATCGCCAGTACCTTGCAAGTGGCGGAGGTTGTCAAGGCACCTTCCGTTGTTCTTTCCAAAACTGATGAGGTTTCCACGGCGGTTGACCCACCTTTGCCATCCGGTGGCCCTGATTCTCCGATTTCCTCCTGTATTCCGGACGTGTCCGTGCCAGTTTCAAACCCAAGCGTTCCTCTTAATCCTGTCCCGAAGAAACCTCAACCTTTATTCCTTTCGTCGATCTGCTCTCCTCCCTTTAAAGAGTTTCTCTCCTCCCTTTATCGCTAACGTTTCCCCTCAAGGTCCTCAAGGAAATGTTGCGTTTCAGCTGGATCTGTCATACTTCGGTACTGACGGGCTTCGCGCTTTAGGGATATCAGATCCGCTATCGCGAGATGAGCCGGTAGGGACCATAGTGGGCCAGATGTTCAGTTCTTCGAAGGACAAGGAAGAGTTCCTGCAGTGCCCTCCTGATGTTCAACATGCACGCCTCCTGAATGATATGCTGGCTAGCTTTCGCGAGCTGAACTATTTTCTCGAGGATCAGAGCGGCAAGGTTCGACGCTCTCCCGACTCGACAGAGTAATTAGATGCCGCTTTGGCGAAGGTAACAGAGCTGTCCAAGCTTCAAGATCGTACCCGGGCAGAGTTGAACGAGTGTCGCGCTGATCTCGCACGAGAAAGATCCAAAGGGAAGGCTAAAGTGGAGCTACTGGAGGCGGAACTAGTGGCGGCCGACAAAAGGAACTCTCTCCTTCGTGAAGAGATTTTGTCTCGTGATGCGGATTTGGCCAAAGTGCCTTCGAGGATAGCTTGGTGGAAAAATAAGACTACGGAGGTCTGTATCGCTGGCTTTACAGATCTTTACCGCCAGGGAGCCGCTGATTTGACCAAGCTGTCTGATTATACTTCCAAGAAGATAAAGGATTTAGGCGAAGGCGAGGGAGATTATCTCTCTCCCGGGAAGGAGTAGGCAAATGGTGGCAGCGATATTTATGCCGGCCATCAACTGGTCCAGGCTGATTCTCTGGGAAGATTTTCCCATTTATTCACTTTTTCTTGTATTGTAATAACGCCTTTCCGCGCGAAATGACATTTGCACTTCATTTTTAAATAATCTCTGCTTTGCTTTTCCTCGTTATCCCGGAGGCTACCGGCTTGGTTAACGCCATTCCGCGTTATCTCCTTTAGTGTAGTATTGCTCTTGTCTTATTTCAAGAGATCCTTTCTGCTTTTCAGAGCATTTAATGCTTATGATCTTTTGATTGATGCGGGAGAAAAGTCTTGATAACTCAGGCACACGTGTCCATTTTTTAGGACACCTAGGGCTAGCGTGCTTCAGAATTGTAGCAAAATCGAAGCGTTGCCGCGTTTCTCTAGAATTGTACTCATTGCTTGAGTCTTTTTCTTGTAATCCTCTCACGCAACGACTGCGACGTCCATCGTTTCGTTGACTACTAGGGTTATAAAACCCAATACTTGTTTCTTTTGCTTATTTTTGTCGTTCTATTTTCTTCATATTTTCTCTAGCCGTCTTATTTTCTTCTCACCGTTCAAGGTTCTCGAAGAGATTTTTCTCTAAAGGTACCTCCTATTTTCTTTCGTCGTCTTCTTCATCTTTACTTTTTTATTTCTGCCATGGCTAGGACTCGCCGTTCTGAGTCGAAATTGGCCGATGAGAAAAAGATGGATGTTACAGTTAGTAGCATCACCTCTGAGGTTGCTCTTAATGAGCATTTAGCCGCTCACAATGCTGCTATCCCTGAGGGGTATAAGGCTATCGTTGCACCTGAGACAGTACACTTGAATAGCATTTTGACGGGCAAGCGTAGGGTTCTGTATACACAAATGTTCCGCTATGGTTTCCAGCTTCCCATCAACTCTTTCATAAAATAGTTGCTCATTGCCTGCGATTTGAATCCTATTCAATTAGCCCCGAATACGTATTGCTGCGTTTATGCCTTCTTAGAACTTTGTAAATATAAGGGGATCACTTCCCCCTCTCTTTTACTGCTTAAATCAGTTTTTAAACTGATGAAGTGTCGGGGAGTGATAACGATATCGCCCCATTTTGACGATGACTCACTCAAGTCCTTCACTTGGAAACTTTTCCACATTGAGTCCTCTATCGATGCTTGGAAGAAAGAGTTCTTTGTGATAGATCTTCCTGAAGACCCCGGTTCCTGGTGGCGGTCTGGGTTTAACCAAGAAGTCAAGGACAACGTCTGGGGTCGACCGGAGACTCTTCCTCAGCGCGAACAAGTCTGGTTAGACAAACTTCTTCAACTGGAAATCAGCGTTCATATCCTCTATGTGGCGTGCAGAGTCGATATGAAGGCCTGCGTTAGACGTGAGTGTCGAGTCGCTTCCTTCTTTACTATCACTGATACTAATGCTAACGTTATTTTGTCATCATGCAGCGACAGATCCCGACTACAAGCCTGAAAATGTTAGGAGGCGACTGAAAAGGGCCCAGGACAGAGAAGAAAAAGAGAAGGCCATCTCTACGGAAGCTGCCGATAATTCCACTGTGCTTCCTGCCATTTCCGTGAGCCTTGCTCAAGTATCTTCTTCCTCAGCCGGTGAGGGGAATACCGACATTCCTTCAGGTATCCCTATCGTGACCGTCGCTGCCGCTCCTGCCCAACCGTCTTCTTCTAAGGTTCCTAAGGTCCTTGCCAAAGGGAAAAAGAAGAGAAGAACGAGAAGCGTTGCCGCTCTTACTCCTTCTCCGGACTCGGTAGGTTCTTCGGAAGCATCTCCTCTCAAGACTGCCGCTGTGAGTGTGCTTCCTTGTTATGATATGCTGTTTATCGGTGTTTATTGCCATTTCTCTTATTTGTGTTTCATACTGGGTTCTTAGCAGGAGACCGTTACTGGTTCTACCTCCGCCTCTCCCACAGGCGAAATGGACATGAGTCATGCGCTGGGTGGTTCTAGGAAGAGATCTCGGCCGGAGGGTGAGGGTGGAAGCTTATCTTCTACCATTGCAGAGACGGGAGTCGGACTGGACAACACCTTTGTTCCTATGGATGCTCCCTAGACTCACCCTTCTGGGTTTTTGGTGAACATGGGTACGGCTGAGACTTTCGGGGCTTCACCCAATTCCTTCGGTGGGCCTGTTCATGCATATGGTCCTGACTCGGGCTATCAAGAAGGTTTACAGGATTTTTCGGGCTACCACCCTCACGGTTCCTATGCCATCCAAGGGGGTTCTTCGTCTCAAGTCCACCCTCCTGTCCCTCTAGCCTTTGTCCCCTCAAACGTTCCTTTATCGCAGCGTTGCGGCGAGGGGGCCTCCACCTTTAACTATGCTGCGGACCTAAGTTCCTCGAGTGTGCCTGGTACTGTGACTCACCAAGTGGGTTTATATGATTTTCGCAATACGGGCTTAGCAGCTCTCGGGGGCGATGGTTCAGTTGAGGTTTCGCCTTTCTTGGCAGCCCAAATACTGTCGACCCCTGTTGAGCGGGAAGCTTTCCTCTCGCAGACAGATGACGATAAGGTGAACTCGCTACGCACTGGAATCTTTTCCAATTTTGTGAAATTTCAGTACTGGATAGAGCATGTTCAGCGTCAGGCTGCTTCTCTTGCTGTGTCCCTTTCTGAACTTTCTCAAGAGTGAAATGAGAAGAATAGGCTGCTGGAGGAACGCAATCGATTGTTACTGGCTCAGCAGGAGCTGTCGAGACAAGTGTCTACCCTTGATGCAAAGAATGTCGCGCTGGAAGGAGAGAAATCATCCTTGGCAAAGGAGAAAATGGCCTGGGAGGAAGAGAGAGCCGCTCTGACGGAGGAATCAGCCGATAAGAGCCTGTGGCACGTTGAACGGACGACCACTATCTTATTCGAATGCTTTGAAGAGGTCCATGGAGCAGATGCGTATGAAGGTGACAAGGTCACAAAGGCCTTCAAACAGAAGTTTGCCGACCTTAATGAAGCAGGATTTCGCCGAGCTAAGGCGGAGGGTTGGAGACGGAGGAACCATGAGGGTTGACACATTCCCGATCTTTGCCGCCTCTTTTACCGCTATAAGGCTTCTTCTTCTTTTTTGGTTTTTTTGCCTCCGCGGCGTTATTGTTTTGGTTTCTGGAACTTGTGACTTTTCTAAGGAACCTTTACGCATTTGAACAGTTTATATCTTTGCTGCTGTCTTTTCCCTTTCTTTATTTCACTTTCTGAAATTCCCGGGGTGTCGCTACCATCCTGGCGACATAATAAGTTTAATTTCTCGAGCAGACTCGTAGCGTTTCAGCAACAGATATCGCTGAGGTCGGTATCGGGTTAGCTTTCCCGGCGAGCCTCATAGTATCGTCATTTTGTGCAGTCGTCAATCTTTCCGCCACTCGAAAGTTATTCTGCACATTCTCAATTGTAAACCATTAGTAGCATAACGGGTTACGAGAGATAGTGATTACCCGTAGGAGCTTTTCTGCTGCCGTCATAGGGCGTTTAGTCATGGAAGTCGCGTGAATCGCTTTTTTCGTCAGCTCTACTTCACTAGGGATTACGCATCTAGTTACTAGCTGGAATTTCGCGATTCTTTGCACTTCCATTTTTCCACGATCGGCCTGGAAAGTGCCCTCACTTAGTGAGCCGTCGGATCGGGACTGGCTATCACAAGGATAGGACTTTTCACTTTCAGGCGTTGTCCTCGCTTCTAGAATTATGCCCTTACTTGATGAACCGACTACGCTAGTCCGGTTACTAAGATAGGACTTTTCACTTCTAGAACGGAGTTACTATATCCTTGGGGCGTGCCTTGTCTTGATGGGCCGTCTCCGCGAGAACGGTCATTACAAGAAAAGGACTTTTCACTCCCAAGGATTTCGGGTAGTGCCCTCACTTAGTGAGCCATCTGATCAGGACCGGCATTCACAAGGATAGGACTTTTCACTCCCGGAGGGCGCTAGAGATCTTTCAATCCCCACGCTAGTTCAAGGCATTCTGGGTCGTGCCCTCACTTAGTGAGCCATCTGATCAGGACCGGCATTCACAAGGATAAGACTTTTCACTCTCAGGTGCCCCCTTTTCTATCTGCACAAAAAGCAACCACAAACACCCAAGGAAGCTCTCTCAGGGAGCGTTAGCTAAGGTTAGGGTTGGTATCATTCAAAGGTGCAGATAGTTCAAGGTCTAGGATAATATAATTTCAAACGAGCAATATTCCAAGAGTTAGATATGGGAGTACCATCAAGCGTCTCCAGATGATAGGCTCCTTTTCTGATAACTCGGGTAACCCGATATGGTCCATTCCAGTTTGGGCTGAGCTTCCCCATACGTTAACCAGCCGCTCGTTTGTCTCTGAGCACCAGGTCACCTGCCTTTAGCAACCGTTCTTTGACGCGTCTGTTATGGTAACGGGCCATCTTTCGTTTGTAGTGTTGCGTTTTCAAGAGGGTTTCTACTCGGACCTCCGGTAACGCGTCAAGGTTAGCTCGTAACCTTTCCTCATTCAGCTCCTCTCGGAAGTGGGCCACTCGCAGGCTCATGGTCCCGATTTCTACTAGCGTAACAGCTTCGGTACCGAAGGCCAATGCGAAAGGTGTTTCTCCCGTACTGGTTTTAACGGTCATGCGGTATGCCCACATCACGTATGGCAGCTCGTTAGCCCATTTCTTTTTAGACCCCTCCAGATTTTTCTTAATGCCACTGAGGATGCTCCGATTTGTCACTTCTGCCTGTCCATTGGTTTGGGGGTGAGCCACGGAAGAGAATCGTTGCTCTATCCCGAATTCCGAGCATTGGTCTTTGAAGAATTGGCTGGTGAACTGTGTCCCGTTGTCGCTGATTAGGATACGAGGTACGCCAAACCTCATGATAACTTGGTGCTTGAAGAAACGCCAAGTTTTTTCCGCCGTGATATTGGCGACCGCTTCAGCCTCCGCCCACTTCGTAAAGTAGTCCACTGCCACTATTACAAATTTTAGTTGGGACCTTGCCTTTGGAAACGGACCCAGGATATCGATCCCCCATTTAGCAAAAGGACAAGGGGCGATGATCTCGGATATTTTAGTGGCGGGACGTCGAGGAATTTTAGAGAACTCCTGACATTTCGGGCAAGTTTGCACATAGTCGTGGCAATCTTTCCGTATAGTGGGCGAATAGAATCCAGATCTGAAGACTTGTGCAGCTAGCGTGCCGCCCGATACATGCATACCGCATATCCCTTCATGAATTTCGCGTAGCGTGTGAAGACCCTCTTGTTCCGTTATGCATTTGGCCGCTAGGTGCGAAAAGCATCTTCGGACCAGGTCCCCGTCATAATATGTACAGCGAGCTGCCTGTCTCAGCACTTTTTTCTTTTCAGCGATATTCTCAGGCAGTTCTTCGTGTTTTAAGTATTTGATTATGGGGACTCGCCAGTCGTTCTCGAGTTCTTCCACATATAGAGATGCTTGCTCTTCCATGAAGGAGGGTATAGGTAATTCTCGGTAATACACGCATTTGGGTATGGATGCTTCTGGGTTTGCCGCCAGCTTGGCAAGGTTGTCAGCTTCGGCGTTGTCCTCTCGGGGAATGTGCTCAAAACTGACTTGCATGCCTTCTTTCTTTATTTCTAATAGCTCCCGCATTACTTTGGCGAGATACTAGATCATGATGGGCTCCCGAGCTTGAGAGCGCCCCAAGACCTGATTGATCACTAGTTTGGAATCACCGTAAATTTTCAGACGCAGGTGTCCTGTTCTGTCGGTATCGTGTCTACCTTTAGATGAAAGGCTTCTCCCTATCCGGAGTCCGGCTAGTAATGCCTCATATTCTGCCGCATTATTGGATAATGGCTGCAGGATTCGGATAGCGTATTGTATTCGCATATCGTTCAGCCCATTTATAAAGATTCCTGCTCCAGCCGATTCTTAATTTTTAGCCCCGTCTACATGAATGATCCAGAGGTCCGTATAAGTCTCTGGGAACGGGAGATCCAAATCACGCCATTCCTCTTCGGGTACGTCCGTTAACGGATCTTCCGTAAACGTGCATTCCGCTATAAAATCTGCCAAGATTTGAGCCTTTATAGAATGGCCGAGACTGATACCTTAGCCCGTATTGTTCGAGTTCAAGAGCCCAGATTAGCATTCTTCCCGAGGATTCAGGCTTTCGAAATATCCTTTTCAGCAGTTGATCTGTAAGTACGATAATGGAAAAAGACTGGAAGTATCTATCCATTTTTCGAGTGGCCTGTACTAGTGCGTACGCTATTTTCTCAATTCGGGCGTATCGTAACTCTGCATCCTTCAGAACGTGACTCACGAAATACACGGGGTGGTACATGTGGCTATCGTCGTGGACGAGGACGGCGCTGACCACTTCATCAGCAGCGCCGAGATATAGGTACAAAGTATCACCTAGTTCTGGCCTAGTCAGCAGCAGATCGGACGATAGGTAATCTTTTAGGCTAACAAACGCCTCTTCACATTCCGGGGTCCACCCAAAGGATGCTTTCTTGCGTATGACTTTGAAAAAAGGAAGACACTTCTCTCCTTGTTTGGAAATAAAGCGCCCTAGGGCGATAACGCGCCCTGTTAGCCTTTGTACTTCCTTAACGGTTCTTGGAGATATCATGTCTTGTATGGCTTTAATCTTTGACGGATTAGGCTGGATTCCTTTTTGGCTGACCACGTAGCCCAGGAATTTTTCGGTCTGAAATGCGAACATGCATTTCCGGGGGTTCAGTTTCATACTGTGCCGTTTCATCACGTCAAAAACTTCCTTTAGATCCCGCAAGTGATCCTGAAAACTAGCACTTTTTACCAGTATATCGTCAATGTAGGCTTCCACATTTCTTCCTATCTGTTCTTCGAATATCTTGTTTGCCATACGTTGGAATGTCACCCCTGCGTTCTTTAGCCCAAACGGCATCGCCTTATAACAGTAATTGGTCGTAGGAGTGATGAAGGCAGTCTTCTCTTCATCTTCAATGGCCATGGGAATTTGGTGATACCTGGAGTTGGCGTCAAGTGAACTCAAATATGCGTACCCGGCAGTCTGATCGACTAATTGGTCAATGTGGGGAAACGGGTAGCAGTCCTTGGGGCAGGCATCGTTCAAATTGGTGAAGTCCATACACATCCGCCAGTCTCCATTGGACTTAGGGACGAGGACTGGGTTAGCTAACCAGGTGGGTACTGAACTTCGCGGATGAAACCAGCGTCCAGGAGCTTTGCTACTTCTTTATCAACAGCTAAGGCTTTTTCCTTAGAGAACGCGCGCCGCTTTTGCTGGATCGGCTTAGCGCCAGGGTCAACGTTGAGTCGATGCTCGGCTATTTCTCGCGATATACCCGGCATGTCTGCGGGTTTCCACGCAAATTCTCCTCGACACTTGTTCAGTAACCGGGCCAACTGAAGGTTTTCTTCTGAATTGAGCCTTTCGCTAACAAGGAAGTCTGCTTTTTCTATGCCGATTACCGGTACAGGCACCATTTTGTCAAGGGGTTGAGCGCGCTTCTCATCGCCTTGTTCATATGGGTCCGCTGTTATACATACATACCTATCACAACTCTTTGGAGTCATGAGCAGGTAACATTCGGCCGCTAATTTTTGATTGCCCTTTATTGCTACCACTCCGTCCCAGGAGGGGTATTTCATCTTCAAATGCTTCTGAGATATTACCGCTCCAAAGCGGTTGAGAAAAGGTCGTCCGAGTATAACATTGTAGGGCAAGTTTAAATCCACGACAAGGAATAACAGGTCCTCTGACCGCTTGGAGGTGTCTTCTCTGAAGTACACGGGCAGAGTAGTTATCCCTGTAACTGGGATTGGGATCCCGTCCACCCCAATTATGGGTTTCTTGCAAGGTATCAATTCATTGTCGAGCCGTTTCATGAGATTATACGCTTCCAACGAGAAGAGGTTTACTGCACTTCCGTTATCTATGAGAGTTCTTCTGACTCCGTGACTGGCAATGATGGGCGTAACCACCAACGCATCATTATGTGGATAGACAACGCCTTTCTCGTCCTCTTCGGAGAAGGCTAACACCATGCGATCTAGAACGCTTATCGTTTCACCTTTCTTTGTCACGCCATCTCGCTTGCATTTTTCTCCTAACGCCGTCATCGATAGTTCTGGTTCATCCATGTAAGGAGTCCCTCCCGCTATGATGTTAATCATAGGGAAGCCCTCGTCATCTACTGCGAACGTTTCCTCACCTCTTCCTCTGAGAGCATTATCCTTTTGCGGGACGTGAGGGGATACTTGTTGGTCATCTGTGACCCTTTTCGTGGAATTATTTCTGGTGTCTTCCCTTACTTTGGTTGCGAATTCTCCCAAGTAGCCTTCTTCCACCAAACATTCTATTACTGATTTTAAATCCCTGCATACTTCTGTAGAATGCCCCCTGGCTTGACGGGCGCAGGGTACCGGATGGGAAGGTTTCGCTGTTCCACTATCGCCAAAATCTCTGCCCTTGGTAGATTAAGGGAAGGGAAGTCAAGATCGTATGCCCGACTTTTAGAGGAATCTCCTTGGCGCTGAGATGGGGAACTGCCAGGCTTTCCCTTTGAAGTGTTACCTTTCCGCCCACTGGAGGTTTTGGGAATATGATCTTTCCACCGAGCATACTCGTCGGTGAGGCGGTCATCAAGAATGGTATTTACAGGAGCATTTGGAATCAGAGGTGCCTCAGGTGGCATACCATAGGTTCTATCTCTGTTTTCCTCTTCTTCCATTTTCTCGTAATTATGGGCTTTAAGTCTTAAAGCGTCCAGAGTCGCTGGAGGGTCCACCATTAGTGCATCTCTCAATTTACTATAACGGCAGTTCCTCTTCAAGGCCTCTATAGCAAAATCAATGGTAACGCCCGACGTTAGTGACATTTCCAGATCAAATCGACTAAGAAATTCCTTCAGAGTTTCCTGAGGCCTTCGACGTAAGTCGAATAACCCGGCGGCAGATTTCCTAATTGGAATCGTTGTGCTGAAACGGCTCCGGAACTTGGATTCCAACTGTGCGAAATTGCTAATAGATCCGCCAGGAAGGCCCTCGAACCAGAGGCGCACGACTCCTGATAATGTCATAACAAATATTTGGCATAACGCCGCATCACTGTGCGTCTGAAACTGCACGAAATCCTTCACCTTATTGATGTGCAAAATGGGATCTCTGGTGCCGTCATAAGTCTCAGTGGGAAGCTTCACATGTCGACTGACCTTATGGCGTCTTATACGACGGCTAAATGGATGACTTGATGTGTCATCAAGAATTTCACGCTCTTGGCGTGGGGGAGACATTTCCGCAGGACGCCTCCGATTCCGTGGATCTGGCGTGGGATGTCGCCTAGGAGACCGACTGTGGCTTCTGGGCGAGCGAGTTCGATATCTCCTACTGCTGGATCTTTCACTGCGCTCAGGGGATAAATCCCTATTCGCTCCTTCCCTTCGACCGTCCCAACAGTTTCTGGCCTCTTCCAGGTGCTGATCCTCCAGAGGGATGGGACCTAGGGGCACTTGCGGCACATAAGGTTCCACTCGTCCTTGAGTGAGCTGCATAAAATTAATCGGGGGATCAGCTACGGATAAAGTTGGCCGAAGATTTCCCTGCAATGACGGTGACAAGGGCCGCTCGGTGACAATAGACAGCGTGAACATGACACGGGGAGGTACACTCGATCCGGAGATTCTAGGTGTCATTCTGGCAGTTATTTCAGTCAAATAGTCCAACCGAGAACGAAGGGCCGCTATTTCACTCGCAAAAGGGTGTTATTTACTATTTTACACAAATCCCCTTGAAGCAGGAGTAGAGAAGCTGGATCCCGCCATTTGGGACAACGACACAGTCGCCTGCGAGGAAAGGACTTCCCCTGCAGACCTGATCAAAGGGTTTAGGGATTCTGAAATGATTTGTTGCGCTGTCCCAGAAAGTTCAGCAGTAGCAAAAGGGAATAACTATCTGCGAATCGAGAAGGGAACATTAGAAGATGGAGGTCTGGTCCGCTACGACTCGGAAGTCATGATTGTTCCGATCTCTGGGTAGAACAGAGCTTGGCTATTAAGGATGCTCACTTAATACACCAAGGCTCTCAATGAAAGCACCAATTTGTTAAGATTTTAGCTCTTATGCGATCGGGGGATTGACTTCCCTTGGTCGGAGTTGCTGTAGTTGCCGTCGAATCCACCTGCAAGGCGCCGGAGGGGGGGCTCCGGCGTAGACACTCCGATGCTTAAGTCAGTAAGTGGTTCAAAAATAGCAGCGGTTCTAGTAAGTGAATTCTGCTTACTTGATGTTCAAATTAAGGGGTATTTGTAGGCCACTGAAGGCGATAGCTGGACGAAAAGGCGATATCCAGGCGAGATGACGCTCCGGATGACGTCACGGGCGATACCTGAGGATGATGTCATCAGCGATACCCAAGGTAACGTCAAGGTGGATGTCTCTAAGGAGGGTACCGGGGGCGATACCTACGATCATGTCGGGGGCGATAGCTCTATAGGTCCCTGGGATGGGATGATATCGTGCGTTAAGAGACACGTGAGACCTCCCCCCACTGAAGTCGACCATCCCAGTAAACGCTTCAAGGTCTGGTAGCGATAGCTTAGATATCCGATAAGGCTAGTGGGACTCCATCTTTGGCAGGGGTCAGAATTACAGAAATGCCCTTGGGATTGCCTTAATGGTTAGCACCTATGGCATATTTGATCTCTCCTTTTGTATTTATGCCAACTAACGCATGCTCTCTATTTCCATGCGGGCTATTTTGATTCTCTCCTCTCATTCCATGCTCCCTCTTTTCATGGAAGTTGTTTTCTTTCTCATCTCTTTTCCCATGGTCACTCTTTTCATAGGGGTTGTTTTGCTCTCTTTCTTTTCCCTCAACACTCAACTTTTTCTTTTCAAGTTTTTTTTTGAATGCTCGTAATCAACATGAGACTTTGTGATCATCACTCAAATATATTAATATTTTCCTGGTGCCTAGATGCACAAATTAATGTGTACAGGGCAAGACAGGGTCGAACCGCAGAGATTGAAGGAGTAAATTGTTAATGAAAATGTATGACAAGGCAATATGCAACAGATCTAACCAAAGTAACACTACTGAGGGGGTTTATGTTGATTAACGAGTTAATCAACGTAGAGTATGGGAGCTAACAAAACAGAATTGTAAAGTACTTATCTAGGGCACGAAAGTAAAATGTGATCCAGGGCTAGAAATATAAACAGTTCGGGTGCAGGAAAAGTAATAAAGAAGATATTAATCAAATGAGACGAGGTCTTAGCGAAAGGTGCTTCCTTGGGTTGTTTTCTAGGTTGGCTAGTCATTGGTACAAAAATATTCTAGACTCAAGTACAGATCTGCTATAGGGACCGCGTTTCCACACCGCATCCCCTGCTTACCTTCTTAGATAAAAGTCACCCCCCATTTCCACATATGAGGTGACCTTGACATTCCGCCATCCTCCCAGCTACCTCTCTTGTCATCAAGAGGCAGCCTTGACACTTCGACCTGTCATGGGTACGAAGTAGGGAAGCTAAATTCAGAATGCCCATGAAGGGGAGGTAAGACAGATCTAGGGCGCGACAGCTCGGTTTGTCAAGACCCATATAACATACCCTAGATAACTGTTTACCCCTAGGTGAGGCCTCTCGCGCTGCCTCCCCTAGGTGTCTGCTAAAATTCCAGGGCTTCGGGTCAGGTATAACCCTGGAATATGACGTTACTCATGCAGAAATACTAACAGGTGATCAAGCTCTTAACATTTCTAGACAAGCATGGAATTAAATCGGTAAGCAATTATGTGCAACAAGAGAATATATTAAGCATGCATTAGACCTCTTAGCCGAACCCTACAACCCTTGAAACACCCTTCACTAAGAAGGGGGTATTTAGCTACTCATACTATAACATAAACAGTAGGTATATAGAATCATACAATAACAAAGAAAGTAAAAAATGAGTAGAGGAAACCGGTAGATTAATTAATAATCGAAGAGGAAAGTTGCGACAAAGGCTGTTCTTGATGACAAGAGGAGAAGATCCCCAGAAAATAAGTGCTGAAATTAATGTAAGAAAAATATCCTTGGACAGCCGTCCTCACAAAAACCCTAAAACTATGCTTATATAGCCTAATACTAGCTAGGAGACAAAAACAGCTAAGGGCAATGAGGGCGTGACAGTACATGTCCTTGCAAAAGGAATATTCTGGGATTCCTGACACGCCTGATGCCTTTTGGAAGCGTCTGGGATTCCGTGCGGATCTTTGAAGATGTTTTTCTTTGGTGGAAGATGCAGAATTGTCGAGGCCTTGAGACGGTGCACTGGTCTGGTTCGCGTCGAGGTCTTGACGATGTTCTTTCTTCTAGGCCTGGAAACTGGAATTCCTCAGAATTGCTCTAAAATCGTTTCTTTTCGATCTTTTTCCTCTTTTGATGCTGATCTGCAAATAAGATTGGAATTAGGGTCAAATAGCAACATCAAGCCCCCGAAAGGGCTAGAAAAGAGGGTAAAACTGAGGCTATGAAACGTGCTATCAAACATCCCCACACTGCCCCTATGCTCGCCCTCGAGCATAAACAAAATTGGAAAGTCACCTCATTCAAAAACATACATAATCAACTCCCAATTCACAGAATTGGCATGTCATCCTACAAGCTGCACCTAATCAGAGCAAATCCAGACCTAGAAAAGCACCTGCATATGGCTGATAGAATAACGACCCTATCGGCCAGACTTTCCCATATCTAGCCTATTCACCAGCAGTCCTCACAAAGATATGCATTTGCGCTCATACTCAGAATAAAACATGTGTTTAGGCTATCACTCAAGAATGCAAATAACACAACACAGGCATAGTTTGCACGTCAATCCGAGTACTATAGAACACATGCATGGGCAATCAACAATCGGAAAAGCAACGCATCAGCAAAAAGAAAGAAACGGGATCGAAAGAGCTAGAAATGTGGAAGAAAGAAGTAGGAGATGAACAGAAGAGAAATGAGGAGGGAAAAGAAGGAAGGAAAAGAAAGAACCAGGTAAAACCTGGTTGGATCCCTTGGCTGGGAAAAAGCGAAGTGGCAAGGCAGCTTTTTACCGAGGGCACGTTGATGATTCGGGGGCTCGACAAAGGTCTCATTTCAAGGGCTGGGGAACGTCTTTGCTGAGGCTTTGGATGCGGGTGCTTTTATTTGGAAGTTCAGTGCCCTTTATTTTGAAATTTAATTTTTTTTTTTTTTTTTTTTTTAGAGGAAAGAAGGAGGGGCACGAACATGCTACCAATTTTTTTATTCTACCAGGGCTTGAAACTCGATTTTTTTCGTTCGGTGCTTGCCCTTGATCTGCTTCCAGCATCGATGGTGACTTCTTTTTCGCTTCCCCACACTTGAAACTTTCTGGAGGCTTGATTTCTTTGAATGATCTAGGGCGCGAAATGTTTTGAGAATTTTTTTCGATTTTCTGCTTTTTCTTGCCCTAGATCTCTGCTTTCTGCTCTGAAGTCTTTTGCTTTTGTCTTCTTTCCCCACACTTGAACTTGTCTGCGCACTTTAGGTGTCTAGCCCTCGACGTTACCCTCAATAATCGCTACCTCACCTGCCAAGGAAAAAGATCAAGAAAGGACGAATGGTCAGGAAAGAATATGAAAAAGGGGGAATGTTGGGAGCTAGAAAAGAAAAGAGAGAGAGAGGGGAGAAGAGAAGGAAAAAGACATTGATGCGAGGCTTTCCGTCATATCTAAGCTTTCCCATGTCTCACAGTGACTATACCCTGGGATATTATGCAAATCTAGACCGTGCCTAGCTAAGCATTTTCACTCAAAAATAGAGGGCATGAAGCTCAAATATGCTCACGGGATCAAATTATGACTACTGGTGTCGCGGCCTAGATATGGATATAAGGGCTAGTAGGTCTAAAAATGCATGTTCAGGTGCAGATGCGATGGATGCCATGCTTCTTCTATGCATCAAAAGTTGAAAAATGCATGCCAAAACTGAGGGTTTGAAAACTGGTAGTGGAAAATTTTCCTAGCATGGCTAAAAATAAAATCCGTAAAGCATACAAATCATGCAACAACTGTGAAAATAAATATGCAATCATGCAGGCAAAGCGCATAAATAATTCCCTCCCCACACTTAGGCAACGCATTGTCCTCAATGCGGGGAGAGCATAAAAAGGAGTTCAAGAAATATAAGTACAGTACAATAATAGAAAGCATTAAAATTGTTTAGGGCCCTTTTTGGGGGCTGGAGAGATGAAATTGTTCGGGGGGGGAGGAGGTTACTGGGGTGGTAAATTTCTGCGTGCAACTTCAGCCGTCAAAGCTTGAAGTTCCCGCAGAATGGCCTGGAGAAGTCTCGTCTGGGTCGGATCATAGACAATGAGAGGTATCGGGGGCTGGCTTGCTACTGCCGCATTGGCTTGAAGAGCTGATTCCGCTTGGGGCGCTTGCTTTTCGGGGGCTGGAGGAATGGCATTGGGACAGGGATCCGAAAGATCTGGGTAGTCAAAGATGCCACCGTTCTTGATCCCGAAAACCTTTTCTGCTGCGGGGGCACAACCTGGGTAAAAACTCAACACACCCCGTGAGATACATAAATGGCCCATGACATCCAAGGTTCGGATATCCAAATCCTTGAATGCTAGGGGCTCAGAAAGGTTACTAGCATTCAGGTCAATATTACGCATCTTCACAGCAAACAAGGAGATAAGCGACCCAAAAATAGGCCCACGAGTACCATTTAATACATGCAAAACGCCCGAAGCTACCCAAAAACCAAGATTGACCCTTCGTTTGTGTTTCATGCACCATAAAAAGAAAAGTTCCTGCACAGATATCTATCCTGAGGAACCAAACCTTGCTGAAAAGGTGAGGGCTAGATACCTGTGCAAGATACGCAAGGCAGGATCGATTATTTCATGGGCTTTACTACCCTTAGGGTCATATTTAACAGCAGGCTTGTTGGTAAGTTCACGAAAAGTAGCATTGGCATCAAAAACAGAAGGTATAACAGTCAAAGCATTTTTGTACAGAGGAGTGTTCAGTTCATCTTTTGTGACAAATCCTAACCAGCAATTAAATTCTCCAAGGGTCAGATGCTCCCATTTGTTAGCTAACCTAAAGTTGATCAGACCAGGGGTAGAAGAGTTCAGACCGACCTTGCCCTTGGGCCTAAAAGTACCATCTACCCAGAATGTAGTGAAAAACTCAAGGGAAAGCTCAACAAAGGTCGGGTGTTCCAAATAGAACAGAGATTCCCAACCAATATTGGCCACATACTCCCTGACCTTGGATTCAATACCCATCTTAGCAAGAAAATCAAAATCCAGGCGCGCACATGAGCTAACGCCCTTGGAATTCAGCATAGTCAACTTATCAAGGGATGGTTTATCATTAAATACAATCCATTCATGAGGTGAGGAAAGGTCAGAAGTCACCTGTTGGGAGCTGGATCTGGGAATGGATGAAGGTGCGGGGGTCTCGGTCTCGACATCATCATCTGTGTCGGGGGCACGAGGCTTTTTGGAGCTCGAGGGCTTGCCTGCACTGGTGGATGAGAGCTTCCTCTTGAGGCTTACTGGTGTATCCACTGCAGCCGGCTGCTCTGGTTTGGCATCAGCCTTGGATTTGCCTTTCTTAGCCGCTGACTTTGCTGCGGCTGCTTTTTGCTTCCTCTCTGCCTCTGCCGCAGCTTTCTGGGCCTCGAGATCTTCTTCTTCGTTAGCTTCGTTGCCCTCGGCCTCGCCACTTTCTCCTGTGCCCTCCTCCATGGCCTCGAGATCTTCATTCGCTTCTCCGATGCCAGGCTCAGCTTGTTCCTCCACGACCTCGACTTCTTCATCTGAGACCAGGATGTCCTTGAGGACTTCCTCAACAGTTAAGGTAGGCTAAGGAGCTAAGAAACGGTCGACGGCCACGTCAAGGGGGGACTGCCTGGCGGATGGAGAGGGCTTTCTAGATTTAGACTTGGCTGTAGACTTGGCAGTTGACGATCCGGGGGGAAGTTTCACTACACGGCCGCCTCTAGTGGTGGTCAAGGTAGGGGGAATAGAGCCTGTGACCTCTAGGTCATCGTTGGTGAGACTCTCGGATCTGCTCTACGGTTGTTAGTGAGACCGTCGTAGGAGAGGGAATGGGAAGTGGGGTGGAAGACGGTGGTGTGGCTGTTTTGAATGAAGCCGAGTTTGGGGTAGCGGATTGCGATCTGGATTTGGAGGGAACGGGGCTGGAAGTGTCCACCGGCTTAGGTCCAGAAGCGTTCTTGCGGGCTGGTCTTTTTGTTTTAGGTGCCATTGATGATGAGGGAAGAGATGGCAGTAATGGAGATGGAGATGGGAGTGGAGAGAGGATAGGGTTGCGTATTTGGTGAAGGAGAGAGGTGAAAGTGATGTGTTTGAAATTGATATGAGTGAAAACGAAATGGGAGCGTGGGAGAGAGAGTGGTAGTCACAGCTGGCATTTAATGGCGCAGCTTTTTCATTGATGAGGCCTACTTTTTCTGCGCTTGCCAGGCCACGTGGTACCCTAGGCGTGGAGCACGTCGGCCCACGCGTATCTCAACTGCCTAAAAAGGAGAACAACTTTTAAATTTCAAAAAGGCAGTTAGTTAATATAAGACGGACAAAAAGAGAGAATAAAGGTGAGTTAATGCTAAATAAAAGGAATAAAATCATAGGGGAAAAGGAAAGTTGAGGGATATATACAAACAATAGAACATGGAAATAAAATCAAATAAAAATCAGAGAATCCGAAAAGATGCAGAGAAGATAAGGGAGAGAGAAAGGATGCAGACGGCATGTCAAATGCCTCCAGTGTGGCCCATTTACTCGTCGGGACCTCGACGTGCTTTGATACTCTAGGTCTGGAGAGGTGGGACATCCACCATGGCCTCCTCAACTATCGAGGGCTGGAAACCTTCATAAAAGGGTTTCAGTCTCTGGCCACTGACCTTGAAGATGATTCCTGTGACTGGGTTCTGAATCTCAACTGCCCCATGGTTGTAGACTGTTGATAAGATCCGAGATCTCTTCTGGTCGGAAACGGCTGCTGCAGCTAGTCGGATAGGAAGCGACTGGAGTCGGAGGTACCTGCAAAGCGCCGGAGGGGGACTCCGGCGTAGACACTCCGATGCTTAAGTCAGTTCGAGTTTTCAGAATGGTAGAGGTTCTCCAAGATGATCTCGATCTTACCTTCTGTTTTGGAATTCGTGGGGGTATTTATAGGCTTAAGATGGCGATACCTTACAGCGATAGGGATAGGCAACGTTTGTAACCATCGCTTCGGGCAATATCAGTTCCGTCATTGGGGCGATAATCATGTAGGGTCTATCGGGAGCGATATCCTCCTTGGTCCCCTAGGATGGGAAGACGCCGTGCGCATAAAGGTGCGTGAGATCCCCCCCCGCTGAAGTCGACCATCCTAGGAAATTTCCGCTGGCCCAGGCGATAGGTTGGCATTTCAGGGAAGCGTATAGAAACTTGTCCGGGATTGATGCCGTAGCCCCAATGTTGCCGTCAGGAGCATTCCAATTGTTATCATAAGCCCAACTGAAAACTAGCCCGAGTGTTCACCAAGGGCTATCCACGTCTGATATCTTAGAATAGGGATCTGCTCGGTCATGAGGCGATATTAATCTTCTTGGCCTCTCGATAGGGCTTATGAAGTCTCCACTTCGTTCAAGTCATAGAAGGACCGTTGTTGGGTTACGTGCGGCGTCATTACGGATATTCAACCAGGCCGTGCCCTAGGCTGGCATATATTCGGGGCTATCGTCCTTTCGAGTGTACTGCAAAGACACAGAGGAGATAGATACTTATACAGAGGTTAGCAAACCTTATACTTACAGAGGTCTGAGGTCACACGAGCCCCGATTTATTCTTTACGCCCGAGAGAGTAGCGGTATCAACGCGGCTTTACGCCATCAGCTACCTTATGGTTATCGTGGCTTCATACCACCAGACGCCTGTGATGCCAACGCGGTTTTACGCATCTAGGGCCACCGGTGACATCAACGCGGCCTTATACTGTGGATACCGGTAACCTTATGGTTTTAGCGTCAGGGCTACCAGTGACATCGTGTCTTTCGGCGTTTTTTCAGACTCTGCCTCGTACTCCTTCCAGTATCTATATCGCGACCGTTACCCCTTTCTTCCGTTCTAGGCTTATCAGTCCTTGAGGATATCGGGACGGCTCGTCTTTTGAGGACCTCAATTTCTTTTTCCAAGGCCTCCCTTCAGTGGAGCCTATAAATCGGAGAACTTTCTCCATCCACGTTCTCCTCATCTCTATCAGTCAGCATCATGGATCATTTGACCAAGAATTTTCTTCTCTACAAGGGTCATTCACTCAGGAACCTCAACGACGGTGACGTCGGTTTCCTGGAGAACATGCTGGTCAAGACTTCTGAGGATATTCTGGAGCTGCAGGGGATGCTGACTCCGCTCTATTCCTGGCTGGGAGCCATCTCTCTAGAGGACTTCAGTCCTTTGGAGAGTGTTTCAAAGCTGTCTGCCTCCATCTCTCGGATTCAAGTGGTGATCGCTATGCTGCAGCAGCGTAAGGACATGTTGGGGTGCTGCCTGAAGGGTATGAGGGCCACTTCCCATGATCTTGTCCTGGTCATGGATTCCTTGAGGGACCTTCCTGAGGTGCCCGAGGATGCTGGTTCTGACGCCTGATAACGGTGGCTCCCTTTGGGCCTTTTTCTTTTCCTCTTGCCTTATAAATGTATCTTTCGGCCGGTAGGCCATAATAAATAAATCGTTTCAATCATTCCGCCTTGTAACTGTTCTTCTTCTTTACTGCGCTCTTTGTCATTTTCCAAGGAATATTCTTAGCCCAACTGAAAACAGTCTTGCCATTGGGCGGTTTTTCTGTTGATCGTTCTGCCTTAACTCCGCGCCGTCCTCATTATAACAACTGATCGGCAGATATTAGCATTATTCTTGATTTGCGCGAGATTTCAACAGGCATGACTGTAAATCTACATTTGCACTTCAGACTGTACACGTGCCAATCTTCAAGAGTCGGGTTGGAGGATCGAAGAGTCTCTTTTCTTCTTTTCCCGGCTATTTAATGAGGCTTTTCCTCCTTCATTCTTATCCATTTCTTTCTCCTTCATTTTTCTTCGTTATAGATCCTCTGCGAGTCTCATGGCTGATTCTTATTTGCTAGGTACGGCTTCGGGGAATTCACCGCCAACTCCTCCGACTACCCCTGACACAGATAATCCTCCCTCATCGCCTCCTTGGAGGCCGGTTGTCCGCCGGCGAGGTCGCAAGAGGCGGAGGAAGGAAGTCGAACAACGAAGGAAGGAGGTTGCCAAGGCCTCTAAGTCATTTTTCGACTCTCTGGCTTCTCTGGCTAGGGAGGAGAAAAACTCGTTTCCTCCTTTGAGTGATTCGCCTCCGTGGGTTCCTTCTGCTGGTTCAGCCGTTGATGCAGTATCGCCAAGCGTTAAGGAGAAAACAACCGGGTCGACTACTGCCGCTAGAAAGAGGGTCAGTGAGTCTTCTCCCCCTGCTGTTGTGGATTCACCATTCTGGGGTGGCGATGACGAAGAGGACGTAGTCTATTGCTACGGCATTACTTGGTCCGACGGTGAAGAGTAGGGTCTAACCCTTCTTTTTGTAGATGCCGTATGGCCTTCCTCATAATAATGAATGATGGTTTTACTTCCTTTTCGCTTCTCATCGCTTACTTATTGTTTCTTTCTGAGCGTTCCGGGTTATCGCGGAAGCGTCCCTTTCGCTACGGGTAACTGCCTTCAACTTCTAATCGGTAACTGTCTTCTTTCAGAAGGCACAAATGACTATCCACGTGTCTTTTTCTGTTCTGTACGTGTTTCATTTTTACAGGCTGTCTCTTCTTTAGGCTTTCCTTTATAAGGAAATCATCTCTCTCTTTTACTGCTTTTGCTAATATTTTGAGTTTTTGCACATTTTCTCTCTCTTCTGCACTTCTTTTCTTCGAGAGGTTTTACCGCGACCGCTCACTGGTGCTGGCGACCGGCTCACTGGCTTTTTGCTCCAGGTATTTACTCCTTCTACCGCCGTAGATTTACTTTCCCTGTCCCTTATGTCTTCAACTGTTGAAAACCCCATAGATCCCGAAGCTAGGAGAACTCGCAGCATATTCAATTGTAATGAGGTTTTGAGGGTTGAATTAGAGGAGAGTGGTATTACTTTTCCCACGGGCTATCGCCCTTTTGTCTCTTTGAAGGACACTCGGCTGCCTGACGCCATGTGGGGAACATTCCGGTTAGTTTATTTCAAGATGTTTACTTACGGATTCCGTTTCCCACTCCATACTTCTCTGTTGAAACTGCTAGATCATTATGACCTTAATCCCGTCCAGATTACTCCACCCTCTTGGTGTGGTATTTACGCTTTCCTTCGTTCGTGCGAGATGAAGCGTATATTTGCTCCATCGCTTGATCTATTCCGCACATTCTTTGTCTTGAGTTGTCGCAACTGCCTGGTAGATATTACCCCCAGATGGGATGATGTCATTGTGCAACTGTTCTGGCGGAACTTTCAAGGTTTTGAGGAACACGTAGGTGACTGGAAGTCTGGCTTTTTCACCCTCCGTTTGCCGTCACGACTCTGGCGCGGGGGTTTCAATCGAAAAATCAATAGTGGCGTTTGGAAAAGACCGGACGCGCTGTCAAGCCAGGATGTTTCCAACGTTAGCGCCTTGTTAGAAATAGAAGGGTCTTTCCGTATCCGGGAGTTTGCTCGGTTCAGGCCCTTGTCAGAGTGCGTTGTGGGTGAGTTCCCTTTTTTCTTCTTTATCGCTTCAATCTTCTTAATTTGCTAATATGTTTTGTTGGCAGGTAACGCTGAGAGTAGTTCTTCTGGGGAAAGTGACGCCCCTTTGAACGTAACACCTCTCCAGTCGCTGCCTCCTTCTCCTTCGCCTGAAAATTCCCGCCGCCCACCCATTCCGCCTGGAAGGGAAGGGACTAAAACCGTCACAACTTGCAGAGCCTCCACTCGACCTTCTTGTTTCCTTGAAAATTGGCTTTCGTCCCGTGGCAAGAGGGTAGCTCAAGGCGATCCTGTGTTTGAGAAAATCGACAGCGATAGCGAGAGCATGGACACTGGTCCTGAATTACGTCATGCTACTATTGCCCAAAGGATGAAACTTAGGTCGAGGAGGAATGATGACACGGCGGAATCGGCTGAGGACGATAGCGAAGAAATTGCAGAAGAGAAAACTAACCCCCCAGTTCCCCCTTTGAAGGGAGTTAACGCGGTCCCCCCCGAGAATATTAACGCTTCTCATGCCGCGAGTACTTCGCAAGTGGTGAAAAATATCAAAGCTATCAGGGTGCCTTCCGCCGTTTCTATCGAAAACAATGAGACCTCGGCAGCCGCGACCTCTCCTTTGTCGTCGGGCCATCCTGCTTCCCCGATAGGTTCTTTTATCCCAGAGGCAACTTTACCGGTTTCGAATTTAAGCGTTCCTCCTGAATTTCTCCCACGGAAGCCTCATCTTTTGTTTCTGTCTTCAATTTCGGGCATTGGTGATTGCGCAAAAAGTTGTTCCCCTCCTTATATCGCCAACCTTTCTCCTCAGAGGTCCCAGGGACCCACTGGATATCAGCTGGATTTATCCTCTTTCGGCACTGACGGGCTTCGTGCCTTAGGAATATCGGATCCATTATCGCGAGAAGAGCCCGTGGGTCCCATAGTGGGACAGATGTTTACTTCTTCCAAGGACAGGGAAGAGTTTTTACAGCATGCTCCCGAGACATGACAGTCACACCTCATGAACGACATGCTGGCTAGCTTTCGTAAATTTCATTATTTTCTTGAAGACCAGCGTAACAAAACTCGACCCTCTTCGGATTTGCAGGAACAATTAGACGCGGCCTTGGCGAAGGCGAAGGAGCTATCGCAGTTGCAAGAACGAACTCGGGCGGAGTTGGAGGATTGTCGCGCTGAACTTTCTCGGGAGAAGTCGAAGGGGAAAGCGAGAGCAGAGCTAATGGAGGCGGAACTGGTGGTGGCTGATAAAAAGAACGTCTTCCTCCGTGAAGAGTTGTCATCTCGTGATGCCGATTTGGCCAAAGTTCCTTCGAGGATAGCCTGGTGGAAGAATAAGACCATCGAGGTTTGTATCGCAGGATTTATGGATCTCCATATCCGAGGCGCCGTCGATTCATCCATGCTGGCCGATTACGCTTCCCAAAAAATTAAAGATCTTAGTGAAGGTGAAAGGGGTTTTCCTTCTTCTGGGGAAAAGCAAGGGACTGAAGACGGCGAGGCATGCGATGACTCTTAATTGATCCATTGAAGAACATTGCTATTTGTTTCCATGTCTTGTAATAACGTCCTATCTCGCGGCGATATCGGTACCTTGCTCTTCGGGCGATGTCTTATTTTATTTCGCTCTCTTGTACTGTCTTGAGAACTGTTCTTTTATTCAACGCCGATTTGCATCATTTCCTTTCTTGTGATATCGCTTTTGCTTTTTATCAAAAAGTCACATCTACTTTCAGAGCATTTAATGCTCGCGACCCTTCCGTCGGTGCGCGGGAAAAGTCATGATGGTGCAGACACACGTGTTCGTTTCTTCTGCCGCTTTATCTTAGCGTGTTTAGAAATTTTAACAAGATCGAAGCGTTTGTCGCGCTTCTTCTAGAGTCGTACTCATTGCTTGAGTCTTATCCCTCATGCCGCTTCGACACAACGACTGCAGCATCCGTCATTTCCTTTTAATTACTAGGGTTATAAACCCTCTTTATTTCTTCCCTTTTCTTTTTCACTCCCCTTTTTCATATTATCTCTCGGCCGTCTTGCCCTTCTCACCTCCATTCAAGGCTTTCGAAGTTCTTTCCTTTCAAAGGTATTTCCCTTCTTTTCCCTCGTCTTCTTCATTTCTATTTCCTTAGTCCTGCCATGGCAAAGACTCGCCGTTCTGAGTCAAGATCCATCGATGAGAAGAAAATGGATACCACGGTCAGTGTTATTACCACGGAGGCCATTCTCCAGGAGCATTTGGCTACTCACGGTGCCGTTATTCCTGACGGTTGCCAAGCTGTTGTTGCCCCTAGGTCAGTTCGTTTAAACAGCGTTCTGACCGGCAATCAAAGGGTGTTATATGCCCAGATGTTTCGCTACGGTTTCCGGCTCCCTATCGATTCTTTCGTCAAGGGTTTGCTTATTGCTGGCAATTTCAATCCTGCCCAGTTAGCCCCAAATGCATATTGCTGTGTTTATGCTTTTTTGGAACTCTGTAGATATAAGGGGATCACTTCCCCTTCTCTTTTGTTGCTTAGATCCCTTTTTAAATTGATGAAGTGCCGGGGTGTGATAACCATATCGCCTCGTTTTGACGATGATTCTCTCAAGTCTTTTACTTGGAAGTTGCTCCATATTGAGTCTTCTGTTGAGGCTTGGAAAAAGGAGTTCTTTCTGATAAATCTTCCTGACGCTCCTGGTCCCGAGTGGCGCTCTGGGTTCAACCAGGACGTCCAAGATGGCGTTTGGAGTCGACCAGGGACACTTCCCGCTCGTGAACAAGGATGGTTAAACACCTTACTCCAACTGGAGATCAGCGTTCATATTCGACTCACGGCCTGCAGAATGGCCATTCAGGAGTGCGTTAGACGTGAGTATCGCGCTACCTTTCCCTTTCATCACTGATACTAACGCTGACGTTATTTTGTGATTTTGCAGCGACGGATCCTGATTATAAACCCGAAAGCGTAAGAAGACGCTTAAGGAGAGCTCATAATAGAGAAGAAAGGGAAAAGCTCGATTCAGAGGCCACTGATAATCCTTCTGAGCTTCCGGCTACTTCCGCGAATCTCGCTCAAGTATCCTCCTCCTCGGTTGGCGAAGGGGATACTGACATCCCTGAAGGTGTTCCCATCGTGACCGTTGCTGCTCCCTCGTCTTCTCAGGCCCCTAAGGCCCTTGCCAGAGGAAAAAAGAAGAAAAGAACACGGAGTATCGCCACTCTTACTCCTTCTCCCGACGCTGCGGGTTCTTCTGAGGCACCACCTTCCCTCAACACCGCTACCGTAAGTTTTTTTTTTTTTTTTTTTTTTTTTTTTTGTCGCGATATATTGTGCCTCAATATCTGTCGTCATTTGATCTATTTTTCTTTTTTCTCAATTTGTACTCCTTGCAGGAGGCCGTTGTAGTTACTGCTTCCGCTCCTTCAGGCGATATGAATCTCACTTATGTGCTGAGGGGTTCCGCGAAGAGGGCCCGGATAGAAGGCGAGGATGAGAACATACCCTCCTCTAACATCGCAGGGGAAGGTGGTTCCGTTAACGTTCCTAATTCCGCAGTGGTTCCTCCAGGTGGACATTCCGCGGAAGTTTTGGGGGACCTAGGAGGTGCGGATCCCTTTGGTGCTTCGCCCAGTTCCTTTGGTGGGCCTGTGCATCATTATTCCTCTTCTTTAGGCTATCAAGACGTCTTGCAGGACCTTTCGGGCTATCAGCCTCATGGTACCTTCCTGCCCCCGGGCAGTTCTTCACAGGTTCGCACCCCTGGGCCTCTGGCTTTCGTTCCCTCTAGCGTTCCTTGGCGGCAACGCTATAATGAAGCCGGAACCTCTTTCAATTTTATGGCGGATCTTTGTCCATTAAACGGGCTCGGCGAAGTGACCCATCAGGTTGAGTTGTTCGACTTCCGTACCCGTGGTTTGGCAGCCATCGGGGGCGATGGTTCAGATGAGGTTTCTGCCCTGCTGGCTTCTCAAATTCTGGCCTCATCTGCAGAATGGGAAACTTTCCTTTCCCTAGCGGAAGATGACCAAGTGAACTCCTTCCGTGCTAGCCTTTTCTCCAATATGATGAAATTTCACTACTGGGCGGAGGAGGTGAAGCATCGGACTGTTTCCCTCCGTTCTGTTTCGGCGGAGCTGTCCAAGGAGCAAGATGAAAGGAAAAAGGTGTTGGCAGATCGTTCCAAGATACTGCTGGCTCACCACGATTTACAGAAACAGCATTCCGCTCTGGAAACAGCTTTGTCAGAGGAACAGGCCAAAGTGACTGCTTTGGAGAATGAGAAGTCCTCTTTAGAAAAGGAGAAGGCAGCTTTGGCGGAAGAGTCAGTCGATATGGGCTGGTGGCATGCTGAACAGACCGCCCGTGTTCTAGTTAAGTGTTTCGAAGAAATTCATGGGGTGGATGCGTACAAGGGCGAAGATGTCGCGAAAGCCTTTCTACAGAGTTCTGCCCATATCAACGAGGCAGGCTATCGCCAGGCCAAGGCAGCGGGCTGGAAACGAAAAGACCCCTAGAGCTGATATGTCACGATATTTTGCCGTTCCCTCCAGCGATCAAATATCGCTTGGCTTTTGTCTTTTGTCTTTGCGGCATAATTATTTTGAACATTGAATCTTTGTAAATCCTTGAGATGCCTTTAATATTTCTAGACAATCCCTTTATCGATATTCCTCTTTTATTTTTCTCATCGCGAGACTTCTCTCGTCACTGAGGTTGCCTTATCCTCACGGTGCGTTTACTTTCTTGAGCAGATCCTTGGTATTTATACCAAGATGACCAAGATCTATGTCGGGTTGGCCTTTCGATAAGCCTATCGGTATCATGACCACCGCTCCTTCCGCTGCTCAGAAGTATTCTGCACATTTCTAATTGTAGATTATCAATAACAAAACGAGATTTGAGAGATAGTGATTACCCGTAGGAGCCTGTTCGCTGCCATCATTAGGCTTTATCACGGAACCCGTTTCGAATCGTGTTTTCCCTCAGCTCTATACTCCGCCAGGGATTACTCATCCGGTTACTAGCTGGGATTACGCGATCCTTCACGTTTCCCTTATCTCTCGTTCGGCCTTTCTAAGTGCCTCATCTCGTGAGCTGTCGGATCGGGACGGCTATCACAAGGCTAGGGAATTTTCACTTTTATAGGCGTTGTCCTCTCGTTTAGAACCGTGTCCTTACTTAATGGTTTAGCTGCACCAGCCCGACCGTTAAGATAGGATTCTTGTTTCTAAACAGAGTTTCTAACTCTTTGGGGCGTGTCTTGTCTTGATGTACCGTCTCCACGAGATCGGTCATCATTAAAGAACTTTTCACTCCCAAAGATACCGGGCAGTGCCCTCACTTAGTGAGCCATCTGATCAAGATCGGTCATCACAAGGATAGGACTTTTCACCCCCGGGGGCGTCAAGGATCTTTCAATCCGACGCTAATCAAGGATACACTGGGGTCGTGCCCTCACTTAGTGGGCCATCTGATCAAGACCGACCATCACAAGGATAGGACTTTTCACTCCCAAGGTACCCCCCTTTTTATCTGCACAAAAGCAACCACAAACCCACGAAAACTCTCCTATTGAGCGTTAGCCACGGTTAGGGTTGTTATAATCCAAATAGTGCAGATAAAATTAAACTCTAGGATAATATAACTTCAAACGAGCGATATTCCAGGAGTTGGATAAGGGCGTACCGTCAAGTGTCTCCAGGCGATAGGCCCCTCTTCCGACAACGTGGGTTACGCGATACGGTCCTTCCCAGTTAGGACTAAGCTTTCCCATACGTTGTCCGGTTGCTCGCCTGTCTCGGAGCACCAGGTCACCGTTTTTCAACAATCGCTCTTTGACCTGCCTGTTATGATAACGGGCCATTTTTCTTTTGTAGTGTTGCGTTTTCAGTAGGACTTCTTCTCGAACCTCTGGTAACGCGTCCAGGTTAGCACGTAACCGTTCCTCGTTCAGTTCCTCACGAAAGTGAGCCACCCGTAGGCTCATGGCCCCAATTTCCACTGGCGTAACGGCTTCAGTTCCAAAAGCCAACGCGAAAGGCGTTTCTCCAGTGCTAACTTTTACGGTCATGCGGTATTCCCACATCACGTATGGCAATTCATCAACCCACTTCTTCTTAGACCCCTCTATGTTTTTCTTAATACCGCTGAGGATGCTCCTATTAGTTACCTCTGCCTGTCCATTGGTTTGTGGGTGAGCCACGGAAGAGAATCTCTGCTCAATCCCGAATTCTGAGCATTGGTCTTTGAAGAATTGGCTGGTGAACTGGGTCCCGTTATCGCTGACAAGGATACGAGGCACCCCGAATCTCATGATAACTTGATGTTTGAAAAAACGCCATATTTTTTCTGCCGTGATTGTGGCAACCGCTTCAGCTTCCGCCCACTTCGTAAAATAGTCCACAGCCACTATCACAAATTTCAGTTGGGACCTTGCCTTTGGAAATGGACCCAGGATGTCAATCCCCCATTTGGCAAAAGGGCAAGGGGCGATGATTTCCGATATTTCCGTGGCTGGACGTCGAGGAATTTTAGCAAATTCCTGACATTTGGGGCAAGCTTGTACATAATCGTGGCAATCCCTTCGTATGGTGGGCCAGTAGAATCCTGATCTGAAAACTTGTGCCGCCATGGTGCCGCCTGACGCGTGCATTCCGCATATCCCTTCGTGGATTTCGCGTAAGGTGTGAAGGCCCTCTTGTTCGGTTATACATTTGGCAGCGGGGTGAGAAAAACATCTTCGAATTAGATCCCCGTTATAGTACGTGCAACGAGCAGCCTGTCTTAGCACTTTCATCTTTTCAGCGTTACCGTCAGGCAGCTCTTCGTGCATCAGGTATTTTATCACCGGAATCCGCCAATCATTCTCGAGCTCATTCACACACAAAGAGGCTTGTTCCTCCATGAAGGACGGCACCGATAGCTCACGATAATACACATCTTTAGGTATAGATGCTTCAGGATTCGCGGCCAGCTTGGCAAGGTAATCGGCTTCAGCATTTTCCTCTCGGGGAACGTGCTCGAAGCTGACTTGCATGCCCTCTTTCTTTATTTCCACTAGTTCTCGCGTTACCTTAGAGAGGTACTGCACCATAATAGGTTCTCGAGCCTGAGAGTGTCCTGAGACCTGGTCAATTATCAGTTTGGAGTCTCCACAAATTTTTAGACGCAGATCTCCTGTTTGGCCGGTATCGCGCCTTCCCTTGGAAGAAAACTCTCTTCCTATTCTGAGTCCAGCTAGCAACGCCTCATATTCGGCTGCGTTATTGGACAAAGGCTGCAAGATTCGAATAGCATACCGTATATGCATATCGTGCGGCCCATTTATGAAGACTCCGGCCCCCGCCAGTTCTTGGTTTTTGGCTCCGTCCACATGAACGATCCAAAGATCCGTATATGTTTCTGGGAACGGGAGATCCATATCGTTCCATTCCGCTTCAGGTACACCACTCAAAGGGTCCTCTGTGAAAGACACTCCGCTATAAAATCAGCAAGGACCTGAGCCTTTACGGATGGCCGGGACTGGTACCTCAAACCATATTGTTCGAGTTCTAGGGCCCAGATCAGCATTCTTCCTGAAGATTCAGGCTTTCGAAATATCCTCTTCAAGGGTTGGTCTGTAAGTACAACGATAGGATAAGACTGGAAGTATCGGTCCATCTTGCGGGCGGCTTGTATGAGGGCGAACGCTATTTTCTCAATACGAGCATATCGCAGTTCCGCGTCCTTTAAGACATGACTCACGAAGTAAACTGGGCGATGAGTGTGGTTATCGTCACGAATAAGGACGGCGCTGACCACTTCGTCTGCCGCGCCCAAGTACAAGTACAGGGTATCGCCAGACTTGGGCCTTGTCAATAATAAATCGGATGATAAATAGTCCTTTAAGTCCACAAATGCTTGCTCACATTCTGGGGTCCACCCGAACGTGGCTTTCCGTCGTATGACTTTGAAAAAAGGGAGGCACTTTTCTCCTTGCTTGGAGACGAATCGTCCCAGAGCGATAACGCGCCCCGTTAGCCTTTGCACTTCCTTAACGGTTCTCGGCGATATCATATCATGTATAGCTTTAACCTTGGAAGGATTAGGCTGGATACCTTTCTGGCTAACTACGTAGCCCAAGAACTTACCCGTCTGAAATGCAAACATGCACTTCCGGGGGTTTAGCTTCATGCGATACCCTTTCATCACATCAAAAACTTCCTTTAGATCCTGCAGGTGATCATGAAAATTCGCACTCTTCACCAGTATGTCGTCAACATATGCTTCCACATTTCTCCCTATTTGTTCCTCAAAAATCTTATTTGCCATTCGCTGAAACGTGGCCCCCGCGTTCTTTAGTCCAAATGGCATCGCTGTGTAACAATACGTGGCTTTAGGAGTAAGGAAGGCGGTCTTCTCCTCATCCTCTAGGGCCATAGGGATTTGATGATATCCGGAATTGGCGTCCAATGAGCTTAGATATGCGTACCCAGCGGTTTGATCAACCAACTGATCTATGCGAGGAAGCGGGTAGCAATCCTTAGGACAAGCATCGTTCAAATCGGTGAAGTCAATGCACATACGCCAGTCTCCATTGGGTTTAGGAACAAGAACCGGGTTGGCTAACCAAGTGGGATACTGTACTTCGCGAATGAAACCCGCGTCAAGGAGCTTTACAACCTCCTTTTCCACAGCCGACGCTTTTTCGGTGGAGAACGCCCGTCGTTTTTACTGAACTGGCTTGGCGTCAGGGTCAACGTTAAGCCTGTGTTCGGCTATTTCTCGTGATATACCTGGCATATCGGCGAGCTTCCATGCGAAATTTCCTTGGCATTTGTTCAGCAGCCGTGCCAGTTGAAGATTTTCCGCTGGGCTGAGCTTATCGCTGACCAGGAAGCTGGCTCCCTCTTTGCCTATCACTGATACGGGTACCATCTTGTCAAGGGGTTGAGCGCGCTTTTCATCACCCTGCTCGTAGGGGTCTGCCGCTATACACACGTATCTATCGCAGCTTGTCTGAGTCATGAGCGAATAGCATTCTGCCGCCAGTTTCTGATCACCTTTTATCGATACCACCCCGTCCCAGGAGGGGTATTTCATCTTTAGATGTTTTTGTGATATCGCCGCTCCAAAGCGATTGAGGAAAGGCCGTCCGAGTATGACGTTATAGGGCAGATTCAGATCCACAACAAGGAACAACAAATTCTCTGACCGTTTGTAAGTGTCTTCCCGGAAGTATACGGGTAAGGTGATTACTCCCGTAACAGGGATAGGGGTCCCATCCACTCCGACTATGGGTCTCTTACTAGGCGTTAACTCATCGTGGGGGCGTTTCATGAGGTTGTAAGCTTCCAGCGAAAAAAGGTTCACGGCACTCCCGTTGTCCACAAGAGTCCTTCTTATACCATGACTGGCGATGACAGGTGTGACTACCAAGGCGTCATTATGGGGATAGATAACGCCTTTTTCATCCTCTTCTGAAAAGGATAAGATCATGCGATCAAGTATGTCTATCGCTCCACCTTTCTTTGTCATGCCGTCTCGCGTACGCTTTTCCCCTTTCGCCACCATTGACTGTTCTGACTCATCTGTGTAGGGGATCCCTCCCGCTATGATATTGATTATGGGGATGTCGTCGCCATCTATCGCGAAGGTTTCCCCACCCTTTCCTTTGGGAGCGTTATCCGGCTGTGGGACTGGAGGGGGCCTTGGTCGTTCGTCTGCCGCTCTTCTTATCGGATTGTTTCGGGCATCTTCCCTTACTTGAGTCGCAAATTCTCCCAGATATCCTTCCTCCACCAAGCGCTCTATCGCCCACTTTAATTCTCTGCAAGCCTCTGTGGAATGTCCTCTGGCTTTATGGAATTTACAGTAAGCGTTCTCTTCTGCCTAAAAGCACTCCAGGTTTCGTGGGTGCAGGATAACGGATAGGAAGATCTCGCTGTTCCGCTATCGCCAAGATCTCCGCTCTTGGTACATTCAAGGAGGGAAAATCCGGATCATACGCCCGATTTTTGTTAGCGTTCCCTTGACGCTGATGAGGGGAACTACCTTGTTTTCCTTTCGAGGAATATCCTTTTTGCTTATCGTAGGTCTTTGGGATGTAATCTTTCCGTCGAGCGTAATCATCAGTGTAATGATCGTCAACCAGAGGATTTGCGGGAGCGGCAGGGATGTGAGGTGCCCCAGGCGGCATATTAAATGTTCTATTTCTATTTTCTTCTTCTTCCATTTTCGCATAATTATGGGCTTTAAGTCTTAGTGCGTCCAAGGATATTGGAGGATCCACCATCAATGCATCTTTCAGTTTTCCATAGTGGCAGTTTCTTTTCAGAGCTTCTATGGCGAAATCAATAGTAACGCCCGGCGTTAATGACATTTCCAGATCGAATCGGCTGAGAAATTCTTTCAATGTCTCTTGGGGCTTCCGCTGTATGTCAAATAACGCTGCGGCAGATTTCCGAATTGGAATTGCTGTACTAAATCTGCTCCGAAATTTGGATTCCAACTGTGCGAAATTACTAATGGATCCGCCAGGAAGACCTTCAAACCAAAGACGAGCAACTCCCGATAAGGTCATAACAAATATCTGACATAAAGCCGCATCACTGTGGGTTTGAAATTGGACGAAATCCTTCACTTTGTTGATGTGCGAAGTAGGATCTTTAGTACCATCATAAGTATCAGCGGGAAGCTTCACTCGCCTACTGACCCTGTGACGTCTTACACGACGACTGAAAGGGTGACCTGAGGTATCATCAAGAATCTCACACGCATGACGTGGGGGAGATATGTCTCCTTGTCGCCCTCCTTCCCTTGGTTCAGGTATATGATGTCGCCTGGGAGACCGACTGCGACTCCTGGGAGAACGACTTCGATATCTTCTGCTACTGGATCTTTCACTGTACACGGGAGATAAACTCCTGTTTGTTCCTTCCCTCCGTCCGGCCCAACGGTTCCTCAACGCCTCAAGCTGCCTGTCTTCCTGCAGAAGAAGTCTTTGCGGCATTTGTGGTACATAAGCCTCTACTTCTCCTTGAGTGAGCTGTACATGACCAACCGGGGGATTTCCTGCAGATAAAGGCACTTGGGGGTTCTCTGGAAACAACGGGGGCAGAGGTCGATCAGCAACAATAGATGGTGTGAACATGACGCGAGGAGGAACGCTAGATCCAGAAGCACCAGGCGTGACTCTAGTGGCCATTTCAGTCAAATATTCCAAGCGGGAACGAAGGGCCGCTATTTCCATAGCAAAGGGATTTTCATTGTTAAGCACAGATCCTTCTAAAAGAGGAGTGTAAAGATCAGATCCCACCGTCTGTGATGAAGAAATGACCGTCTGTGAAGAGATAGATCCTCCGGCGATCCCGACCGAGAGGTCCAGAGGTTCCGAGATAGTCGATTGCGTCGTCATAGAGAGATCAGCAGTAGCAAAAGGAAATAACCGCCTGCGAGTTGAGAAAGGAATATTGGAAAATGTAGACCGGTCTGGCTCCGATCTGGCTGTCATAACCGTTCCTATCTCCCAACTAAACGGAGCTTGGCTATTAAGGACGCTTACTTAATACACCAAAGCTCTCAATGAAAGCACCATTTGATAAGATCCGAGATCTCTTCTGGTCGGAAACGGCTGCTGCAGCTAGTCGGATGGGAAGCGACCGGCGTCGGAGGTACCTGCAAAGCGCCGGAGGGGGACTCCGGCGTAGACACTCCGATGCTTAAGTCAGTTCGAGTTTTCAGAATGGTAGAGGTTCTCCAAGATGATCTCGATCTTACCTTCTGTTTTGGAATTCGTGGGGGTATTTATAGGCTTAAGATGGCGATACCTTACAGCGATAGGGATAGGCAACGTTTGTAACCATCGCTTCGGGCGATATCAGTTCCGTCATTGGGGCGATAATCATGTAGGGTCTATCGGGAGCGATATCCTCCTTGGTCCCCTAGGATGGGAAGACGCCGTGCGCATAAAGGTGCGTGAGATCCCCCCCCGCTGAAGTCGACCATCCTAGGAAATTTCCGCTGGCCCAGGCGATAGGTTGGCATTTCAGGGAAGCGTATAGAAACTTGTCCGGGATTGATGCCGTAGCCCCAATGTTGTCGTCAGGAGCATTCCAATTGTTATCAACTGTCGTGACCACGAAAGGTCCTAACCATTTAGATTTCAGCTTTCCGGCAAAGAGTCACAGGCGTGAATTGTACAATAAGACTTGCTGTCCGACCGAGAATGTTTTGGGACGAAGGTGTCGGTCATGGTAAGCTTTTGTCTTGCCCTTATAGAGCATGGCATTCTCATAGGCATCGTCCCTCAATTCCTCTAGCTCTTGGATTTGCAAACGCCTGTGTTGATTAGCGAGGCCTAGATCTGTATTCACTTTCCTGATGGCCCAAAAAGCCTTGTGCTCTATCTCTACTAGAAGATGGCATGGCTTGCCATAGACAAGTCTGTAGGGAGTCATTCCGATTGGGGTCTTGAATGATGTACGATAGGCCTAGAGAGCATCATCCAATTTCAGACTCCAATCTTTCCTGGACTGGTTAACAGTCTTTTCAAGGATAGATTTGATCTCACAGTTCGAGACCTCGGCTTGGCCATTAGTCTGAGGGTGATATGCGGTGGATGTTCTATGGTGGACTCCATACTTTGTCAAAAGCGAGGTCACGACACTGTTGCAGAAGTGGGTACCCCTATCGCTGATGAGTGCTCTAGGTGTACCGAACCGGTTAAAGATATTGGTGCGGAGAAAATTCACGACCACCTTGGAATCGTCCGTCCGGGTGGCCTTGGCCTCGACCCATTTGGACACATAATCGACGGCCAGAAGGATGTAGATGTTGCCAAAGGAATTGGGAAAAGGGCCCATAAAATCTATACCCCAGATGTCAAAGATCTCGCAAGCAATAATTTTTGTCAAGGGCATCTGATTCCTGGCCCCGATATTTCCAGTGGCCTGACATCGGGGGCACGAAGAGCAGAACATGTAACTATCCTTGAAAATAGTGGGCCAGTACAGACCAGCTTCCAGGACCTTTAGGGCAGTTTTCTTGGCCACGAAATGGCCTCCCTTCGAATGGCAGAATTTAAGGATCGAGGGCACCTCGTCCATGGTTACACATCTACAAATTATTTGATCCAAACAGTGCTTCCACAGGTAGCGGCTGTCCCAAATGTAGTATTTTGCTTGCCTTCTGATCTTATTGCATTCAGACGGAGTGGCATCAGCTGGGTAGGTGTCAGTAGCACAGAAGTTTGCAATGTCGGAAAACCATGGGGAATAAACAGCTTGGGCTAGACATAATTGCTCGTCTGGAAAAGTATCCCGGATTGGCTCAAGCGAATTATCTTCTTGGGCTGGAAGTCTACTCAAGTGATCTGCCACAAGGTTTTCTTTTCCTGTCTTGTCTTTGATAGCGATATCAAATTCTTGTAGGAGCAGGATCCAACGAATAAGCTAGGGTTTGGCATCGACTTTGGTCAACAAACACCGAAGGGCAGAATGGTCTGAGTAGACGAGGACATGAGTGCCTAGCAGATATTGCTTGAACTTGTCTAGGGCATAGACTACGGCCAGGAGTTCTTTCTCTGTGGTAGTGTAGTTCTGCTGGGACGGGTCTAGTAGCTTGGAAGCATAATAGATGACATGGGTCTCTTTATCCTTCTTCTGACCCAAAACGGCGCCCAGGGCTTGATTACTGGCGTCACACATGACCTCGAAAGGTAGTGTCCAATCGGGGGCAAGAATAATCGGGGCTGAGATAAGCTTGTTCTTGAGAAGTTCAAAAGCGGTTTTGCAGGCTTCGCTGAAATTAAAGGATACGTCCTTCTGGAGCAAGTGACACATTGGTTGAGCAATCTTGAAAAAATCTTTAATGAACCGTCGGTAGAAACTAGTGTGGCCTAGAAAAGATCGCACATCGCGGACACAGGAAGGGTAGGGCAAGGATTCTATTACTTTTATCTTGGCTTTGTCAACCTCAATTCCCTGGGCCGAGATAACATGACCAAGCACTAGGGCTCGATCCACCATGAAGTGACATTTTTCAAAATTCAGGACAAGATCCGTCTCTATGCAGCGCTCTAGGCACCTCTTCAGATTGTTCATGCATTCCTCAAAAGAATTCCCATAGACGGTGAAGTTGTCCATGAAGACCTCGATTCCATCCTCAACTAGTTCAGAGAAAATGCTGACCATACAACGTTGGAAAGTGGCAGGGGTGTTATACAGACCGAAAGGCATGCGTCTATATGCGAAGGTCCCGAAAGGGCAGGTAAAGGTGGGTCTTTTCCTGGTCTTCAGGAGCAACTGGGATCTGATGGAATCCGGAGTAACCGTCGAGACAGCAATAGTGGGTTTTACCAGCGAGGCGTTCTAGCATCTGATCGATAAAGGGCAGGGGAAAATGATCTTTTCTGGTAGCGGAGTTCAATCGGCGGTAGTCAATACACACTCTCCACCCATTCTGGATCCGGGTAGGAATGGATTCGCCATCTTGACCGATGGTGATGGTTATACCTGTTTTCTTGGGCACGACCTGGATAGGGCTGACCCACGGGCTATCTGAGATGGGGTAGATAACTCCCGCATCTAGCAACTTGAGAATCTCTTTCTTTACCACTTCCATCATAGGCAGATTAAGTCACCGCTGGGGTTGGCGAATGGTCTTGCTCGCGTCTTCTAGGTGGATGTGATGAGTGCATAACGCTGGGGACAAGCCCTTAATGTCTGCAATGGTCCACCCTATGGCTTGTCTGAAGTTCCTTAGCAAGGAAACCATCTCGGACTCCTCAGGGTCTTTGAGCTTGTTGGAGATAATGATAGGCAGAGAGTTATCGGGGCCTAGATAAGCATATTTCAAATGGGTAGGCAATGGCTTCAGATCAAGGGCTGGAGCCTAATCAATAGAGGGAAATAACTTAACATGGCCTGGATATTCGGGAGACTGCTTTGGAGACTCATGCTGAGCAACAACGCATTCTTCTAGGGCAGCGACGACAGAGTGTAATTCAGGTGGAATAGGAAGCGTCGAGGCCACGACATCTAGAAGAGTGGGTGTCAAACTCCTGTCAAGGGCAAATTGCAAGGGGTCAGTAGAATATATATCATCAATCTCCCCTATAGTGGGGTCTACAATATCAACATAATTCACACTAGAAAATTCAGAGGGGTATCGCATAGCTTCTAGCATATTGAATTTGATGATCTCTCCATCAAATTCGAGGGAGATGGTGGCATCATGAACATCAATCTTTGCTCAGGTTGTGGCCAGGAATGGGCGGCCTAGAAGAACATCTGTAGATTTGGTGGAGTCTTCGTTCTCCATTGCAATCACATAGAAATCTGCAGGGAACAAGAATTCTCCCACTTGGACTAAGACATCCTTGATTATCCCCTTGGGGTAGATGATAGAGCGGTCAGCAAGCTGGATGGCGAGGTCTGTGGGCACGAGAGGCACGAGGCATAGACTGTGGTAAATTATCAAGGGCATGACATTAATTCCTGCTCCTAGGTCACACATGGCCTTGCCAATATCGACTGTTCCGATTCGACAAGGGATGATGAACATGCCTTGGTCTTTGCATTTCGGAGGGATTCGACGCTGGATATGGGCAGAAGCGTTGGCCCCTACGCTGATTTTGTTAACTTCGGCAAACTTGTTTTTGTTCATGCATAATTGCTTCAAGAATTTAGCATAGCAAGGGACATTCTTCACGGCCTGGAGAAGAGGGATGTTAACAACCACTTTACTGAACATGTCAAAGATATCTCGATCCTCCTTGTCTTTCTTGGCCTTGACCAATCTGTGAGGGAACGGGGGTTCGAGAATCTTATAAATGTACTCTTGAGTAAATTCTGGTGGGCTGGGGTCATTCCGTGGTGAACCTCTAGGGTAGCGGATTCTGTCCTCTTTGACTTCCACGAATCTAGGGACTTTAGGGAGCTTTGTTCTAGGTTTAGGCCGGATTTCGGCCTCTAGAGAATTTTCAATATCTTGGGCTGGAAGCTCAGGTGGGTTCAAGGTCGTTCCACTACGCAAAGTTACTGTGCAGACATTGTGCTTTGGATTTGTTTCGGTCTGGGGTGGCAGTCTGCCATGGTTTGTTAATTCTTGCATTTTGGCAGTCATGACATTTATTTACCTCTTAAGTTTATCTATTTCTTTCTGCTGCTCGGGATTCTTAGGCATTTCAGCAGTCGGGGGCTGGACAAAAGTCTGGTCTGGAGGATGGACAAAGGTCTGATCCTGAGGAGGTTGGCGTTGATACTGGTTCTGATGGAATGTGGGTCGGGGTCTGAAATTTGGCATGTTAGGAGGGGGGTTTCCATAGGGGTTCTGGTGTGGTTGATGGCTAGGCCCCGAAAGCTGAGTGTTTGGGACCCATCCTGGGTTTGGTTGTTTCCAGCCTTGGTTGTAAGTCTGAGCGTAAGAGATTGGAATAAATTGGCCAGCAGCATTCACTTGTATTTCCTCCGGAATATGGGGACATGCATCAGTGGGGTGATCCACGAAATTGCATATCTGGCAGGCCTTGACAGGTGCGGGTTGTTCGGTTATGAAATTCTGGAGCATTCCTGTAAGGGATGATATCTGGTTCTGAAGGGCAGCTACTTGGACATCCTGGCCTGGATTGTTGGCAAGGTCGTCAGAGGCATTCTTGCCCATGAGCTCTATTGTTGCTCGAGCAACTCTTGGAGTTAGAGCAGTCAGGGATCCATTGGCAGCTGCGTTAAGTAACTCCTTATCATGAGATTTGAGGCCTTCACAAAAATATTGAACAAGAGCGTGCTCGGTAAGGTTGTGAGCTGCACAGCTAGATTGCATCTTCTGGAACCTCTCATAGTACTGGGCTAGAGTCTCCTCTTTCTTCTGAACAATGGAGACGAGTTGTTTGCGCGTGGTGTTGGAGATAGAAGTCAGGTAGTACTTCTCAGTGAAGATTTTTGACATGTCTGCCCAAGAACGAATAGATCTTGCGGGAAGGTGGTAATACCAGTCTAGGGCATCATCTTTGAGAGACCACTGGAATGCACGGAGCTTGGCTTGCTCAATACTGACGTTGGCGGGTTTCATAGCCTCGCAAATAGAGTGGAGCTGTTGAAGATGGCGAAGAGTATTTTTCTTGGCTACCCCTCAAAAAGTAGGCAGATGATCAAGTACGACTGACTTCAGAGTCCAGTCATGAGGGACGTTGGGCCAGTCAATGCAGCTACTTGCCATATCGGGGGTTGCATGGAAATTGTCGATGGTTTGTTGGTCTGGGGGTGGTGGTTGGTCTTCGCGGTTCTCACGGTTGTTACGGTTATCATTGTTAGCTAGGTCATCCATTGCTGGAAAATTAAAATGGTCTGGTATGGGGTTTTCGGGGTTACGATGGAGAAAGGTCAGGTCCACGAAAAGTTGGCGTTCCTGATCTTCCAGATTGGAGGGGGAAACGTCGAGGGCAGGATGTGAGATTACTCTACGATGAGCGGACGTTCCTTGAGCTTACCTACGAAGTCCTCTTTCTGTTCTGGTCAACTCGAGGTCTAGAGGGAGTAGATCGGGGGCAAATCTCCTGGTCATACAAGAAAAACAAAAACAAAATTAGTACCGTTCAATCCCCGGCAACGGCGCCAAAATTTGATCGTCACTCAAATATATTAATATTTTCCTGGTGCCTAGATGCACAAATTAATGTGTACAGGGCAAGACAGGGTCGAACCGCAGAGATTGAATGAGTAAATTGCTAATGAAAATGTATGACAAGGCAATATGCAACAGATCTAACCAAAGTAACACTACTGGGGGGGTTTATGTTGATTAATGAGTTAATCAACGCAGAGCATGGGAGCTAACAAAACAGAATTGTAAAGTACTTATCTAGGGCACGAAAGTAAAATGTGATCCAGGGCTAGAAATATAAACAGTTCGGGTGCAGGAAAAGTAATAAAGAAGATATTAATCAAATGAGACGAGGTCTTAGCGAAAGGTGCTTCCTTGGGTTGTTTTCTAGGTTGGCTAGTCATTGGTACAAAAATATTCTAGACTCAAGTACAGATCTGCTATAGGGACCGCGTTTCCACACCGCATCCCCTGCTTACCTTCTTAGATAAAAGTCACCCCCCGTTTCCACATATGAGGTGACCTTGACATTCCGCCATCCTCCCAGCTACCTCTCTTGTCATCAAGAGGCAGCCTTGACACTTCGACCTATCATAGGTACGAAGTAGGGAAGCTAAATTTAGAACGCCCATGAAGGGGAGGTAAGAAAGATCTAGGGCGCGACAGCTCGGCTTGTGAAGACCCGTATCACATACCCTAGATAACTGTTTACCCCTAGGTGAGGCCTCTCGCGCTGCCTCCCCTAGGTGTCTGCTAAAATTCTAGGGTTTCGCGTCAGGTATAACCCTGGAATATGACGTTACTCATGTAGAAATACTAACAGGTGATCAAGCTCTTAATATTTCTAGACAAGCATGGAATTAAATCGGTAAGCAATTATGTGCAACAAGAGAATATATTAAGCATGCATTAGACCTCTTAGCCGAACCCTACAACCCTTGAAACACCATTCACTAAGAAGGGGGTATTTAACTACTCATACTATAACATAAACAGTAGGTATATAGAATCATACAATAACAAAGAAAGTAAAAAGGGAGTAGAGGAAACCGATAGATTAATTAATAATCGAAGAGGAAAGTTGCGACAAAGGCTGTTCTTGATGACAAGAGGAGAAGATCCCTAGAAAATAAGTGCTGAAATTAATGTAAGAAAAATATCCTTGGACAGCCGTCCTCACAAAAACCCTAAAACTATGCTTATATAGCCTAATACTAGCTAGGAGACAAAAACAACTAAGGGCAATGAGGGCGTGACAGCACATGTCCTTGCAAAAGGAATATTCTGGGATTCCTGACACGCCTGATGCCTTCTGGAAGTGTCTGGGATTCCGTGCGGATCTTTGAAGATGCTTTTCTTTGGTGGAAGATGCAGAACTATCGAGGCCTTGAGACGGCGCACTGGTCTGGTTCGCGTCGAGGTCTTGACGATGTTCTTTCTTCTAGGCCTGGAAACTGGAATTCCTCAGAATTGCTCTAAAATCGTTTCTTTTCGATCTTTTCCCTCTTTTGATGTTGATCTGCAAATAAGATTAGAATTAGGGTCAAATAGCAACATCAAGCCCCCGAAAGGGCTAGAAAAGAGGGTAAAACTGAGGCTATGAAACGTGCTATCACTTTGCTAACCATCTCTGATCTTCCATAACTTGATTTGGCTTTAAGGGTGCAAGAGTAAACATTACTCCATCCTTCTCCAATGTATACCGATTGCTCCTTCCTTCGTATTTGGCATTCCTATCATAGTGTCACGGTCGACCAAGTAAAAGATGACTAGTATGCATTGGTACGACGTCACAAAGGATCTCGTCTCTATACTTCCCAATGGAGAATGAAATTAATACTTGCTTTATTACCTTAATTTCACTGCCTTCATTCGGCCACTGTAGCGAATACGGTTTTGGGTGCTTTGTCGTCTACAAACCCAACTTGTGAACCTACAACGTGCTTACGCAGTTTGTGCAACTCCCATTGTCAATCACCAATGATCACCTTCGCTTCTCAATCAAGCAACGTGTATAAAACAAGTTTTCCCGCTGCCCTTCCTCACATACTTCACCTTTGACTTGAGCGCTAAGATTGCACTTAATAAGGTGTTAATCCATGCTTATTTGTATCAATCTCCCCCGAGTCACTGTCAACTTCTTCTTCCATATCCTCGACCTCTTCACTTGTCCGTTCATCATCCGAGTCTATGAAACCATTGTCCCGAATAATCAAGAGACGCTTATTAGGACACTCGAACTTCATGTGACCTCTACCTGAACACTTAAAACACACAATATCCCTTGTATGTAGCTTATTCGCCGAATTAGATGAAGGGTTATTGCTCTTATTACCGTAGGTGTGCGGCAAAACCTTAGGTGGAATTGACGCAACTGAATCACTCTTTCCCCGAAACGTCTTCTCCCACGGTAGTGTCTTGGTAATAACTGAAGTAGTATAAGGAACCTTAGTCTTCCTCTATCGCTCAATCTTGATAGCCATGTGTAACATCTCTTGCAAATCCGTATAATGCGTTAGCTCCAACGCGTTAGCTATCTCCCGGTTAAGGCCATTCATGAACCTTGCCATCGTCACCTCTCTATCCTTAACCACTCGCTCTCTAGCTAGCGCCATCTCTATCTCATTAAAATATTCCTTGACGCTCTTATTCCCTTGTGTCATGGTCTGTAACCTTTGATAAAGGTCACTGGTGAAATAGTTAGGAACAAAACGTCGCTTCATCAGTGTTTTCATCTCTTCCCAACTCTGAACCGGTCCAGCCTCAAGCCTTATCCGATCACTATTGATTTGGTCCCACCAATGAACCGCATAATCCTTAAACTCCACCGCTGCCAGATTTACCTTCTTATCCTCGGAGTAGTTGTGACAGAGAAAAATTGATTCGATTTTTCTCTCCCACGCAAAGTAAGCATCGGGATTATCCTTCCCCTCAAAAGATGGAATCTTCATCTTAATACTCCCGAGATTGGAGTCAACTCTCTCTTCAATCCTAGGCTGACGCTCATAAGCTCGGTCACGCCTATCATCATACTCAAACTCATGCTCCTCAAACCGCGGCGCATGATGATCTCGGCATTCAGCCCGTGCGGCATGCACATAGGCCTCACGTCTAGGTGTAAGTGGCACATTCTCGCCGCCCTCAATGGGGCTAGTCACAAACCTTGTTCCCTCTTCTCCCCCGCCAACATATCCCTTGGGCAATCCCCCAAATAAACACCTTCCTTCTTCTCCCTTCGGTGGATCACCATCATACAAATGTTTCGCGTTTCCTAGATTGAGAACTTGGGAAAAGCTAGGAATGTTAGTCCCTTCTCTTGCGGACAACTTATCAACCTTACTCGCGGTCTCCTTATTGGCAAACTCCATCCGATCAAGCCTTACTAAAATATTTTGGAATATCTCGGCAAGCCCGGGGCTTACCGCTCCATCTACATCTTTCTCGCCCTCTATTGACATTCTTGAAACTCACAACAAGCAAATAGAAAACGTAAAATTGCACTAAACCTAGCACTCCCTCACATTTTCTCTCGTGTTTAATGCTCTATGAATCTCACAAAATTACTCGCACTTTCCTACAATTGTTCAAGCGCAAACGTCAATGACTCAAGAATTTCAAAGGAAAGCTTCCAAAGAAGACACGCAAAGACAACTAGCTTCGAACGGAATTTAGATGCTCAATAAATAAATTAGTTGCAAAGATCAATCAAC
Organism: Viola odorata; assembly: GCA_963691705.1. Taxonomy (NCBI): domain Eukaryota; kingdom Viridiplantae; phylum Streptophyta; class Magnoliopsida; order Malpighiales; family Violaceae; genus Viola; species Viola odorata. Next base: position 23,918,356 of record OY829544.1, on the reverse strand, counting down.
TAAATACTTGTTAGGCTGGAGTAGAAGATATATAGATGTATAAGAATCAAAGAAAGCTCAAATTTTCAAGAAGACTCAAGTAAATCACAAACTTTCATTTTTGATTAAATTTGTGAAATTATGGTTTGCAACTTGTAAACTTGATATCTCTCAACTCTGACCACTAAATCCAATGATTCTTTTTGCAATAGCTTAACAATACCCTGTAGTATTTTGTATTTTCTTTTTCATTCTGATTTTATTTTTTTTAATTTTTTTTCCGACTCTTTTCTCTCTCTTTTTTTTTTACTCTAAAAATGAATAACAATTAAATAAAGACTCTTTTTGGTATTTTGTGACTCTTTTGTGGACAAAAATAAGCTAATTTAATGACACACAAATCGCACAACGATTTGTTTAACAAGACGCACAAAATAAGTTCTAGAACCCTAGATCGACTCGATACACAAACAACTAACACAAGCACACAAGAAGATTGGTTATAGAACGGATAGAAGGAGAAACCAATCTTAACAATGAAAACTGAAAATTAAAAGATAGATACCAAACCTTTAACGCCTTGAGCTCCGCTACCAACTGATACGATCCTAGTTGCGTAGGATGTATAACAAGTACCTTTTTGATCTAGTTCGAAGGATTGGAGTTTTGAATGCGGAATAAATAACTCACTTGAGTGCTTAACCCTCCTAGCTGTGCTAAGCAACCTAAGCTAAAAAATTGAGGTTCTTGACTCGGATCCCTAACCCTGTATTCAACTTGTGAATACTAACCTAGGTGAAACGAAACAATAGGGGTTGAAATCTCGGTCTTTTACTTGCAAATCGACTTAAGCGTTCGGACTTAAGAAGCAACAAGGTTCACACGTGAATAATTGAGAAAATCCTCTCTATTTTAATTGATTGAAAATAACTTTTGATCGACCCGTACGATTCGGCTGAAACTTGTTCCAAATGAAAGCTAGCATCTTGAAGTTTCATAAGAGAGGTCGATCGCACGATTCTGATATTCGTAGCACATCCTGGGATCGTATCATTCTCTTCTTCTTCGAAAAGATTCGCCCTCGAATCTTATTCAATGATAGCTCGGCAAGGGCACTCAACGAGCCCATACTCGATTTCATACTCGCTAGTGTGCTCATCCTCACCACGCGCTCGCATCCTTGGCCCGATATGTGGTCGTCGTACACCTTGCACATGCAGCATGTTAGGATTCACATCAAATTTGATGTGCATCAGGTGTTCTGTTTTTGTTTAGTTCCAATTTCTTGTCAAACTAGGGTTCAAGTTTGATGTGCATGAAGTTGAAATTTATTGAGAGGGTTCTGTATTCTAATTTTAGGCAGTGTCCTATTTCACAAGCACCAATCTCTTTCAGTGTTTTGTTTCCATGAGTAAAGTGAAAATTGAGAGAATATTAAACATATACAATCACAACAAACTCAATTTAACAAACTACTTCTATTAAAAAGAGAAAACATAAACCATTAAAGAAAAACAGAACACTGAAACATAAAGCATGGAAATAAAAACAGAACACTAAAAAATATAAACCATTTACATAATTCAATTACCTCATTCGTTGGAATCCCAGGAACCCTATTGGCAAAGAAATTAAGCTCAGTCGTTGCCTCGTTGACAGCTTCCAACGCCATCCTCAGGGCAGCGGCCTTATGCTCCAGTTTGGCCACAACACAAGAGAGGTGAAGCATGCACTCACCAAAGGAGTCGACGATATTGAAGGCCAGGTAGTCATCGACCAAGACAGCATCCTTCCGTATCTTTATGTCGTCGATGATCTCCTTCAGAGTCTCAATATCGTTGTCTGTCTGCATCACCTTGTGCTCAATCAAGCCAACATCATGGGTCAGGTTGGCGCTGACTGCTATCACTTGTGCCAGCAACTCTCTCTTCTCGTCGCGGTTCATGGTAACTGGGCTGTGAGACAAAGAGGCAAGAAAAAAAATTTAGGGGGATATGAAGAGCAGAAGATTAACAACTATGAGAGGAGAATGAAGTTTAGGGTTAGGGATTGTAGGGTTTTTATAGTTGCAAAACCACTTACTGTGCGTTGAACATAACCTAACACGAAACGTTTCCAAACTAAATTATTCGGGAATGTAAAAAGGTTGCACCTGTTGGAAATATTTGAGAGTCATAATGGTTTAGAGTGTGGCAAAAATAATAGACAGTGCCAAACAAAGGCTACCAATGCCTAGTTGACAACATCCAAAGGATGCCCAGAACTAAAAACATGCACGAACAATGAGGCCAGATTAAATACAAGTGTCTAACACTTGCGAATGCTTATCCTCTACAACACCTAGCTTCTCAAGCAAAAGATACACTGTGGTCTGCAGGCAGAAGATTTTTTGGGAAGCAAAACTGAGCATTGACTAATACTACTATTATAAACATTTGCACACTTCCTTAGTTTAAATATTTGATGCACAACAAAAAGCAATCCTAGTAAGTTTTAGGCAGAGTATACTCTATAAGGGGATCCAACTATCCAATTTGATTACAGACCAAACAGAGGCTACTATGCTAACACTATCTACCCAAAAAATTGTCCTAAGTTGCGATTCCTTAAGGGTCTTCCAATCAAAACCCCAATGCGCAAAAGTGAGACCTCCCCAACTCTGCCAATTTTCCTGAAACACAAAAGTAATTTCAGGTGAACAAAATATCCACCACAAAACAGGTATAGTTAAAAACAAATACATTCAGTAATGGCAAATTAACAAACTTATATGGTTCTGGAGGTACATGAGCAGCAGCCGTTGCAATTGTCCTTTTGTGGCGATTGTCCTCTGTCAGTAATGGCTTCATAGCATTACTGTGGCGTCTCAATTCTCCACATTTCAGTTTCGCAATGAGATAGATTTTTGAAACACCTAACACAGAGGCGAGGCTCCTCAAAGTTGATCTTTGCCTAAGAGGGATATCTCTAATCCTCTGCATATCAAACTCAATCCTTTTTCGACCACAATTTTTCACTCAGGTTAGCGAAACATTGTGATTTCCAGACTCTTTCCCCCTTTTCCAGAGTCGTTGTACTGATCGGAGCTTGACATTGAACACTGTGGCCACTTCTTGGGTTGTCATTCTGTTCAATTTCCCATTTTTACTCTTCTGGAGGAGCATTTAATAGGCTAAGACTCTGTCCTTACTGCTCAGCTCTCTTATGCAAGGTCTGACACCTAGCATTAACACAACAAAACATGTAAGAACAAGAGAAGTTTAAAAAAATATACAGAAAATTCCAGAAAGACGAAATAGAATCACCTAAATCACTAATCTCAGTCTCTAGCTGTATACTCTGGTTTGCTGTTTGTTGTGACACATCAGCTCCGTCGACCGACGTTGTTGGTATTTCTGCAGCAACACCATCATCATCGTCCCTAATTACCGGAGGATTGTTGTAGATGAAATTGAAATGATCAAACTCAACGTCCTCCATTAAGTCTAATGGAAACTGGTTTTCTTGGGATTTCGCGATTGGAAAACTAAACCTTAATCCGGGATGAATGTGTTAATTTGTTGAGAGGGAACTAAAAAGGAGAGCGTTTAAATTTCAATCATGGTGCCAAAAATAATGGCAGTAAATGAAACCAAGTACAGAGCATTGGCTCCAAAATTTTGGAATTTTTTTGGCGCCAAACCTTAAACGTGAAACCGAGTATAGAGGGCAGTGTTGTCTTTGCACAAAGCGCACAGTAGCTATCTTAATCCCTATGCCCGGCGCTAAAACGTCAAACAATTAAGGGCGGAGAGAGTACTATTTTAGACCACCAAAATAATTTATTTTCTCTTAAATTTTATATTATTATTATTTGTGTTCAAGCTAAGTTTGCATGTCTGCGAATTCGGATAGTTTTCAACAATTTGACAAGGAGTGTGTCTGTCCGAGTGTCTGTGACTTATGGGCTCCGGAACAAATAAGTATTCTAGGACTAAAATTTCGAGTTTGAATCTCGTTACTTAACGGACAAAAAAAAAAAAAAGCTACCTGTTTTATTTTTTCAGGTGGGGCTGTAGTATTATTATGGATATTTATCATTCCATTTGGATCAGCAGAATGGAAATAAAAAGCAAAAAACCCTTTATATCTACCTTTCTCCCTAATCATTAATTTAATCAAATCAATGATTAGAGGAATAATAATCTCATTATTCTCACCACCCATTCCTCATAATCCTTAATTAATTTTTCTCCCATAAAACCCAACAAATCTTGCAACCACCATAAGGCCTACCATTTTTTCACCCTTTATTTTACTTCATTGCCTTGCCTCTTGTACCCTCTTCTATACTCTCTCTCTCATGCAGCTTTCTATTGGAAGCTGGGTATTGATGCTTATGCTGATGCTAAAGCATCAATCTTTGATCACTTCTGTTAGAAATTACACGTAAATCTTTGTCAAGATCCGTTTTTTCCTTGAGCCACTTCGATACAGGTACAGTTTTGATTTAAAGTTCTTGTCTTTTGTTCGTGAAATGTTACATTTTTATGTTAAATATGTTTGCTTTGGAGATGAAATGCCAGATGGTTTGTCGGTTGAAACTCCTTAGATCATTTTTCATAATGGGTTGGTTCTGTATTGCTGCTTCTTTAATTTTCGAGCTGAGAAATTTTGTTTAGCTTGAGTGAATTTTAACCTGATATGATTAGGTTGCTGAGATACTGTGAACTGAGAAAAGGGAGAGGCTGAATGCATAGTTTGGATCTCATGCTTGTCTTGGTTCCGACAAAGGAACATGTACTATGTTCTACTTTTGGACATGGTGTTCTTAGAATCTTGTACAGATTGTTCTTGTTTCAACTTTCAAGTTTTCCAAGTTTTTGTGCTTTCAGCTATTCAATTTTTCTTTTCGAATTCCATTAGCAATCAAATGTGCACTGAACAAAAAAACATTAAGATCATGAAACATTGGGATGGATGGAATGCTCTCGTCACACCGGGAGTATTTATACTTTGATAAATACGGAACAGTCAAAGCTACTATGAAATACATTGTTTGTTTTTCCAATGCCGTAGTGAAATGGGTTTCATTTTGCTACCGAGAGGGGGGAAATACATAAAGTCAAAGACTTATAAAGGAAGCAGCCTGTAGTAGTTTCTGTAAGGTCATTAGTAGTTGTGCTTGAAGGCATAATTCAACTATGGAATGCTGAGGATTCTTGTTGCCTTAAGAAGTGAAAACTTCCTGTCTTAAACCATAGGACCTTCAATTCTGTTATGCAAAACTAGTCTTATAATTTAATATTTCTTTCACTGTATTAAAAGTTATACTTGCATTGGATATGTTCTGTTTCTTTTGTTTGTATTTGATTCATGATGTGCATTATTGAGCAGGGCACATGGATACAACATCTGTAAGATGTGTTATAAACAGTATCTCTCGATTCATTCATCTGGTTTCATGCCAGACAAGAAAATGTATTCCAGTCCAAAAGGATTACAGTGGCATGGTTGTGGTGTTAAAGCATTTGAAACCACTTCTTGATGAAGTCGTTGAGTACAAAGTATCTTCAGACGAGCTCCTTCATAAAAAGTGTGAAGAACTCGATGTAATAGTTAACGAGACTCGGGGATTTGTGGAGAGCTGGTGTCCAAAGATGAGCAAAATTAGCAGCGTAAATACTCTTTTAATCATTCATTTTCGTGTAAGGGATCATGGTTGCCCTAGTGATTAGTGTTCAGGGAAGTTCAAAATTTTAGTCTTCATTTTGGTTTTTCCATGATGAATCTTTCATGCTTAAAAAATCATGTAACACCAATTGCATGTATCCTATATGTATGTCTAATGAGCTCTGAGATCTTTCTAACTCATTGTAAATAAACTGCCATATCCAAGTTGCAAAAAACTCTGGAAACTTAAAACTGCAAATGAAACCTGCTGAGGTCGTTGATTCTATTACTTTCCTCTCACTTTCTTGTCTATCTTATATGCTATTCTGCTCATAATGACCATTAATTTTTGGGTTGGGTTGAGATGGTGTGATCCCCACTCTTAACTTTTCATACTCTTTTTTTGAAGGTTTGTCAAAGCGAAGCCCTGTTAACGAGAATACAGAGCTCTTCACTGGAGATTTGTTACATTTTATGTAGATTGTTGCAGTGCTCCCAATTCACTTCAAGTTTAACTGCTGTTCAGGTGTATATGAAGTCTGAAATGGTTTCTTTATCGTTCTTACTTCTCTATAGGAAAACAGTTCAGAATAAACGTTTTTCCCTTGTTGTTTCTGAACACAATCTTTCCAATTGAAGCACTATCTTTCCCCTGGGTGTTTACTTTTTGTGTGCGTCTAACTTCTGTTAAATTGTTTTCAGCACTGTATGCGGGAACTTCAATGCTTGAAACAGGAAACTGTAACTGAACATATGGAAGCTTCTCTAAGAAGTCAAAGAGATGGTGTTATTCCTTGCACCGACCATCTTATTAAAATCGTCGAATCACTTAGTTTGACATCGAGTCAGGAACTCTTGAATGAAAGTTTGGCTCTGGAAAAGGAGAGAATGAGTGTGCAAGCCAACAAAACAAAAGGAGATTTGGATCAGATGGATCAAATTGTGGATCTTCTCTCTGTTATACGTAATTGGCTGCTTATAGTTGAGCGCATTGAATCCAAGAGTGGTGTCCCAATCCCGCCATATTTCCGTTGCCCCTTATCATTGGAGCTCATGTTGGATCCAGTGATTGTGGCTTCTGGGCAAACCTATGAAAGGGTTTCCATTCAGAAGTGGCTTGATCATGGGTTCAGAATCTGCCCGAAGACCCGTCAAACGCTTTCTCACACAAATGTCATTACCAATTACACTGTCAAGGCTATGATTGCAAATTGGTGTGAGGAAAACAATATAAGACTTTCCAGTTGCTCTGAACCCACTAATCTTTTTCCAGTCCATTCTCCACCATATCGTAACTTATTGCACTCGGATAGTTTCCGTTCTTTGCAAGGAAGCAATTCCACATCAAGATCTTCTCTTGAAGTTGCTAATGGATTCGAGAAGAAGAAGGTCAACAGCTCCTCTAGATTAGGTGAAGAAGAATCCAATGGATGTAAAACCAAAGAGACTGGACACTCTGAATCCCCATCCCATGAACTTTCATATACTCACAGCAGGACTGAATCATCCTCGAGTGCCATTTCGAGTATTGAGTACGTGCCTCCTGTGTCTGATGAGATGTCAAGGACAGGCAAGTGCGGAGATGTGAATGACTTGTCTGCAGAGATCACATCAGAATGTTCCTCAGCTTCTCCTTCAAATAAAGAATCAGGGTTTTCTTCCTGGTCATCAGGAAAGCAATTCCACTCCGCCGAAACAAAAGCAGATGTGTCCAGCAACGGAAACATTGACTACAACACAGGACATTCCCGTCAATTTTCCAATTTTGGATGTCACGACCAAACTACAACCGTGAATGTCAAGCAGTTGATTGAAGGCCTTAAAAGCCAATCAACTGAAGTGCAGACTACCTCTGCTGCAGAGTTACGACTTCTTGCAAAGCATGACATGGAGAATCGTATCATAGTAGGCCGTTGTGGTGCTATCCCTCCATTAGTATCACTGCTTTACTCAGAAGTGAAGCTAACACAGGAGCATGCTGTCACGGCACTGTTAAACCTATCAATCAATGAAGAGAATAAAGCCATGATTGCAGAAACTGGAGCAATAGAACCACTGATTCATGTTCAGAAGTCAGGAAATGATGGAGCCAAAGAGAATTCTGCAGCGGCTCTATCTAGTCTTTCTGTTTTGGAAGAATACAAGGCCAAAATAGGCCGTTCTGGTGCAGTCAAAGCCCTGGTGGATCTTCTAGGTTCTGGAACTCTAAGAGGAAAAAAAGATGCAGCTACAGCTTTATTTAACTTGTCAATCTTTCATGAGAACAAGGCTCGTATACTTCAAGCTGGAGCCGTGAAATATCTTGTTGAGTTCTTGGATCCGTCCACTGGGATGATTGACAAGGCTGTTGCGCTTCTTGCAAACCTATCAACAATTGGGGAAGGCCGCTCAGCAATTGCTCGAGCAGGAGGCATCCCGCTACTGGTTGAGGTAGTGGAATCAGGATCTCACAGGAGCAAGGAAAATGCTGCAACTATACTGCTGCAGCTCTGCCTGAGTAGTCCCAAGTTTTGTACCCTTGTTTTGCAAGAAGGTGCTGTCCCTCCACTTGTTGCATTGTCCCAGTCTGGCACTCCAAGAGCTAAAGAAAAGGTATACTGCCCAAGTCTTGGATATTCTTCTTTTTGGTAGTTTAGATGTCCTTATCCTTGCTTAAGTAGTATGTGCATGGCCTTGCGCCCTGGCAGTAAAAGTGCATCCCACTTAATTAGGGGTACCTGCGTTCGAACCAGGTAAGAAAAAAGTAGTTGCCTTTATCCTTGCTGGCTAGACATCATCATGATTTCCCCTATCAACACCCTTTTGCATGGGAGTCTAGCCAAGAAGCATGATGAATAAATTAATTCCGTGGTATTTTTTTCGTAGAAGTGTTATCAGAGGATGTTCATAAAGTTCCGGGTGTATAATGTTTAAATGATGTGGTTCACATGAACTTATGCAGGCACAGCAGCTTCTTAGTCATTTCCGGAATCAGAGAGAGAGTGCTGGGAAGAAGAAATAATACGGGTGGGACAAAGTTTTGTTAGACTGTATGATGTTTCGAGGTTCTTCCCGGTACTTGCTTTGATCGAAGTGTCCGTCGCGAGTTTGTGTTGCGTATATATTGTTTAGGTTTCAGCTATATTTACTTGCATTTTGATCTTGATTGATGATTTAGTCAGAAGAGGGGTGTTAAATAGTGTGTTCGCTAAAATTTAGTTTTTTTCAAGGATGTAGCTTTGTTTGCCTTTAGTATTTGAGTGCAGTCAAAGGGAAATTTTGTGTTTTATCCATCTTGTACTTGGTTTTGGTTCACCATTTTGTACATAAACTTTGTAGATATTTGCATTAACTCCTGCAATCAGCCTATAGAATAAAACAAGTGAGATGAATGCTTTTTTTTTATAGCAAGAGTGAATTGAATGCTGTTGGATCGCAAAAGTGTTTTGAGTTTTATGATATCAAATAGATTATTGGCACCATACTCGAAGGAAATTAATCTTTTAGGGCCTGATTGGTATCAAATTTTTGATAGAATTCAGTTCATTTAAACTGAAATCATAACAAATTTTGTGATTGTTATGATATTTTAAAAAAGAATTCAATTCTTTGTGAATTGAATCTGAAAAATTATAGGTGAGAATTCTTGCACAAATAGGTGAGATTGTGGAGGAATTCAATCATTTTTTTAATTATTAATTATCCTATTACAAAATTACCCCGTCTAAAATCTACCATTTGCCAAAGCACCAGGCCAAATCTTCATCTGCTCCGATCAACCACTACAGCCGACCATCCATCACCATCACCTCATCACCGAATTCATCACAACCATCAATCATCACCACGACCCAGCCACCACAAGCCGCTGCAAATCCTTTCCCATCACCGCTCACCTCCACCGTCGGTCGCTGCTCGCTACGCCGTCGTTGCTGCCGCTGCTCTGCTGCCGATCTGCCCTTTGCTCGATCCGCCCAGTCACCTCACCCATCACAAGCTCACGATCTCACTGCTTGCCCAAGGAAAGAAATAAAAGTGTGAAAGGAGAAAAGAGGAGAGGGAAGAGAAACAGAAGCAAATGGAAGAGTAGAAATATCTATGGGAGACGGTAATGGGTGCAGTGAACCCTAGGGTTTTAGAGTAAAGGGAAATAGAGAATGGGCTGGGTGCTCATTCTGGGCCCAATCTTTATTTTGCCTGCATACTATTTTTAAAATAAATAAAATAAAGTAATAAAAATATAGGTGGAAAAAAATATTTTTGACATTTTAAGATGAAGATAAATATAAAATTAATGTTTGAGCTTAGCATAACAATTGTGTATGATTATCAATTTTATGATTTTTTTTTTAATTTTATGGGTAAATTTTAATTTAGGGGTATAATGGTCAAATAATTAAAATGAAATCAATTTTTTATCATACCAAACAATATGTTCATTTCAATTCAATTGAATTCTTTCAATTTTACATTGTCATACCAATCACTAGAATTCATTCATTAATAGAATTCTAATTGAACTCTATTAATGAAATGAATTGAACTCTATTAATAATTTGATACCAAACACCCCCTTAATATTCCCAGAGATTTGAAAAAAATAAAAAGAAGGAAGTTAGTCGCCATACGAAAGGGGATAGAGAGAAAAACAATAGGTTATTTTGGCAAAGACTGCTTCAGTTCATCTGGACAATCAAAGCTCAACTAACACTTCGAAAGGGCCCGGATAAGAGAGAGAAAACTTTTAAAGAAGCAGGCTTTTGGTCCACCAAACATGAATGGGCCGAAACACCATTTTAGCTTCTAGCTATATGACACCTTAAAATTTATTTTTATTTTATTTATTTATTAGGATTTGAAATATGATCATATATTCTTGCTTCTCACATTTATTTTATATAATTTTAAAAATTAGTGAAGATCTTTTTAGTGTCCGATTAACATATTGGGTGCCGACTATCTCGAATTCAAGTCAGGTAAGACTTCAAAAAGTTGCAAAGCTCTCGAAATTATTTAAAATTTAACAAGGCAAAATAAATTATTTTCCTTTTTAAATTCCATGACACAAATTCATACTAACTATATTCATATCGGGCCACCACGAATAATTTACTCCAAACACTAATTGACAAAGGTGCAAGATTTTCCACGTCAGCATGGGTAAGCAGAGAGTTTGAATTTGTCATTTTACGTACATAAAATTTTGGGAGGGGCCTATCTGGGCCCCAAGCTGGGCCTAGCTAGCTAGCTATCTGGGCCCCTAAATAGAAGCGCTATGGAGCGAGGAAGGAAGAAGGAAGGCCCCTACCAGCAATTGCACACTTCAAATTCCCGCATTCCTCTCTCATCAGCTTTTCATGTATTTTTGTCCTTTGTATTTTGTATTTTTGTTGCAATCTTGCGAAAGATTGTCAGTTTCTCAGTGGTTCTAATACTTAAAAGAAATTTGACCACACCAACACAAAATGTGTGGTTTGTTGCTTTCATCTCTTCGGTATACGCAATTCATTGATTCGATTATTGTGTATACAATAATTAAGAATGAAGATCGCTCGATGGGGTTGGGATAAGTTTCATCGTCGAGAAGAAATTATATGCCGATATGCCATTGAGTTAATATCCCGTCGTACTTGTTATGAACATTTTTTCTTTTTTTTTAGTGAATTGAACACCTGACAAGAACCAAATTAATTTTGTATTGTGTGATAAGCTAAAAATAATAATAAAATAGAATTTGACCACACTATATAGACACTTGAATTTTATATAAATGGCTTCAATCTTGTTGTGGATGCGAAGCAATGATAATTGCAGGAATGGAGAAGAATGAAAATGACTTGGTAAAGGAATCGCATTACTACAATTATTAGAAAATAATAAAAATAATAGCAAAATGCAAGAGGCGCAAGGGGCTCCAATTACTCTTCCTATATATTTGACATTATCAGATAGCGATTGATATCGGAATACACATATATAGTGATAACAGCTATTAAAGAGGAAATGTTCAATGATGTCAACCAAGTTAATTTATAAAATGACCTTCATTAATTTATAAACACTTCGGAAATTCATTCTTCCTTTCACGTCAAAAACAAGAAGAAAAAAATAGTAAAGGATATTTCATCTGATTTTGATGAAATGTAGTTTTGATTGATGAGGGGAAAACAAGTATACAATTGGATTGTTGATTCAATTTTGGTGTATAGTTAGATTACTTGTTTATAATGAGCATTTTATTTTTTATAAGTCTAACATCAATCTATGTGCGAAACATAAATAGTCTCAACATTTAGTGAATTTAGAGATACATATGATTCAAATCTAAAATAAAATAAAACCTCACGATTGAGTAATTACGGGTTACAAAAGTTCCCACAATATACCACATGATAAACCTATATAGCTATATAGAGCAGAAAACCCTACAGTGTATATGCTAATTGTGGTTGTTCTACATTGAAAACCTTAATTCAATAGTGTCTTGAAAGAAAGAAAGAAAGAAAGAAAGAGAAGTAGTTGCTTCAATAGACTTTTCTTCTGAATTCGCTTTCTATAATTGACATTTCCTAGAAAATCTTTTCCACCTGAAATGGTGCTCCGAATTGGTGAAATGGACATTTGAAGGAAACGGGTCAGAGACGATGAAGGGGTTGCACATTGACCATACGCTAGCACAGTTCTAATTAGGCTAACAGTCAGCACCGATCACATACATACACAGCTCAACAAAACAGTGGAACGGTAAAAAGACTTTTTTCTTAATAAAATATACTCCTAGATATAAACTTAAATTTACTTTACAAGAAGTATGGCTCGACTGTCAAGCATGAGGTAATTTAATGTGCATGCATGCTAGTTCATTTTTCTTTGTACGCATATGCTATACATATATGGATTGATTCTTCATGTTCAAAAGAAATTAAATTAATTAAAATTATATTATTAATGCAAGGTGAATTGTGAGATTTGAGGAGGGTATTTCGGTAATTAGATGAGGAAGGTGTTGTCATTCAAGATCATGTTATTCCCCTTAAATTTACCCCCTCACCCTTTTTTTCCCTCAATGTCTCCACCACCACCACCACCACAGCAACAGAGACACCTCTGCCTTTTCCCTTTCCCTTTCCCTTTCCCCACCATCCCTTCGAAACCCTAACTTCCTCCACTGCTAAAACATCATCAGCTTATGAGAATAAGCCATCAATAATAAGTAACCAAGAGCCGAATTGTTGCACCTTTTTTAGAAATAAAAAAACCAGAAAAAACTCAAAGATAGTTAAAAAATGACAGGAAGATCACTCATTCATTCACTTCCCCACACTCAACAACAAAAACAAAAAAAATCTCCAATCTAATCTCTCCCTCCCTTCTCTCTCTCCAAATCATTCATTTTGATGCTCACCAAACAAAAACCTAAACCTACCACCTCCATCAACATCATCTAGCTTTGTATCAGAGCAGAAGAGAGTAACCCTAGTTAGTTATAAAACCTAATTTCTTGCATCCATGAATATTTCAATCCCTGAGCTGGAAAGCTGCAACTCAAAGAACGCTACCTTCCCAGCAATGAGCAGCGGCGGCGGCGGCTGCAGCATCGGCGTTACCGCCATCTCACTCCCAACCACCTCATCGTCAATATCATCCCCCTCGTCATCCTCGGGCGCCGTGCCCAGCCGCTACGAGAACCAGAAGCGCCGCGACTGGAACACGTTCGGCCAATACCTCAAGAACCACAGGCCGCCGCTCTCTCTCTCCCGCTGCAGCGGCGCGCACGTCCTGGAATTCCTGAGGTACCTGGACCAATTCGGGAAGACAAAAGTCCACACACCAATCTGCCCCTTCTACGGCCACCCGAACCCTCCGGCGCCCTGTCCCTGCCCGCTCCGCCAGGCCTGGGGAAGCCTCGACGCACTGATCGGCCGCCTCCGCGCCGCTTTCGAGGAGAACGGCGGGAAACCGGAGGCGAATCCGTTCGGAGCCCGCGCGGTGAGGCTTTACCTCCGAGAAGTTCGCGATATGCAGTCGAAAGCAAGAGGGATCAGCTACGAGAAGAAGAAGCGGAAGCGGCCGCCGCCTCAACTAGTTCATCACCAGCAAATCCATCCACCGCCAGGTGCACCGCAGTAGCAATTGAAATGAAAAAAGTCATTTCAATTATTATTATTATTGTTGTTATTGTTTCCCTTTATGCGCGCACCTGCTCTCTCTCTCTCTCTCTCTTTTATTTTTCTTCCCGTTTTATTAGGGGTTTGTTAGGGTTTAGTTGGTTGGAGTTGGACTGGGTGGTAGTTATGGTGTGAGTGTGTTTTCTGTTTGCGGTTGGATTGGATTGGATTGGATGGAAAAGAAAAGAAAGAAAAAGAAAAAGAAAGCAGAAATTGCGTTAGATCTGCAGAAAAGAAATATGAAGATGGGAAGTATCTGCTTTTGATGCAAACAGTAGCGCGCGGTGGTAGTATTAGTTACTGGGAGTGAAACTAGCAGTAGTAGTAAATTGAGGGAGGGACTAAAATGGAGATATAACTGTAGGAGTGGATTAAATTGTACTTCCAAGTTTAATGGTATATTTATCGATTATCAGTATGTTTTAAGTGTTACTTACTTATCTTTCGCCTGTAATCTCTTCTTCTGTCGTCTGATCGCCTTTACAAACTTTTTCTTTTAATCCAGTATGTTCTCGCGATATTATTTTATGGTTTCCTCAAAACCTTCGAATCAATGAAAAGAATCACGTTTTCTGCTGCTGATAGATCTTTGAATTTGATCATGTTCTGGTACTTCTGATGCTGCTGCTGCTGATGAATGGATGATTAAACTGTTTAAAATGTTTTTGCTTCTTTTTTTCATATTAATAGTATCGTCTTAGGATATTGGATGTTGTTTGCAGTGTCTATAAATTAACTACACACACTATATAGTTCATATCAGTCTATCTATCTCATAAAACTTTTGTTAATTACTAGTGCTGTCATTTCATCCTCACATAACAGCAGATGACAGTCACTACAGTGGCAGGCAACTGAATGTGTACTTATTATGTTGCTCAAAAGGGTTCTTCTTTCTACTTCCAATTTGTTTAATCATTCTAATTAACTTCATCTCTTTGCTTAGTTCTTATTGATTAGAATTTGAAAATTGAAAAAATCACACTAAAAAAATATGTTCGAACGACATTAAATTTCAAAGGTATCTAAGTCAAAGAGATAAAAAGAAATAAATATATTTTACCCTATTTGCTTTTGATATACCAACCATTCTGCCATTTCCCTTATTAGTCATATCAATATCAGAAGTACCAGGAAAAAGGAAAAGAAAATTTGAACTCCACTTTCCACTTACTCCCGATCCAGTCTTTAATTCTGCCTTCCACTCTTTCTCCCTCCCTCTAGTTAAATAATTTGTTTCTTCTTTTCCTTTACAATTTCTTTTTATTTAATTTAATTAAGGAATATTGTCTCCATATATTAAGCTCTTAATTAATTGGCAATTAGCTTCACATGAGAAACAGTAGAGTTCTGGTAGCTAGGGTTTCAATCAAGAGAAAAGCATTGTCACACCAACTTTTGAAAGTAAGAAATTTAATTAGAATAGAAAGGACAAGAAGTCGGTCTACACCATTACGTTCGCCATTATTGAAGCTACTATAGTACACTGTAAATGTGTTATATTACCAGTCGCCTGTAAATATGATCGATCTAATTAGACGTATTTAGATGGAACATATAAAATATTTTGTAATTATTTTTTTTATAATAAGAATATAATGATTAAGATAATTAGGAAACAAGACCATGATCAGATGGGGGTCAATTTTATTTTTATTTTTTTATGCACATATATATGGTGATTCGAGGTTTTTCTTCAACTAATCCGGCCGACAACTCTTCATCAATTGGCTGATATGTTGGGTCATCTCTTGGATTTTCTGGATTATATTTTTGTCTTAGACGAATGCTTTTCTTGATTGCTTTTAAACAATAGTAATAAAATTGATCATCAAATGTGAATTTTAACTACAAATTATAATATTGCATAGATAAAGTAGTGTAATTACCGATTAATGTGGTAAGAATTTTACTGCTCAATATATTATGTTTGCACCATACTATATATATGCGTGTTCCACACTTATATTAATTACATTACATTCAATGGGTATTATTCCTAAGTAATTTTAATAAAAACTTGGTTCCTAAAAATACTCCATATTTCTCACTCTGCATTATAAAATAGATCCATGTCGTTTAAATGTTCATGTATGTAAATCAATAAAATATTAAATGACCTGCTTTCTAGGTAAAATATATGAATATTTCTCACTCTTTGAAGATATACATAATTAGAAAGTAGAGAATAAATTACCTCCTTAATTTCTCAAAATAATAATTTCTTTGATATTAAATAAATAACTTCCTCATCATTTTTTTTGTTTTGTCGTTTTCATTATTTTTAATGTATTAGGGAATTAAAATTAGTATTAATTGAGTGTAGTTAATAAAATAATTGAAAGAAATTAATTAAAAATATATCAAAAATAGTAATTAATAATTACCTTACTTAATTGTTGTGAAAAAATGATTGTAAGCCATTTTTTGAGTATAGAAGGAGTAATACTTATATTGAAACTTTATATCTTGACTAAAAAAGGTGCCGCTTTTTGAAATGGAGACTATAGTGATCAGTGTTTTAAAAATCGAGCCGGAGTGACTCGTTGGACCGATTTGAATCAAGTTCAATTGGGGTTCGATCGGGTTCGATTGAATTGACCTGTTGAATCGTTCCGGGTCTTTCACACATCGAACCGTTCAATATTTACAAAAGACAAAACTTAGCAATATTTAGATTCTTATCATTGTAACAGGCGGGTCGATGGGAAAAAAAATACCCACCCTGAAAATTATATAAAATACCCATTTTTTTTACAAAAAATAGACTTGATTATTTTATTTTGATTTATTATTCTTTTATATTTTTTCTTTTGTATAATGACTTCCTTATACAATCAGTATTATCTAACTGCCTTTAATTTACATTGGTTACAAACAAACCCAAGCAAACAATAGAAGCAAAAAGGGGAAGGAGAGTTAAGTTCTAAACTCCTTTTTGTAATTATCGGATTGAAACGATGTCTATAATGGATCAGTCCATCAAATTTTCCATATTAAAAAAAATAAAAAAATAAAAGAAAAGTAAAACGACGTCGTTTTGCTTTGGTTTCACATCGACCCAGCTGGGTTGATAGTGGGTCGCCGATTTTGTGAAAACCGACTGAATCGACCAGTTTTTTCCTGTTCGATTATAGGTCCGGTCAGATAGTTGAACCGAACCGAAATTTTTTTCGGGTCACGGTTTTTTTAATCCAACCGTCGAATCGGTTCGGTTTTTAAAACACTGATAGTGATAGTAATAATAACACTCTGTTTGGTCGAAAGGAAATAAGAGAATGAGTATATTTTTTATTTTCTCAAGTATATTTGATTGAAAAGAAAATAAGAAGCAATACTAAAAAGTAACTTTTTTTTATTTGTTTGAGTGGAAAATTGGAAGAAAAAAGATAATAGTAAAAATGGAGAACAAACCCTTAGATCCGAGCATGGATCACTAGAGATTTCTCATGTGTACCGTGAAGTAATTTTGCACCGCCTACTTTTTTGATTCAGGGGTTCATCTATTAGAGTTGCAGTCCGGAAGATTTTGGGACTTGATTTTCTCATATTATTATTGATGTTTCTATTTCTGTACCAAAAAATTATATTTTTTTAGATGAATTCAGTCCACTATTTAGAATGATAAACTAATCTAATAATAGTGCAACGCATATATTTAAAATAGTCATGTCATTAAATAAATATAAATAGTCCCTTTTAATAATTATCTTTAATTAAAAAAAGAAAAGAAAAGTGCTGAAAATTCTCATATACGATTCCATTTTCTTCCTCACGCTCTCCTTCAAGAACACCATCTCTGCGCTCACCTACATTCTTGCCCCCTATTTACCAACTGTTCCTTAATTAGTAAGAAAATAGAATCAAAGTTTTGGGTCTCAATTCTCATCATGACATAGTTTCAGATTTATAGATAATGTAATTCTTTCTCTTTATTAGAAAACAAAAATAAATTAATTCTTTTGTTTATGATTTTCTTCCTTTTAAGTTTAAACATCAATATCTATAGGTTTATCTAAGATCTCACTAACTCGAGAAAGAATCAATGTATGCTTAATTCATTGGGGAAAAAATAGAGTATAGAGGGAGAGGGAGATAAAGATTAACATTGATTAACTATATTTATTAGAGTTATTGAGAATAATTGGCTAAATCTAGATCGAAAACATAAATCAATTATTTTCTTAATCCCCGGAGGACGGATTTCCACTCTCATTCCTTCCATTTAATTTCCACTCAAGTCTCAACGTAACAAATAAGGCAACTGTAGCTCAGGCTACCAAAAACTTGAACTAGCTAGTATACTTTGTTTAAAAACATAGTACTCCCTTCTTATTACAAAAAATGTCGTTTATTATTTCGGCGCGTATTTGAAGGCGGTCGGAATAGTAGCTATATGACCCAAAAAAAATTGAATTTTTTTTCAACGTACGTGAAGGATTAATATATGTTGTGTAAAAATTTCGAACTTTTTCGAGGTCATATAGCTACTATTCCGGCCGCCTTGAAATACGCGCCGAAATAGTAAACGACGTTTTTTGTAATAAAGAAGGAGTAGTAGATTTGGAGAAAGAAAGAAAAAGAGTTGGAAACGAAGGAAGAACGGCAGAGCTGCATTTCAAGATATCTAGTTATATTGGCTTGGCTTTACTTAAATGGAAATGGACCGAGTGAAAACAACAGCTTTAAAGAATCTCTTTTGGAATGATTGACTAGTAATTAAAAATCTTGCACACTTCTAGTCAATGACGAAACATATAGTAGCAGTATTACTATCGCAAGTTTTCATAGTATTCATTGAAATTAATCATTACACTTGCACCCCTGCCTCTCTCTCTCTCTCGATCCCCTTAACATAAATTACTAAAACCCAAAATGCGCGTCCACTAACAATGGGTAATGATGAGGTGCTCTACGATGCTCCCAAGTGAAAGAATTTCTTACATCAACAAGCAATAACCCAAACTAAAACCATCCGATATCCAAACATTACATTCATATGTATAAAGATAATTTTAGATTCAAACCAAATAAAATTTTAAAAAATAACATCAAAACTATTTTTTATAAATTATAATACAACCACATATTTTAGGGAAAAAAACAAGCAAATGCCAAGATTCCACGACTCAAGAACCAAAAGATGTATGATTGGTATGCCTTATTTGTTCGCCTATTTATTTCATATAAAGTCATGAAATATATTTACCCTTTACGGCGGGGAGTAATTATATCCTGTGTGTCATATCACTTTGTTCACCCATTTACATTAGCCAATAAAAAAGCTACACGTTAAAGTTGATGGTTGCGGATTATAAAATTTTGAATTTTGAATTTTGAAATAACTATAAATTTAGATAGTATTGGAATAAATTTCAAATGGACTCGTTCATGTACAATAATTTTATTGGTATTGTTTGAATTTTGATGAATAATTTTATAACTCGGAGGTCTCTTGTTACATATTTTATTTTATTTTATGGTAAATTATTATGTTACATTTCAATCTATCGCGAAAAGTTTGCATTTTTTATTCCTTTTTGAATGATTTGACATAAATTATATATAAAATCATTCTATTAACTTTGACAATCCAATTTCGTTACGCTAACAAAGAGATGAAATTCAAGATGCGGATGATATGGACCTCGAGAGAATCTAAAGACTAAACTTGAACTGAAGAGAGAGCTGATAAAAATAGAAAAAATAAATAAAAAGGTCATTCAATGGGAGGAGGAAGTGAGTGATGATCCACTGAAATCAAGACCACCGGTACGAGAATCCCGCAATCTATGGTCAGTCTGATTAGACGTTTGATCTGACCTCAAAATTTGGCCTGGACCCAGTTAGGACCCACATCTACCACAATCCACGTGCACACCTGTTTTCCATGTCGGCTACAGTTAACATAAATCCACTCTCATAAAAGGAAAAGCGCACGTACACATGCATTTTCCCACTTGTCGCTTCGCACGGCTAGGATCCTCCGGAACACCGTACTGGATCGGTGACGCGTTTCAATAGCAGGCCCTTGATTTTATTTCTCACAATCACAGCACTTAATTGGGTCGAACAGTATAAATCCTGGACATAGTGGCTATGCTAGGTCCCACACTAGTCCACTCTCAGGCCTCAAGCGGTTAAATTATGTTTTTTTTTCTTTTAAACAGAAAATACTCTCTCTGGTGCACAATAAATGACTTTTTGTTACGGATTCTTACTGTTTATAATACTTATCATTTTATCTTTTCCGAATCATTTATTTTGTGCAAATAACAATTTTTTTTTATGCATCAACCCAATTTGATGATGATGTGAAAATTTGAGTGAAAATTAGGAGTGAAAATGAAACAATGTGGAATAAAATAAGATTATAGATCATTGTTCTACGAATTTTTACTATCCCAGAACGTCATTTATTTTGCCCCAAAAAGAGTACCAAAGTATAGGGTTTCTATATTTATTTATTTTGTATAATCATTATCTTCATTTTTTTTTGAGTAATCATAATATTCATACCAATGTATACAATGTTTTTCAAATTATTCCGCTTATTTTTTTTTT
Organism: Viola odorata; assembly: GCA_963691705.1. Taxonomy (NCBI): domain Eukaryota; kingdom Viridiplantae; phylum Streptophyta; class Magnoliopsida; order Malpighiales; family Violaceae; genus Viola; species Viola odorata. Next base: position 23,898,014 of record OY829544.1, on the reverse strand, counting down.
TTTATTCACCATCTTGTGGCTATATTTTTCATTTTTAGTAATTTTTACTCTCCAAATTTTCCTTTGATTTATAGATTTACTTTTTTATTCTGTTTAGGTATTAAAATTTAATCATAAAATATAGTAAAAATTAATATAGTAATTTTTCAGGTCAAAAAAATGATATATATAGTAATAATTTAGGGTGTGAGAATAATACTACTCTAGTGTATACACATTATTGTACTTCTATTTTTTTCTAATTAATTAATACAATGTCTCACAATATTTTACTCCCTCTAGCTCGTTACAATGATCGTTCTAGCACAGGAACCTTGTCCCAAAATAAATGTCGTTCTGCGATCCCGAGGCTGGAGAAGACGAGGGTGCCCCTGCCTGCCTGCGCTGGTGACGACGACGACGGCTTCGACTTCAGCTTCGGCTTCGACTGCCTTCCTCGATTCCCTCTTTCAGTGTTTGAAATGAAATTTGCGGGGGAACGAAGTTTTTTCCTATTTATACCCGAAGCACGAATGAGGTCTGAATCCCAAAATTCCATCTTCAATTTCTGTTTTAATTTCATTGCAAATCTGTACTTTTAATTTCTACTTTTTCCAAATGGAGGGTGTTGATTTCTGGGATGATTCCCAGGATGATAGTTGCGTGCAATTTGATCCGCTTATGGGTATGTTCGTACCGGATTCAATTGGAGTCCCTGGGGTTGGGGATGATGTCGCCGCGGTGGTGGAGGTAGAAGGTGATGCAGTCGCGGAGGCGAGGTTGGAGATGATGTCATCGCGGTGGCTGTTGCGGCGGATGCAATCTATGATATGGATGTCATTGTTGCAGACACCTACGACTGTGAAGACGACGTCGTGTTTGAAGAGATAGTGGCTGTTGCGGCGGATGCAATCTGTGACATGGATGTCATTGTGCCAGATACCTACGAAAGTGAAGACGACGTCGTGTTTGAAGAGAGCGTGGCTGTGTCGGAGGAAGAAATGGTGGCCCGTGTGACTGTTTTGGAAGCGGAGGAGGTTTCGTGCTCGCTTGCCAGTGAAGAAGATGGGCATCTCGGCCTGAATCATGGGCATCCAAAGAAGTATAAAATCCCTCATTTAAATCTACCTACCACTGAAGATATAATGCATACATCAGAAGTGAAGGTGGATATGGATTTCGATCTCAATAAGTTGTCAATCCGAAATTTGTTCAGCCCTAAAGATGACCCATTCTACGAAGAGAGCTTCATCCAAATGTTACGTATTCTTCTCCCTGATTACTACTGAATATATTAGGATGTTGGTTGTAGACATTATGATGTTGAATTTTGGATGGCCAGTTTTTGCTATATTAGTATTTCTGGTAGACTGAATGTTGTTTTCTGTTTGAATGGCCACTTTGTTGAATGTAGATAGAAGGTGTATATGGTAGTAGTGGGATGGTGGATTTAGGATGGGCAGCTTATTCAATGTAGTCGGCTGTTTAGGGTGTTTAAAGTGTATGTTTTTGTTGAATGGTCCCTATTTCAGCCTGTTTAATCCAGTTGCATTAATGCCCTGTTCTTTTTTCCTAATCCACTTTGATGAGTTCTGCATTGTTGGTTTGGTTTGCATATAGAATTGCATGAGCAGAAGCAACTATATTGAGAACGGACTCTGTGTCATTTGCTCTATGGTGCATCACTACTTTGCAATACTTCCTATTCCTTGTTCATAAACCTGCATTTTATGTGGTTCGAATGCTTGGATGGTGCAAAGATAGGCACCTGGAATGATAATTATGAATGCCTATTGATGGATTACAAATTGGAAATAATTGTGGTGAATTAATGTATTTTCAATAACAGTCCCCCAAACCCTGTTGACGATTTGACCATTCAATGATCTATAACTGAGCTAGTGCAGGGGCTTGCCCTAGATAACTCTGCACATGGTAGAGCTGTAGTTGGATTCAGATTTACTAATGGAGTCAGCCTTTTAGATTCTAAAAGTGATGCAATGTGCAGAGTAATGGTCAAAAGATGCAGTTTGTGTGTATCTTTGGTAACTGGTTTGGTTTGTGTGTTGCATGACACTTTGCCCACATGAACTGTTTGGTTGACACCCTCCTTGCCTGTAATGCACCTTATCACATAACCTCAGGTAACCCAACTCACCCCCCTATAAATAGCAGCCTCTTCTGACCTAATTTTCTTCATCCCCAAACTGCCTCTTCTCTTTTGTTGTTTGCTGCTTATCTCCTTTGCTCTTTTAAGCTTCCTCTGTGCAGGTAGAGAATAATGGATCGTGAGAGGAAGGTAGAGATCCACAATGCTGCAGGCCGCTTCTCAGATCATCTGGACATGGACATCGTGCAGCTGGAGAATAGGATTCTTCAGACCAACCAGGACATGGAGGAGTGTAATGAGTTGCTGGAGGACATGAAGGCTAGGAAGGATGAGGTGTACGAAGATGCTGAGCATGAGGGGCTGGCACTGACTACAATCAAGTCATACATCGAGGCTATCAACCAGCTTAACCTCTCCATTGCTCACATGAACCAAAAGAGAGAGGGGTTCAACCTGGCTCTTAATAGTGCAAGGCTTGCTTCTGCTGATTTGAATCTCTTTGCTAATGCCATTCCAGGCATCCCAACCATCGATGATGAATCTGGGTCTGACTAGTTAGGGTGTCTGTAATACACCCAAGTGGTATGTCCTTGGGGTGTTTAAAATAAATAAAATCACTCTGTTTCTTTTTCATGTCACATAATTCTTCACGTAGTTGTGTGTATCTTTTCCAGTGCATTATCTGTCTAGCATTATAGAAGTTCAGTGTAACTAAAACACCAACTACAGATAATTACCAAAAATTGAAACTATGATCATTAAAACAGAGTAAACCTTATCTAAATTGGTCATTATCTACAGAACCATTCAACCAAACAACAGGGATGATATGCAACATTCATCACAACAATCATCCACTAACCATCCATAACTAGTGAAGAAGTTGGCCATATGGAATTTCCAATGTGTGCAATTTTGTAATTTGCCAGGCCGAGCCCGTGGCCTAGCCAGAAGCGACCCAGTGATTTCATGTTTTCACTTCATTCTTTATTCAAGTGAAAGCTGTATAGCCAAAAACTACTCCCAAAATTGCCAAAACCCGCTTCATGACTTAAATAAATAAACCAACTCTAAATCGCAAAAACTTCCCATTACTTCAACTTTGCCCGCTCACTTCTGAAACAAACCCTCATACCATGGCCAGCAACTCAAGCGACCCTCATACCAAGCATCCGTCTGTGACCGAAGCAGTTGCGGCAGGGCCGTCGGAACAAGGACGGGTTAAACAAATGATTGATTCAGTCATCAGAGAGATAGATGCTGAACAGGCGGCCAACTTGAATAAGGTTGCGGTTGCAGGGAATGAAACCTCTGGGTCAGAGGAGAGCGTGAAGGGGAAAGATAGAGCGATTGACTTGAGTGACACAGACGAGGATGACGGGACCAATACGAGACTGAAGAGAGCAGTACCAGTAGTTTATGGGAGACTAGAGAGGAGGACCAGAAGAAAAACTAATGCAAATTGCGACGATAATATAGCCATTCGTCCTGCATTATCGGCCAACCCCACAACCAAGCCCGCCAACGCACCCCCACGAGTGAATAAATCCTCTCGGGTAAAGCAGGTTGCTATCAAGAAAGGAGGGAGGCCAAACCCTAGGAAGCTTGTGACGGGGGCAGAGATTGAGGAGGCAGCAGGGGCGGTCGATAAACGCACGACACGACAAAGCTCTAAAGCCTCGAGCAAATCCCAAGGCGAGCCCACCGGAACTCCTCCAAATAAGCAACCCTCTGGGTTAACCAGGTTGCTATGAAGAAAGGGCAAAGCTCTAAAGCCTCCAGCAAATCACAAGGAAAGCGGCCACTGGAGCATAAAGAGGTCGAGGCCGATGCTGACATAGAAGATTTGATTGAGGATGCAGTTGCTGAAGTATTGGGCAAACTAAAGGCCAAGCCCACCAAGGTACCCCCACTTGAATATTTGAGAGGTTGGTTGAGGTTCGATACATTAGACCTAAAAGCCAAACTAATTCAAAAACTTAGTTCTGATATCACTCCATATGCAACGTTTGATTTTGCTTCTCTAGACCCCTTAGGAGTTGGTGACCGAATTAGAACTTATATGCAAAATATTGGTTGGGAATGTCTACTGCTGGTTTTGGATGCTGCTTATTCTGAGCTTTGTTTAGAATTCCATACTACTTTTTGTTTCGATCATAGTAGTCTGTCTATTAGAGGACAAAATAGACTAGAGTTTGATGCTCCAGACGTTGTTAACTACCAGTTGTGTGATGTTTGGGAGCATTGTTCAATAAATAAGTTCAATTTGTTGGTTGGATCTGTCAGTGAGAATGAATTGCTATCCCCTGGTTATTTGAATGCATTGGCTGATTATCCGAAAGATTGGGATTTTACTGCCGCAAATCAATAGTTGACTAGAGACCCTACGGCTGTGATTACACTGCATTTCATCATGTTCTATTGTCCTTTTACTTGTTATTATGGGCAGTAAAACTACTGATTTACCCTTGTATTTCCCATATCTTTGCAGAACTGGTCTGGAGGCAAATTATTGGAGATTCGATTAATGAAGAGCTGGAGCTGATTTCCTGAGTCTTGGCCTGGATCTAGGCCTAGACATATTAGCATCTGAAGCAGCGCGCACCAAAATCTTCTTGGCCAAGACTGCGGCCAAGAGACCTTCGCGATGAAGACAGTAGTGCGGATCGTTTGGACCGCTTCCCACATTGGGCTTTGCAGCTGGCAAGTCACATCTGTCCCGCATATCTAGAGGGATCTAAAGCATATCTCTTGAAGAATCCCGCATGGGATCTCCCTCTTTTGTATTGCAATTTACTTTCCATTGTTAGAACAATTTATTATAGCTATCTTTTAGAGATTTTCTAGGAATTAGAGTTGGAGTAGGACAGAGGGTTTTAGGGCTATTTAGCCGAATATTGTTCACCTCTGTCCGGGGATCCCAACACACACTATCGTTCGGAACCTTTCTTCTCTTTTCTCCTTCTTTGATATCAATAACAATTCGCTCCGAGATTTATTTCTCGGATTCAGTTTATGCAATATATATTTTTATATTTTTATCTATGAGTATGAGTAACTAAAACACCCATTCTTGGTAAGGGTTGATGAGCTGAAGTTCTTATGCGTTCGTGAGATCAATTCGTACTTAATAATCTCTTCTCTTGTATTTATTTATTTCTTGAACTTAATCCATCGCTTACTCACTAGAGACAAGGTTTGATCATCCTTGTACTCTAGTAGAGAAGAGTTGCAGCCGGTCTAGAAGGAAAGGGAGCACCCGTCGGCTAGACAAAGTAGGTGACTAGTCTCGCGCCAGACTAGAAGAAATAAGTAATGTAGGTTAAGACCAGCTTGACAACCTAGGGTTTCCACAGGGAAACACCTTGACCTAGGTACTGTCTTCCCCTGTACCATTGAGGAAGCGAACAACCATTCAAGACAGCAGTCAAACGGATAAACCCTTTAACCAGCAAGGTGTCCTTTGGCCAGGATTATCAGGAGAGGGAGTACCCGCCAGGTAATTTGAAGAGGAGGGAAGACAGGAGTGAATAGGAGTACCTCCACTCTATAGCAGTACTATGAACTGAAGAGATGAATATCCTTGAGTCTATGATCGAAGCATAAGAACGCAAGCTCACACATCACCCTTACCTGGAATTCCCTTTTACCAGACTTATTTCAATCTTGACCCCTGTCTTGGCCAAGACTTTGGCCAATACTACTTTGAACTATTTTTACCATTTTCTGTTTTGTCTTTATTTTCAAAAACAACCAAAACCAAATCCAGTGACGAGGAAGTCAAACCAAGAATTACATTTCCTAGAGGTCTCTGTGGACGATCCTCTTACCATCATCTACAAACTCTTGTAGACAGTGATAAGTTGTATTTCTATTCCCAATTCCATACCTATTTCACTATTATATTTGACCTATTCGACGCGCGATCAAATTTTGGCGCCGTTGCCGGGGATCTCTAACGGTATTTGTAGTTTTTGTTTTATTTTTATTTTTGATAGTTGATGACCAGGTCCTCTTGCAGAGAAGAAGATTTACTACCATACAATCCAAATCTCTCTAAGATCGAAGCACAACTCAGAAAGATAGCTAGAAAGAGGAAAACCCCAGAAGAAAGTGAATCGGAAACCTCTAGTTCCGAAACAGATCGCAGTCTTGACCACGATCTTGGCCTAGATTTAGACCAGGACGAACTCTTTGGTCCAGACATGGCAGAAAATCTACCAGAACCCACGATGAGGGAACTAAATAGAACAGCTGAGCAGGAAACCTTCTCCTGCATAGCTTTGCCAACAGTGGCAAATGATTGGTCCATCAAGACCAATATGGTGGCCAACCTTCCTAGGTTTTATGGCCATTCGAATGAGAACCCATTCAAGCACCTAAGGAACCTACATGTTCAGTGTGATATGATGAAGCCAGTTACTGTGAATATGGAGAGAGCAAAGTTGAAAGTTTTTCCATGCTCTCTTGAGGGGGCTGCCCAAAATTGGTTCTACAGCCTACCTCACAACACGGTCAACACCTGGGCCGAGATGTCCACGTTATTCCTCAACAAATACTGGAATGCAACAAAAGCAGGAGCAGCTAGAAAGAATATGGCTGCCATCCAGCAGAGGAATAATGAAGGTTTAAGCAAATATCACCTACGGTTCAGAGAATTGCAAGAAGTTTGCCCTACTCATGGAGTTGCGGATCAGACCATGATCCAATATTTTTATGATGGAATGCTCTTACCTAGCAAAGAAAAAGTTGATGCAGCCACAGGTGGAGCATTACAGGACTTGACAGTCACAAAAGCCAAACTTCTACTTCAGACCATGGCAGACAATAGCCAAAATAATACCATCTCTGACAGAACTCATATCCCTTCTAGTCTTTGTTCTATTGATGTTGAGCAAAAATTAGCGGAATTAACTGATATGGTTAAAACCATTTCTGTCAATATTTCAGGTACCATGACTACAGGAAACTCAAATCAGGAGCAAGTAGCATCAATTTGTGGAATCTGCCAGCAACAAGATCATCAGACCAATAACTGTTACATGGTACAACATCCTGAAGATGTAGCACAAGTAAATGCGGTCTTTGGACAAAATCAAGGGAGTATGCAGAATTTCCCTCAAGGAAGCAATCAGTATTCATGGAGAGGCCATTCGAATTTTAGATGGAGAGACCCGGTCCCTCCAAATCAGAATCCAAATCAGAATATGCCCCAGCAACATCCTGGCCAACCTCCCTTCAACTTCCAACATTTCATACCTCGTCCTTCAAACCTTAATCCTGGCCAACCTCCTGGCCAAGCCTCGGTACCTCAGCTGCCTCCAGCACCTCAACCCTTGCAGATAACCGGTCCCTCTATGGAGGACACACTTAAGAGTTTGGTTGAGATGCAGAAGAACTTGATGCAATCGACGCAGTCTAGCCTAGCGGAGATGCAAAAACAAATCAATCAAATGACCAATCAAGGGAAATTACCTTCTACAATTGTAGAAAATCCGAAACACAATGTAAGTGCCATGAGTCTTAGGAGTGGAGTTGTACTACCAGAGAGGGAAGGAGCGAAAATAGATGAAGAAATAAGGAAAATCCAGTCACAAGAGATGGATGAAGATGAGGAAGAAGAGGCTGAATCAGAGGCAGTCTTGGCCAAACCTCAGGCCAAGCCTGCAGTTATCGCGGAACCAGAAAAGGCAGAACCTGTCTTGGCCAAGACTCAGGCCAAGCCAGATCGTAAGGAAGAAATCATAGAAATCCCTCCACCATTCCCTCCTAGATCATCAAAAGAAAAGAGGCAAGATGAAGCGAGAGATTTCATGGCTGTTTTTGGGAAAATAGCCGTTAATATACCCATGTTGGACTTAATTGCAAAAGCTCCCTTTTATGCTAAATTTCTTAAAGAATTGTGTACTAATAAAAAGAAAATTGCAGGCATAGAGAGGGTGAATTTATCTCACAATGTCTCTACAGTACAACAGCTCCCAGAGAAGTGCAAGGACCAAGGGACTTTCACCATTCCGTGTCAAATCGGGAATAAGAAAATTGAGAAGGCCCTTTGCGACTTAAGGGCTGGCATCAATGTGATGTCCCTAAGTGAATTCGAGACCTTGAAGATCGGGACAATGAAGGAGACTGACTTGGTGATCCAGCTGGCTGATTGAACAATCATCCGACCTAAGGGAGTGGTGACTGATGTCTTGGTAATGGTAAACGATTTTATTTATCCGGTGGACTTTTATATAGTTGAGATGAATGTCCAACTACCTTCTTGTACCACTGACATTTTATTAGGAAGACCTTTTCTAAGGACATCCAAGGCAAAGATCGATTGCTTTGAAGGAAGTATAATTCTAGAATTTTGTGGAAGAACAATTAAATTCAACATTATTGAAGCCCTAAAACATCCTAATGATTTTCATTGCATTAATTTTCTTGATGTTTTAGATCCAATTACTGAGGAAATTGCTGATATTAATATTAACGACCCCCTTGAGTATGTTTTGAGCAGGGGAATATCCACAAGAACTCTAAAAGAATTGGAGGACAGGACTGGAGATCAAAAGGAACTCCAAGAAATTTTGGACAGTTTGGCCGATACGGAAAACACAGACCTGGTCTTGGCATCAAGCTTGGCCAAGACTACCAAAATCGGGAAGAAAATTGTGAATTGTCAATTTGTGCAGTCTTCGATTACTAAATTTCTACCTTCTGTTGTGCAGCCACCACAGTTGGAATTAAAATCTCTGCCAGATCATCTCAAGTATGCCTATCTAGGCCTAGACGACACCCTACCCGTTATTATTTCAGCAAAACTAATGGAGGATGAAGAGGAAAGATTGGTGGCAGTCTTGAAGATGCACAAAGAAGCGATTGGCTGGACCATGGCGGATATCAAGGGAATATCAGCCAACATCTGTACCCACAATATTTATGTGGAAGAGGATAAGAAATCCATTCTGCAACCCCAGAGGAGATTAAACCCTCCGATGATGGAAGTGGTTAAAAAAGAAATAATCAAATTGTTAGATTCGGGTGTTATTTATCCTATCTCAGATAGTAATTGGGTGTCTCCTGTGCAGGTTGTTCCTAAAAAAACTGGAATCACAGTGATCGAAGGAGATGATGGCACCCAAATAACGACACGAATCCAAAACGGATGGAGGGTATGTATTGACTACCGAAGGCTGAATCAAGTCACTCGGAAGGACCATTTCTCATTGCCATTTATCGACCAAATGGTTGAGAGACTTACTGGAAAGTCTCACTACTGCTTCTTGGACGACTACTCGGGGTTTCATCAAATCCCCGTTGCACCCGAAGATCAAGAAAAGACGACGTTCACATGTCCATTTGGAACGTTCGCCTACAAACGCATGCCATTTGGGCTATGCAATGCGCCTGTAACCTTTCAAAGGTGCATGGTAAGTATATTTTCTGAATATGCGGAGAAGAGCATCGAAGTATTCATGGATGACTTTACCGTATATGGTAATGATTTCGAACAATGCTTACATAATTTAGAAAATATTTTAAAGAGATGTGTTGATACAAGTTTAGTCTTAAACTTTGAAAAATGTCATTTTATGGTGGACCAAGGAATTATCCTTGGCCATGTGATTTCAAAGAAAGGCATTGAGGTCGATCAAGCCAAAATTGACACTATCAAGAACTTGCCTTACCCCTGATGCTTGCGTGAGGTTAGGAGCTTTCTTGGACATGCAGGTTTCTATCGTAGGTTCATAAAAGACTTCTCGAAAGTAGCTGAACCAATGTGCAAACTACTACAAAAGGAGGTAGAGTTCGACTTCAACGAAGCATGTCAGAAATCGTTCGAGGAACTGAAGGAACGATTGACCACAGCACCGATCATCAAAGCACCGGACTGGAGCTTGCCGTTCGAGCTGATGTGCGACGCAAGTGACGCTGCTGTTGGGGCTGTTCTTGGGCAAAAGAAAGGGAAAGATCCGCACGTGATCTATTATGCATCAAAAATGCTAGATGATGCCCAAAGAAATTACACCACAACCGAAAAAGAACTCTTTGCAATAGTTTTTGCCTTGGAAAAATTTAGATCTTATTTATTGGGCACAAAAATTATTGTATTTTCTGATCATGCGGCGTTGAAATATCTCTTGGTCAAGCATGAGGCCAAACCTAGACTAATCCGATGGATTCTTCTTTTGCAGGAGCACAATCTGGAAATTAAGGATAAGAGCGGCAAGGAAAATCTCGTTGCAGACCACCTTAGCCGCTGCCTAGCAGAAGGAGACCTGGAACCAGTAAGAGCTGAATTCCCTGACGAAAAATTGCTTTCAATCTCACTGTCTAGGCCGGAGTCTAGGCCTAAACCTCAGCCAAACCCGCGACCATGGTATGCTGAAATTGCGAATTACCTTACAACAGGTAAACACTATGGTGATATGACTACCTACGAAAGAGTAAAAGTCAAACATGACAGTAAGTACTATGTTTGGGATGACCCATATTTATGGAAACTAGGGACTGACCAATTACTTAGGAGGTGTATACCTCAAGATGAAACCTTGTCTATCCTTAAATTCTGCCATTCTCAAGCATGTGGAGGTCATTTTGGAGCAAGAAGGACAGCCCTAAAAGTCTTAGAGGCTGGTTTTTATTGGCCTAGTATTTTTCAGGGCAGTTTTATATTTTGTAAAACTTGACCTGCGTGCCAAAAGGTAGGGAATATAAGTTCCCGAAACGAAATGCCTATGAATTTTATTCTTTCATGTGAAATATTTGATATATGGGGCATAGATTTTATGGGACCTTTCCCCACTTCTTTTGGCAACAGATATATTCTTTTAGCTGTGGATTATGTATCAAAATGGATAGAGGCGAAAGCCACTAAGAATGATGATGCTAGAACTGTTATTTCCTTCATTAAATCTAACATCTTGAATAGATTTGGAATTCCTCGAGGGATCATTAGTGATCGAGGAACACACTTCTGCAACAAGATTCTGTCTTCCCTTTTCAGGAAATACGGCATCACTCATAGGGTATCCACAACCTATCACCCTCAATCAAACGGCCAAGCAGAAGTATCGAATAGAGAAGTGAAATATGTCTTGGCCAAGACAGTAGGCCTAGACAGGCGCGATTGGAGCCAGCGGTTAGATGACGCATTGTGGGCCTGCAGAACGACTTACAAAGGACCAAACGGGATGATGCCTTACAAGCTGGTCTACGGGAAGGCGTGCCACTTGCCAGTAGGTTTGCAACACAAAGCATATTGGGCTATACGAAAGTGCAACTTGAGCTATGACGAAGCTAGGCAAGAAAGGAAATTGCAACTCCAAGAGCTAGAGGAGTTGAGAGATCAAGCTTATGACAACCAGCTGATTGTCAAAATCAGAATGAAAGCTTACCACGACAAAAGAATTATTGGAAAACCTCTCCACACAGGAGAGAAGGTTCTCCTTTATAATTCACGTTTTAAATTGTTCCCTGGAAAATTGAAAACTAGATGGGAAGACTCTTTTGTTATTACTAATATTTACCCACATGGTGCAGTAGATATTAGAAATGAGAAAACAGGTACCGAGCTCAAGGTGAACGGACAGAGATTGAAACCGTTCTTTGAAAATTTCCAGGAAGAGCAAATTTCTGAAAAGGTGGACATGCCACTAGAAAACAAGTGAAGAAAAATCAGAGTCAAGCCTAGGACTTAAAATAAGGGCGCTACAAGGGAGGCAACCCTTGTTTCTTTTATTTTTAGGACGTATTTATTTTTATTTTATTTTTGTCACATTTGATTTCACTAGGTTGTTTATGATTTTGTGCAGGAAATTTAAGTGTGGGGAAATTGCAGCAGGCTGGCCAATCTCTAGGCCAAGCCTTGGGTCTAGACTGTTTTACATCAGAGCCGCCCTTTTGAGAGTTAATGGGACACGTGTCAGCGCCGTCTTTTAAAGTCCTTTAATTGCTTTTTGAACGGACAATTCCAAAAAGCAATTAATTGCAATTTATGAAAAGCGTGGGAAAATAAACCACCACCTCTGTGTATTCCTCTTCCCACTCTGACACGATCATCCCACGTAACCAACAAAATTTGCCCTCTCACCTGAGCTAAAAAGCAACAGTCCCTTCTCCTTCTTCTTCCCCAAATCACACAAGCTTTCCAGCAAAAATCTAAACCCCAAAAAAAATACACATTATCCTACTCTCAACCACTCCACACCATGAATCCACCAAATCAGTCCCCCTTCTCCGACATTCCCGAGGCTAGCGACGACCTCCGTGGCGCTCCGCCGTCCGCCTTCCCGACCGACGACATCTCAGCCGCGAGATGACTGCTGGAAGCACTCGAGAACGATGATTCAATGTCCTCAGAGGACGATTTGCCCGGAGAATCGAAAGATAGTGTCGAAGGAGTCGACCGTGCAGTGGTCGTGAGCGACGCGGACTCCGACGAAGAACCTCTCGCGAAAAGGATGAAGCCGTCTGTCCCCGCGTCTGTAGGAGAACGAGAGAGCCGACGAGAGAGCAGGCTGCTGAAGAAGATGGCAGCAGCTGGAGCATCAAACCTAGCTCCGACCACTACAGCCCCAAAACCTAAGCCTGCCGCCGCCGCTGTACCCACACCACCACCGCCACCTCCGGCGAAGAAGCCAGCCACTACTGCTCCGCCAAAGAAGACCGGGCGCATCAAGCAAGTGGCCCACAAGAAGACGCCGACTAAGAAACCGGCGAGGATCCCAGATTCATCACCACCACCAAACCCTAAAAAGAACAAGACCAGTGCTGGTCCTTCCACTGCCAAGAGCAAAGGGAAGAAAAAGGTGATCGAGGAAGACTTTGTTGAGGATGATGAAGACAATTTAGTCTTGGCCAAGACTCCGGCCAAGACTGCTAAGGTACCCTCTCTTCCTCCTCTATACACACTCCGAGGCTGGTTGAAGTTTGACACACCAGACCTCAAAGCTAAACTGCGTGATTTTCATTCCTGCTGCATTTGCTAGATTGGATTTTGATTTTCTTGATGCTATGGGATTAAGGAATAAGATTAGGGAGTTTGTGTATGCCATTGGTTGGATCCCTTTTATGTCTGTTGACTGTGATGCTTACACCGAATTGTGCTTAGAGTTTCACACATCTTTCTGGTTTGACGAGGAAACCTTGTATGTTAGGGGTAGAGACAAACCTGATTTTGCTGCTGATGATGTGATTAATTTTCGGTTGTGTGATAAATGGAGTCACTTGTCTGTCAATGCTTTCAATACTCTGTTAGGATTTGCATATAATGATGAGGCCATTTTTTACTATCCCACTGATTGGGATAATAATGTTGCATTTAGAGAGATCACTGGTGATCCGGATGCTAAGTTTGATAGGAATTCAAAGGCACATGCTATTCTGAACCCAGCACTTAGAATGCTCCATAGAACCTTGTCTATTAACCTTTTGGGGAAGACAAAGGTTTCTGGAAATTTAGCCAAGTCTGAACTGTTTTTGCTTTGGTGTATTTTGCACCAAAAAAAGGTCAACTTAGGTTTATATTTGGTTCAGCTTTTGCATGCTCGTGAGTTTGCCACCAAACTGATTTTTGGGTCCTTGATTACTTGGCTTGCTATTAAAACTGCTGGTTTTGATCCTGCTGCTGCTGATTTGCATAAGTGTTGTTCCCCCAAAATTCTAGATTTGAGAGCCTTCGACCAAATGGGATACTTCCATTTGGACGGAGAGTTTGTTGCTTGTAATACAGGTTTTACACCAGTTGGGGAGCACATTTTCTCAAAGAAAAATGAAGGGAAGTACAAGCTGTGTCTAGTACAAATCCCTGGAGAAGCGACAGAGGACCATATTGCCCCGGGTCTAGGCCAAGACGCCGGCCAAGACACTCCCATCCCTGATGTTGCAGCAGATCTAGGCCAAGATGCAGGCCAAGAACCCCCTGCCAGTAGCATCAATGAACCTCCAGAGTGGGCCAGGGAATTTCAAGCTCGCCAGCTGCTCATCCTTGAGCAGCAGAAGATCATTTTGGACCATCTAGGCCAAGACAAGCCCCAAGACACATCGCAAGGCCCTTCATCCGCATCCACCAGTGCAGAGGTGCCTCGTTGGGCCAAAATATTTAACGACCGACAAGATGTCCTCCTTGAGCAAATGAAGCTCACCAGGACCAACGTCCTCCATGTGTACCAACATTTTCAAGTCCACCTCAAGTACCTCAGAGCTCTCTATGATAATTTGAGATCCGACAGTGAGTCCTCTGATGAGGAGGATGATCCCGAGCCATCAGCACCGCCAGCTAAGACACCGCATCCGTCTATGCCTCCTCCTGCTCCACGCGATCCAAAGCTGAAAGATCCTCCAGCCCTTGATCTAGGCCAAGCTTCAGGCCAAGATCACCAGACTCCAGCAGCATGATCTGTTGTTTGCCCCCAGGTCGTTTCTTTCTTTTCTTTTGTTTTTCTATCTTTCGTCTGTCTCTCCACACAATGAGGACATTGTGTCTTTTAAGTGTGGGGAGGATTTGTACATTGGTTTGTGTTTTATTTGTTTTATAATTTTTGTTGTGTTTTGGATAATTGTTTTGTTGTGTTTTTGATAATTGTGAGTCAGTTTTTGCATGATTTAAATTCTCTTTTTGCATGTGTCGGTCCAGTGTAGAGTCTGTCATTTGCATGGTTTTTATTTTTATTTTTCTGCATGTTTTGAGTCTATTTTGTGAGAGCATCCGAACCCCTGTTTTCTTGTTTGAGCTGTTTAGTCTTTCGGTGGACTGCATTTAGACACTTTCTTAGGAGACACAATGCTTTAGTGACAGGGAAGCGAATGAGCGTAAATGATCAATGCCTAAAGGGCATATACTCTAATGATTCCCAAACATTAACTATCCACGTGGTCGTAAGGACACTTAGCTAGAACCTTAAACTTTTTCTAGGGTGATAGGGTTTGCTGCTATGATTTGGGTGTGTTGTTCTATCTGCCTAAGAGTGTGAGACAGTGAAAGGTGTTGGAGCGTCATAGGACAGACATAGCAAAGGTGGAAGTCCCTGCAGAAAAAGGACAAGCTCTGTCTATGTGCCGTGTCTGTAAAAATACAAAGGACACTTGATATGTCTAAAAAAAAAAAATTTGCTAAGACATAAAAAGAAAATAAAAGAAGAAAAAAATCTGTCAAAGTGATTTAAATGGCACCAGTCTTTAGGCACTTATGGATAGACAACATAGCGGTGGGACTCAAATCCGTGGTAAACTCTTTGCCCTATACCTTATCAATCTTTTCTAGTAAGGTGTCTTGATACCATGTGGAAAGGGTATGTTTAGGGTATTGATTATTCCTTGTTAGTCTAGCATTGGATATCCTAGTAAAGTGTCTTGGCAGATTCAGTGAAGGGGTAAACAGCCTGAAATTGAGGAAGTCCGGGGGGTTCATGATGTCTGTTCTGTTTTTGTTTTTATTTCTTTCTTTTGTGAGTTTTAAAGTTTGTATGCTTGGGGGCAAGCATAGTTTAAGTGTGGGGAATTTGATTACACTGCATTTCATCATGTTCTATTGTCCTTTTACTTGTTATTATGGGCAGTAAAACTACTGATTTACCCTTGTATTTCCCATATCTTTGCAGAACTGGTCTGGAGGCAAATTATTGGAGATTCGATTAATGAAGAGCTGGAGCTGATTTCCTGAGTCTTGGCCTGGATCTAGGCCTAGACATATTAGCATCTGAAGCAGCGCGCACCAAAATCGTCTTGGCCAAGACTGCGGCCAAGAGACCTTCGCGATAAAGACAGTAGTGCGGATTGTTTGGACCGCTTCCCATATTGGGCTTTACAGCTGGCAAGTCACAGCTGTCCCGCATATCTAGAGGGATCTGAAGCATATCTCTTGAAGAATCCCGCATGGGATCTCCCTCTTTTGTATTGCGATTTACTTTCCATTGTTAGAACAATTTATTATAGCTATCTTTTAGAGATTTTCTAGGAATTAGAGTTGGAGTAGGACAGAGGGTTTTAGGGCTATTTAGCCGAATATTGTTCACCTCTGTCCGGGGATCCCAACACACACTATCGTTCGGAACCTTTCTTCTCTTTTCTCCTTCTTTGATATCAATAACAATTCGCTCCGAGATTTATTTCTCGGATTCAGTTTATGCAATATATATTTTTATATTTTTATCTATGAGTATGAGTAACTAAAACACCCATTCTTGGTAAGGGTTGATGAGCTGAAGTTCTTATGCGTTCATGAGATCAATTCGTACTTAATAATCTCTTCTCTTGTATTTATTTATTTCTTGAACTTAATCCATCGCTTACTCACTAGAGACAAGGTTTGATCATCCTTGTACTCTAGTAGAGAAGAGTTGCAGCCGGTCTAGAAGGAAAGGGAGCACCTGTTGGCTAGACAAAGTAGGTGACTAGTCTCGCGTCAGACTAGAAGAAATAAGTAATCTAGGTCAAGACCAGCTTGACAACCTAGGGTTTCCATAGGGAAACACCTTGACCTAGGTACTGTCTTCCCCTGTACCATTGAGGAAGCGAACAACCATTTAAGACAGCAGTCAAACGGATAAACCCTTTAACCAGCAAGGTGTCCCTTGGCCAGGATTATCAGGAGAGGGAGTACCCGCCAGGTAATTTGAAGAGGAGGGAAGACAGGAGTGAATAGGAGTACCTCCACTCTATAGCAGTACTATGAACTGAAGAGATGAATATCCTTGAGTCTATGATCGAAGCATAAGAACGCAAGCTCACACATCACCCTTACCTGGAATTCCCTTTTACCAGACTTATTTCAATCATGACCCCTGTCTTGGCCAAGACTTTGGCCAATACTACTTTGAACTATTTTTACCATTTTCTGTTTTGTCTTTATTTTCAGAAACAACCAAAACCAAATCCAGTGACGAGGAAGTCAAACCAAGAATTACATTTCCTAGAGGTCTCTGTAGATGATCCTCTTACCATCATCTACAAACTCTTGTAGACAGTGATAAGTTGTATTTCTATTCCCAATTCCATACCTATTTCACTATTATATTTGACGTGTTCGACGCGCGATCAGGCTGTCTTTGACAAACACTCCAAGGCACACCAAATCAGAGACCCAGCACTTAGGATGATCCACAGAGCACTGGCATTTAACCTCGCTGGGAAAACTACTGTGTCAGGGAATATGTCCAGACTTGAGCTATTCTTGTTGTGGTGCATGGTGCATAAACAGAGGGTCAACCTAGGATATTGGCTGGTTAGGCAACTGCATACCTACCATCAGGGGGCTAAGATGATTTTGGGATCCTTGATAACCAAGATAGTTGTGACTTCTAGAAGCTTACAGCTTGAGACTACTGATCTCCATAAATTCTGTGATGTTAAAGTACTTGATATGAGAGCCTTCGACCAAATGGGGTACTTCCATTTGGTAGATGGTTATGTTCATTACAATGTTGGATTCACAGATATGGAGGAGCACATCTGGGGGAAGAAGTATGATGGCAGACACCTCATCAGATCAATCGTTAATGATGAAATACCAGAGGATGGGCTAGGCCACGCCAGAGACCAAGCCGGAGGTCAAGCCCAAGATGCTTCCAGAGGCGTTGGTGGCAGCACTGAGCAACCATCCTCCTCAAGCTCTCCACCATCCTGGGCACGCACCATCATGGAAAGCCAGCTAAACCTGCAGCAGAGCATTCAAAGCTACCAGGAGCTGCTCTTGGAGCAACATCTCTCTCATCAAAATGTGCTCCAAGAGATGAAGAAGTGCCTCCACGAGCTAGCAGGCAGCTATAAAAAGGCAACGGGATGCTTGTGGAATCTCACTGACAATATCAAAAGCCTTGACCATACCATCTCAGGAATCCTAAAGCATATGTTGGATGAAGCAGCACCCACCGCATCAGCCCCCCCTCCCCCCCTAATACTGTAGATCCCACCTCACCATGCCCAACCCCTCCTGCTAAATAAATTGGTAACCACCAAGAATGTATCTTTTCGAACTTGATTGCGAATGACTACTCCTTTTATTTCTTACAAATGATGATGTTATTATTCTCTATATGTTGTGTTGATAAATATTTTATGCGCTTCAATGTTGGAGTCTGTATGTGTGTGGGCAAGCATGTGTTAAGTGTGGGGGTGTTTATTCAGAAACTGTCTAGGCCACGGGATAGTCCTAGCTAGATTTAGAGATTTATTGTGAGATTTATAGGAAAATACTGGCATTGGCATAGGCCTACAGAATTTCATTATATCACATCTTGAAAAAAAGGTATGGGGGAGGAGGATTAAATCAGAAGCCATGATCCATACCACATTCTAACTAAAAACCCAATTTATAGCGGAAAATAAATTGCATATTAAAAAGTTCAAGTACACTGGATAAAAGAGTAAGAAACAAAGGCACAATATAGGAAAATTACAGCAACGCAATCTACTCATTAGTGGGGATCCCAGGTGATTGATGGATTATTTTGGTTGTTTTACTATCTCTTTTCCTAGTAATTGAGATGGTAAATATGCTACTTTGAGCCTTTTTGCTTCCTTTCTTATGATTCAGCCTTTGGAGCATCAATGTGAAGGAAAGGAGTGAAAAGCTTGAAGAATAGAGCTGTAATCAATCATATGGTGTTGAAGTTCCATTTTCAGCCTTGCCACTTTGAAGTTGGTCTGTTCGTCTCAAGGCCACTCCTCTATTTTGCCGAGATCAGCTCTCCTCTAGGCCTCGACAAGAAGCGTCCCTCCGGAAGGCCAGCTGGATCTGCACTTTCCATGAATCCGCGTGCCGGGTTTATTTAATCTCTAGTGCATTTCCTGTCTTCTTGGGACACATTATTTGCAGACACTAGACTTCTTGGGCCCCTATATGTTATTCTCATGTGCCTGAAGACATCTTGGAAGAATGAATCAACATTCTTCTTGATAAAATGAAGAATATTCCCATTTATGTACAAGCACTTAGAGGACAAGCTCTTGGGAGCTTGTGAGCTGGCGTGGACTGTCCTTGGAGAGGAGTTGGCGGGCTAATGAAAGACCAATTTAAGGTAGCAAGGTAGAGTTTGAAGAGAGGAGGGGATTGCATTCGGACAATCAAGAACAGTAGGGAGAAAAATCAGCATTTACCAACTTTTTCCAGAAATTCCAGCACTCTTTGTAATTTCAGATTTGAACTTCTTTTGTTTATTTTGATTATGTATTGTAACTAAACTCCAAGTTCCTGGTAGGGATCAAGAGATTGGCTGGTATGTTGATTGTGAGACTTGTTTAAGCTTAATAGAAATGAATTTCATATTTCAAACCTTCTTGTTTTAATTTTAAACTTGTCTTTATTAATTTTTGAGCTTGATCACCTTGAATTTAATTCGGGCAAGTGTAGTCAGTTCTCTTGTGATTACATCACTCTTAGAGAACGTTTGTAGACAAATCAGCAGGGCATGAGGGGTATTTGCTTGGTCTAAGCTGATAGAAGAAATTGAATTAGGCGGTCATCCCATCCCGAGGCCTTGAGAAGGGCCGACCTAGGTGACAGCTGGGTCAAGTGCCAGACTAGACCAGACTCGTGGATGATGAAAGTATTCCCTTGCCTAGAAGAGGGACCTCACTGTCTTTAATCAATCTCTCAAGTACTTCCATAAGTATTCTGATTCCTTTGTAGAAGGCTCTGCATAGCCAAGGCAAAGTGGCGGATTAGAATCTTAGGATGAACTTGGGAAGATTAGGGTGTTTAAAATGAAGTGATTCTTTTAAATACTTTTGTAGCAGGTTGGGAATCTAGTGTGAGCTGGTTCCACAACTTCTTCTATGAAAACCATTTCGAAAATGTATTTTGTCAATAATCTTGTCAATGATCAACAACTTACCAATGCCATCTCGCAATGATCTCTACCCGGAATATTTTCTCCACTGTAATTCTCTCTGTTTTAAAGCTGTTTTTATTGTTTTCAACTGATCTTAAATCCACTGTATTTTCGTTTAATTATATCTCAACCCCAAAACTTGGTTTCTTTTACTTGGTTATTTACAGGAACTCCAAGAATTAGGCGAAGCTTGTCCTTGTGGGATCGATCCTCTCACCACTATCTGCATTAATTTGTAGCATAGCACTGAGTTGTATTTTATTTATTTTATGAACGGATTCGACACCCGTCATAAATTGGCACCGTTGCCGGGGACAACGTGTTCTAATTTTTGATTTTCTTGTTCATGACCAGGTCATCTAGTTCGCAACCACTACCTTACATCCCAGATATTGCCAGAACGGAGACAGCAATCAGAATATCAAAACGCAAATTCAGTGAATTTACCTTGTCCGGATCAGATTCAGAAGCAGAGGTCAGCTCATCCCGAGACCTCGGGACGGATCAACCAGAACCTGACGCTGGACCTGAACCAGAGATGGCCAATCCACCTGAACCTACCCTTCGAGAGCTCAATCAAGGAGCCGAACAGGAGTCTTTCCTGTGTATTAACTACCGTCCAGTACCAAATGACTGGGCCGTGAAGTCAAATGTCATGCACAACCTTAGCAAATTCAGAGGACATGCCTCCGAAAATCCTTACAAGCACCTCCAGAAGTTTCAATTTGAATGTGATGCACTTAAACCCACTGGAGTGAGCCTTGAACGTGCTAAATTAAGAGCTTTTCCATGGTCTCTAGAGGACTCAACAAAGAATTGGTTTTTCAGTCTTCCACACAACTCCATAAACTCTTGGGCTGAAATGGCTGCCACTTTTCTTAAGAAATATTGGTCAGCTACCAAAGCAGGAGCAGCTAGGAAGAGTCTTGTTGCTATCCAGCAACGAGGGGATGAGTCTTTTGGAGAATACCATCAGAGGTTTAAAGACCTCCAAGAAGTCTGTCCTACGCATGGTGTACCCGAGCAATCATTGATACAATACTTTTATGATGGCATGTGTGTTAAAGACAAGGAAAAACTTGATTCAGCTGCAGGAGGAGCATTATTGGACTTGACCCCTAGTCGAGCTAGAGCCCTTATTCAGACTTTGGCAGATAATTGCCAACAAAATGAAGCTCATGAACGTACCACCTCTGCACACAACATAAATGTTGCTGCACTTGAGAGACACATGGAAGAAGTGTCTACTTTTATGAAGAACTTTCCAGCAACCATTGCGCAAATACAACAAATTCCACCACAACAAGTCACGCCTTGTGGAGTTTGTTGCCAAATCGGTCACATGACTCACGAATGTCCACTTGTAGTAGATCCTCCAGAGCAAGCCAATGCAGCCATGCCTCATCAAGGAAACTCATACTCCAACAGCAGCAATCCAGGTTGGAAGAACTACCCTCATTATGGGTGGGGACCAAATCAGCAACAACCTCCTTTTGAGTGGAGGAATTTCAAGTCTAGACCTCAACAAAACCAGCAAAACTTCCAAACGAATCAGACCCCAGCTCAACCGCAACAACCACAGTTGCCAGCACCTCCACAACCATTGCAACTTACTGCACCACCTCCACCACCACTTGAAGAAACTCTCAAACAAATCCTTCAACCATTCATACAAACCACCCAAGGAGCGATAGCTGACCTCCAAAAACAGATGGCACAGTTCACCATGAGCCACCAAAACACCTCAGGCCAGCTACCTTCGAACACAGTAGAAAATCCCAAACATCTCAATGCCATGACTCTACGAAGTGGAAAAGATTTGCCACCAAGGGTCAGTTCATCCCTAGACCTCGGGATGAACCGACCAGAACAGCCACAAGAATCTGAAACAGATAAGGTGCAGGAATCGACCACTCCAGTGGCAGAATCATCTACTCCAGTAGGTGAAACATCCATTCCAACTCCAGAAGCACGGGAAGGAACTTCAACCCCTCAGGTAACACCTTTTCCTTTTCCCGAAAGGCCTTCAAAAGCCAAGAAGGAGAAGGATGAGGAGAAAATTCTTGAAGTTTTTAGAAAAGTTGCTATTAATGTGCCATTGCTAGATATGATATCCCAGGTCCCTAAATATGCTAAATTCTTAAAGGATTTATGTACTAACAAGAGGAAACTAGCAGGCATGGAAACCGTAAGTTTTAATGAGAATGTTTCAGCTATTTTGCAAAAAGAACTTCCTACAAAATGCGAACTTCCTACGAAATGCAAGGATCAAGGTACCTTTGTGATACCTTGTAAAATCGGGAGCAAGGAAGTAGAGAAAGCATTGTGCGACCTTGGAGCAGGTATAAACGTCATGTCGTTATCCATTTTTGAAACTTTGAATATAGGAAATCTTAAGGAAACTAGAGTTGTTATCCAACTTGCTGATAGATCCATTGTATACCCCGTTGGAGTAGTAGAGGATGTCTTGGTGCAGGTTAGAGACTTTATTTTTCCAGTAGATTTCTATGTTGTTGACATGAGAAATGATGATGTTACCAGAACTACTGATGTGATCCTTGGTAGACCGTTTTTGAGAACAGCCCGTGCTAAAATTGATGTGTATGATGGGTGTTTAACGCTTGAATTTGGTGAGGAATTGATTAAATTTAATATGTATGAAGCAATGAAATATCCTGAAGATATACACTGTGTTAATTTTTTAGATGTTATTGATCCCTTGGTTGATGACATTTCTGAAATTAATAATTCTGATCCACTTGAGTTTGTTCTTAGTAATGGTTTATCTCATGATGAGGTGAAGAAATTGCAAGATGAGCTACCAATTAAGCCCGAAATCCTTAATTTTGTTAAGGAGCTGGACGTTTCAGACACTACTGCAGGTGATGTGCAAGCTTTAGAATCAACAGACCAAGTCACTAAACTTCAGCCTTCAATTTTGCAGGCACCCGACTTGGAACTCAAAACATTACCTGAGCACCTGAAGTACTCGTTTCTAGGCCTCGAGAAGAGCCTACCGGTCATAATTTCCAGCAAGCTGACCAACACACAAGAAGAAAGACTTTTGAATGTCTTGAAGGAATTCAAGGGAGCAATCGGCTGGACTATAGTTGACATAAAGGGAATATCTCCTGCCATTTGCACACACAGAATACACCTAGAAGAGGACAGCAAAACCGTGAGACAACCACAAAGGAGGCTTAATCCTCCAATGATGGAAGTCGTGAAAAAGGAAATTCTTAAACTCCTTGCTGCAGGTGTAATCTATCCTATTTCTGACTCTCTTGGGTTAGTCCTGTGCAGGTCGTTCCTAAAAAATCAGGAATTACAGTGGTGGCAAATAATGAAGGAGAATTGGTGCCAATGAGAGAGCAAAATTCGTGGAGAGTTTGCATAGATTATCGAAGGCTGAACAATGCTACTAGGAAGGATCATTTTCCTCTGCCATTTATTGATCAAATGCTTGAGAGGTTGGCAGGTAAGTCACACTATTGTTGTCTCGATGGATTTTCAGGATTCCATCAAATTCCCGTTGCCATTGAAGACCAAGAGAAGACAACCTTTACTTGCCCCTTTGGCACGTTTGCATACAAGAGGATGCCATTTGGTTTGTGTAATGCACCTGCTACTTTTCAGAGGTGTATGGTTAGTATATTTTCTGATTTTGTAGAGAAAGGAATTGAAGTTTTCATGGACGATTTTACTGTTTATGGAAATTCATTTGATGGGTGTTTGGAAAACTTGAAAAAAGTCTTGATTAGATGCATGGAAACTAATTTGGTTTCAAATTATGAGAAATGCCATTTTATGGTAAATCAAGGATTAATTTTAGGCCATATTATTTCAAAAAAAGGTATAGAAGTGGACAAAGCTAAAATTGATGTGATTGATTCATTGCCTTACCCATCTTGTGTACGAGATGTCCGTTCATTTCTAGGCCTTGCAGGTTTTTATAGACGTTTTATCAAGGATTTTTCAAAGGTTGCGGAGCCTATGTGCAGGCTGCTGCAAAAGGATGCAAAATTCGACTTCAATGAGCAATGCAAAGAGGCGTTTGACCTCTTAAAACAGAAGCTAGTGACAGCACCAGTGATTCAAGCACCCGACTGGACGAAACCATTTGAACTCATGTGTGATGCAAGTGATGCAGCTGTGGGGGCTGTTCTTGGACAAAAATTTGACAAGAGCCCACATGTGATTTATTATGCCTCTAGGATGCTTGATGAAGCCCAAAGAAATTACACCACAACAGAAAAAGAATTGTTTTCAATTGTCTTTGCTTTAGATAAATTTCGTTCTTATCTTCTTGGCACTAAAGTCATAATTTATTCTGACCATGCAGCCTTGAAGTATCTTTTAGCAAAGAAGGAAGCAAAGCCAAGATTGATTCGGTGGATACTACTGTTGCAGGAGTTTGATCTTGAGATCAAAGACAAAAAGGGCAAAGAAAATGTGGTGGCTGATCACTTGAGCAGAATTTTGGTTGACACCAAATCAGACCCAGTCAAGGAAGAATTCCCAGATGAGCGCTTGTTTCTAGGCCTCGAGAAGAGACCATGGTTTTCTGATATTGTCAATTACCTTGCTACGGGTAAATTTCATGGTCACTACCTTGCACGAGAGAAGGAAAAGATTATGAGAGATTCCAGAAAGTACATATGGGACGATCCATACCTTTGGCATGTGGGAAATGATAAAATCCTACGAAGGTGTGTGCTTGAGAGTGAAGTTCCTTCAATTTTAAATTTTTGCCATGCTTATGCTTGTGGAGGACACTTCGGATTTAAGAGAACAACCCATAAGGTTCTCGAATCAGGTTTTTTCTGGCCGAATTTATTTAAAGATTCATTTCAGTTTTGCAAAACTTGTTTAGAATGTCAAAAATCGGGTAATATTTCCTCTAGAGATCAGATGCCTTTAACCCCAATTTTTGTTTGTGAGATTTTTGATGTTTGGGGGATAGACTTCATGGGTCCATTCCCCAATTCAGGAGGCAACTTCTACATCATTTTGGCAGTAGACTACCTATCTAAATGGGTAGAAGCGAAGGCAACAAGGGCTGATGATGCAAAGACCGTTGTTTCATTCTTCAAATCCCAAATCCTTAACAGATTTGGAGTGCCACGAGTGATCATCAGTGACAGAGGCAGCCACTTCTGTAACAAGGTTGTGACAACTCTCTTCGCCAAGTACAACATCACACATCGTGTGTCCACTGCCTATCATCCTCAAACAAACGGATTGGCTGAATTGTCGAATAGAGAAGTAAAATCCATCTTGAGCAAGACAGTCAGACCAGATCGAGGAGACTGGAGCCAGAGATTAGATGATGCGCTATGGGCATATAGAACAACATTCAAAACCTCCATTGGGACAACTCCTTATAAGTTGGTTTATGGCAAATCATGCCATTTACCCGTGGAAATTCAGCACAAAGCCTATTGGGCTATTAAAAATTGCAATATGAACATTTTAGAAGCTGGATCCCACAGAAAGTTGCAAGTTCAGGAGTTGGAGGAGTTGAGAAATGATGCCTACGAAAATTCTGCAATTATCAAAGCTAGGGCCAAAATGTCCATGACAGGTCCATTCGTCCCAAGGCCTTGACAGTTGGGCAGAAAGTGCTTCTATTCAGCTCAAGATTCCGCATCCTTGCTGGAAAATTGAAGAGCTGATGGACTGGTCCTTATGTGATTACTGATGTGTACCCCAATGGTGCTGTTGAAATTCAAAACCAGGAGGATCAGAACATTTTCAAAGTTAATGGGCATCGTCTCAAGCCTTTTTATGAGAAATTCCAAAACCACACCGTGGAGAGCACCACGCTTGAAGAACCTCAATGATGATACAGCATGAAAGGTCATTCAGTCGAGTCCAAGACTGCAAACAGGGACGCTACATGGGAGGCAACCCATGCCAGCCTTTTTCGGTTTCTTTCAGATGTGAGCAAGCCAATTTCAGTACAGCAAAGGTCAGTTCATCCCTAGGCCTCGGGATGAATCACCCTCTTTATTCAAAACTGCCACATCAGCAAAACCAATTAAATGAAATAACCGTTAAACCCACGAACAAAAAACAAATAAAACCCCAAATAAACCTTTCAACTTTCACCTGCCTCGCCTCCCCTCAATGCCCATGTTGCTGTCCTTCTTCGCAATCAGAATGCCCTGCTCCGCCAAGTCATCCGCGAGCAGCGTCAGACCAACGTTCGTCAGGACAACATCCTCGCGATGCAAGAGAAGATCCTTGCTGTTTTGACCCGCGCCTTTCCACCAGCCCCTCAGAAATAAGCCCCCGGTTTCTTCTGTTCCTTTTCCTTTGTTTTTGTTTCTTTTGTTTTGCTGTTTGTTTCTTTTTTGTTTGTTTGTTGTTTAGTCTCCTTCACATTGAGGACAATGTGTCCGATAAGTGTTGGGGAGACACTTTCGTGTTGATTTGTGTTTTAATGCATGCTTTTATTTGTAGTTTTTATGCATGTTTCTCCTGTTTGTTTTTCTCTTTTTACTGCATGATTATTTTTATTTGTTGCTTGCGCCACTGCTTGTTTTTATTTTATTGTTGCATGAGTTTTTGTTTGTCCTTTTTGTTGTGTCCCACCCCTTTTGTCATGGAATTTAATCCTGAAAACTTGTCTTGTGCACACACTTGATTTATCAACTCTGTCTTGCAATATTGAATACATCAGACCTTGCAATTGAGCATTTATTCCTATAGATGTATGATTAGTTTTGCTGCCCTAGAAAGTACTTTGCTAGGGCTGATTGTTTGCTTCTCCCTTAGATCTTGGGATGAGGATCCTATCCTCTCATTGCTGCCTAGTCCTTTAATTTTGCTTGTTTGTGTACCATTTAAATTCCTTGTGTGTGGCTTCTCATCATACCCTCCGGATTGCACGACGTTGGTGGTTCGGCACCATCGTCCCAATTTGGAGAAACTTCCGGTCGGTTGTGTGCTAACTCCCGTTGTTGGACCGATTATAGCACCATGATGAGAGTCAAGTCTGCATGTGCATGTTAAAAATGGGATTGTGGAAAGAAAGGAGGTATAAGAGGCCGAAGGCCTAAAGAAAAGAAAGGGATGCGGAAAGAAGAAGAGAAAAACAGAAAAAATATATAAAAAAAAAAAAAACAAAAGAAGAAGAAAAAGAAGGAAGAGAAAGAAAAAAAAAATAGAATAAGAAAGGTGAAGAAGAATAAAAGAAGCCTTTTGCTCACTCCTTGTTTTAATAATGTTCTTTGTCTATTGCTTGCGTTTTTAATTTATTTGCTTGAGAGTCAGCAGCAATGTTTGGTTATAGAGTCTAAAGGAGAAGAAAACAGAGGCCCTAGGTTTGTATTTTCTGGTTGTATAGCAGCCTATCATACCACTATCTGAATGCTTGCTCATTTGTGATGTTAGGTGTGTTGAATCTTGCTTGAAAGAGTTGATCTTTGAGGTGTGTGCATGAGTCAAGTCTAGGGATTTTATTTCTGCTCAAAGGGGGTGTAGTTGGTGTGTAGTTGGTGTGTTTGTTTGATTGTCGTTTTTGTGTCTTGTTTGTGTGTTTGTTTCTGTTGTGTCTTTTCTTTGTCTGTCTTAGTTCATGCTTGGGGGGCAAGCATGGATTAAGTGTGGGGGATTATGATTGATGGATTATTTTGGTTGTTTTACTATCTCTTTTCCTAGTAATTGAGATGGTAAATATGCTACTTTGAGCCTTTTTGCTTCCTTTCTTATGATTCAGCCTTTGGAGCATCAATGTGAAGGAAAGGAGTGAAAAGCTTGAAGAATAGAGCTGTAATCAATCATATGGTGTTGAAGTTCCATTTTCAGCCTTGCCACTTTGAAGTTGGTCTGTTCGTCTCAAGGCCACTCCTCTATTTTGCCGAGATCAGCTCTCCTCTAGGCCTCGACAAGAAGCGTCCCTCCGGAAGGCCAGCTGGATCTGCACTTTCCATGAATCCGCGTGCCGGGTTTATTTAATCTCTAGTGCATTTCCTGTCTTCTTGGGACACATTATTTGCAGACACTAGACTTCTTGGGCCCCTATATGTTATTCTCATGTGCCTGAAGACATCTTGGAAGAATGAATCAACATTCGTCTTGATAAAATGAAGAATATTCCCATTTATGTACAAGCACTTAGAGGACAAGCTCTTGGGAGCTTGTGAGCTGGCGTGGACTGTCCTTGGAGAGGAGTTGGCGGGCTAATGAAAGACCAATTTAAGGTAGCAAGGTAGAGTTTGAAGAGAGGAGGGGATTGCATTCGGACAATCAAGAACAGTAGGGAGAAAAATCAGCATTTACCAACTTTTTCCAGAAATTCTAGCACTCTTTGTAATTTCGGATTTGAACTTCTTTTGTTTATTTTGATTATGTATTGTAACTAAACTCCAAGTTCCTGGTAGGGATCAAGAGATTGGCTGGTATGTTGATTGTGAGACTTGTTTAAGCTTAATAGAAATGAATTTCATATTTCAAACCTTCTTGTTTTAATTTTAAACTTGTCTTTATTAATTTTTGAGCTTGATCACCTTGAATTTAATTCGGGCAAGTGTAGTCAGTTCTCTTGTGATTACATCACTCTTAGAGAACGTTTGTAGACAAATCAGCAGGGCATGAGGGGTATTTGCTTGGTCTAAGCTGATAGAAGAAATTGAATTAGGCGGTCATCCCATCCCGAGGCCTTGAGAAGGGCCGACCTAGGTGACAGCTGGGTCAAGTGCCAGACTAGACCAGACTCGTGGATGATGAAAGTATTCCCTTGCCTAGAAGAGGGACCTCACTGTCTTTAATCAATCTCTCAAGTACTTCCATAAGTATTCTGATTCCTTTGTAGAAGGCTCTGCATAGCCAAGGCAAAGTGGCGGATTAGAATCTTAGGTTGAACTTGGGAAGATTAGGGTGTTTAAAATGAAGTGATTCTTTTAAATACTTTTGTAGCAGGTTGGGAATCTAGTGTGAGCTGGTTCCACAACTTCTTCTATGAAAACCATTTCGAAAATGTATTTTGTCAATAATCTTGTCAATGATCAACAACTTACCAATGCCATCTCGCAATGATCTCTACCCGGAATATTTTCTCCACTGTAATTCTCTCTGTTTTAAAGCTGTTTTTATTGTTTTCAACTGATCTTAAATCCACTGTATTTTCGTTTAATTATATCTCAACCCCAAAACTTGGTTTCTTTTACTTGGTTATTTACAGGAACTCCAAGAATTAGGCGAAGCTTGTCCTTGTGGGATCGATCCTCTCACCACTATCTGCATTAATTTGTAGCATAGCACTGAGTTGTATTTTATTTATTTTATGAACGGATTCGACACCCGTCACCAGGCACGGCATTGGCAAACCTATTCATCTCAGTCCTGCCCTCGTTCACAACATCTCGCGCCACCCGCAGTGCAGAGACCTTCTGCTCCAGTTTTGCAGCAGCAAGAGAGAGATGAGTAATGCAATCAGACATTGCATTTACTGTCTCGAACTCCATGTAGTCATCCGCAAAGATTTGATCCTTGCGATGTTTGAGGTCCTCAATCATGTCCTCAATCCGCTCAAGTTCGGTCTCCGTGGAGGTGATATTGGTGTCCAATAACCCAGTGTCACGTTGGAGGGTTCTGTTGGTGACGCCGTATGCTTCTAACATCGTTCTTTTGTCTTCACGATTCATTGTTGATAGGCGGCGACAAGAAACGTAACAGCCTGAAGGAAAGGGAAATGAAGAAGAAAGGCGGGAAGATAATGAGAAATGCCGAAACGATGGATGCACCGGTAAAGGAAAAGTACACGGTTTAAATAACAAGGTAACCCAATTGCTTAGTGACCGTTACGGGTGAGATGACGTTCCACTGGTGTCGGTTATGGCATGGGGGAATAATTGATTCTGTGTGGTGTATTGGGAATCAAAATCCTAAATTTGAATTTGAAAGGGTGAGACGTGTCCGCCGAGAATTGCTCCGTCAACCACCTCTGTTTGATGAAGATGAAATCCGGTCAGCTTTTCATAAGCTTGTTGACCGAAGGACACCGTTTGAACACCCCAAGTTCATAACCAATAAGGGGGTCTGGTTATGTTTCTTCGTCGAATATTTAATAACAACTGTAAAGAGAAGAATAGTGAAAGCCCAAGGAGTGGTATTAAAGATTCTTTAATTAATCGATTGGGTCCTTCAGTCTTGGTCAAGCCCTAGGCTAAGCTCGGGGTCAAACCCTCAATTAAAAGAAAATGAGACACAGCTAGGCTAAGCTCATGGCCTACCTCATGAAGATAACAAGACATTACATAAGGTAAATAAATATCCAACCACAACATGGACAGATCTATTAAATGTCAGGAGACTCGGCACCAGGTTGTGCTGAGACACAACCTAGCCATCAAGCAGACGATCATTAGCCTCTTGCCTCTCAGTTGGATTTATTGGGGTGGACTCTGAAAGAAAATGAAGCAATGAGTTAAAACAATCTCAAGCGTTGAGCTTTTTGGGAAAGCAAGAGAAAACACAGCAGCATAATGGGGTTGATGTTAGAATGTAGCTGAGGTAAATCATTGTCGTGATACCTACAGAAAACTTACGTATAATTGAGCTACATAATCATCATCGTCATCATCAACATCATCATATAACAATAAATATTTCATATATTATCATCATATGCGGCCTATCTTTGAAGAATTTGGGCTATATAATCATCATCATCATCATCATCATCATCATCATATAATGCAATAATTATCCATTAAACCACTGCCCAGAAAACGCATTGTAAACGCATAATCCATTAAACCACTGCCCAAAAATTGCATTGTAGTGGTATATCCAATTCTCAAAATCCATGATACAGGTCTATACTATGACAGTGTTCACCTATACATCAACTACTGCCCAAGTAAATGATCTGTACTGATCATTGCATCATGGTATACGACCTGTACAACTTATATACTGCACAAAAAGTTGCTATTTATTGCTGACTGCAAATGCAGACACTAAGATTGATTGATACTGTGATCATCATCATTACCCAAAATATGGATCAATTATATAATTACTTCTAATGCACAACCAAAAATCCCTTTCCACTGTCTACCACAAACTACAGCTGAAATCCTCATGTATTCCTGTAAGCATGTAATAGCAAATTAATCACAGCAAATCCATAACCACACAAATAACAAAAATAAAATGATTACGTAAGATTACTTACAGGCTATGGGAGTAGATGAGCCCTTGCATTTGCAATGATTAAGGAGTCACATGGCAGGACAAGAGGGAGCAGCCCTTGCCTTTCCAAAGACTCCTTACTCATGTGCGGGATTTTATAAGTGTTATCCCCTAAAATTTTCAGAATTTCAACAATACATGACTGAAGAGTGAGAAATATATAATTAGACTTCATTGCAGGAAACTCAATAAAACTCTTATGAACGGCTGCAACCAATTCAGCCACAGACCTAGCACATTCCTGTTCTTGGAGAGATTGTATAGCCCTAAAGAACCCAAGATCAAAGACATTAAGATCGGGAGAGTTAGGGGGTTGACATGACAGTATAACATCCAAGCCAAGAGAGGCAGCAGCTGAAAAGAATTCTTCATCATGAGGCAGGATATGAGTCTTGGCATTATCCTGTTGGGTAATGATAGGATCTCCAATGTTCTCTACAGGCCACTTAGCCCTAATTGACGGCAAAACCTTATCAATCATGAATTTCCTAATGACATCCCTATCTATATTTTCAATTGCCTTCACTTCCATTGACCCTGCCGGTCTGTTTGCATTAGCCCTAACAGCACACACTTCATAAACCAAAGGAAATATACCTAATTTTCCATCAAAAGTGCATCTACCATCAGACGCATACCTAGGCCTAGCTACAGCTGCTAGAAACATAATTTTTGAAATGAAATTAGTGGATTTAAGTTTCCTTACTGGATCATCCTCGTTTGGCAACATGTAGTATGTTTGTGTCTTCTTTGTCATGTGAAACCACTTCACGCGATGTGCACGACATTGGTCATATCTTGGAAACTCTGGTCAGCAGGAGGTGAATGTGGATCCAGCATTGACAGGCAGAACTCAATCCTTCTTTGTCGATTAGCATCAGTCAAAATAGTCTTGATGGCATTAGAATGCCGCCTGATCTCTCCACTCTTCATGGCATTTGACAAACGTGTCCTGGACACTTTTAGTGCTTTTGAGAGATTCCTCATAGTGGTCCTCTTCCTCAGAGGAATATCCCGGACTTGCTGCCAATCAAAGTCAACCATTTTCCTCCCAGTATTCTTGACTCTGTTCAGGCAAACGTTGTGATTCATAGACTCTCGGCCCCGTTTCCACAACCTCTGGACAGATCGAATTGAAATCTTGAAGGCGATTGCGACCTCAGCTGTTGTCCGTCTCAGAAGCTTCCCGTTCTCACTCTTCCGCAACAGCATCTCATATGCCGCAACCCTCTCGTCGTGGCCTATTTCTCTGCGCCGTTTGTTGCCTGAGTGTTGTCCTGCAACTCACACACACAAACATACTTACGAAAATGAAAAGAAAATGTATCTTTGATCATACACAAAAATAGTATTCAACTTAAATATGGAGGACCTTCATCTTCACTTTCCGGCTGAGGCTCAATGTTTAAGTTTGGAATGTCCTCGGCATTTCCGCCCTCGTCATGTTGGAGCTCCACGAACTCCTCCTCTCCGTCATCTGAGTAACCTTGGTTGTCACCTTGCTGGAGTAAGCTTTCAAGATAACCAGCTATGTTAGGGTCTCCGCGAATATCAGAGAAAGGGTTAAAATCACCAGCCTCCATTGATTGATGCAAGTGTTTTCAAACAGAGGTTTTTTAGGGTTTGGGAGAGCAGCCAGAGGTATGGATTGAGGACAAAAGCAATTTGAACATAAATTGCTTTCCCCATGTTTCCAATCCCAACACAATGGCGGGAAATAAAATTGATGCCGAAATTTCGTTCCCATTTATGGAGGGAATGGTTTAAACTTTGAAGCATTTGGGAATTTGGGGAAGATAGGAAATGGGGGGAGATTGGAAAATTGGAGCCGATGGCTTACCTTCCTTCATACCACTCGTACGCTTTGCCAAGACCAACCCTAGCCTAGCCGTTTGTAATACTTGGCCCAACTTGCCAAGCCCGGCTTCAAGCCAACAAATGTCAGAATTAAGCCATGGTTTGGTTGTAAATAGCAAGGGAGGTTGGGGGTAGTATGGTCAAAAAATTCCTCGTTTTCTTCCCACCAATTATTTCCTTAATCCACGTGCTCAGTAGCAAAATGACGTTTATTAAAAACCAGAGGGAGTAAAATTTTACTTAAATTTACTATAACCAGAGGCGGAGCTAAGAGTGGGCTAGGGTGGGCCCAATCCCTCCCAAGCTCTGACCAAAAAAATTTAATATATAGTATATACTCATTAATTCTTTTTCTATTTATTTATATTTGTATTAATAACTTATTAATTAGTAAGGAAAGTTAAGAGATTTAAATTTAAATCTAGTAAAATATTGGTATATATCTTAACAAGTTATATTTTTAAGAATAAAATATTTACTATATTTAGTATATATATTTATATGGTACAATTAGAATTTTAGACAAGTAAAAATTTCAATATTTAGATCAAATTAAAATATATTTTTATTTTAAAGCTCTAGTGATCGTATGTATATTTCATTTCTAAGAACCGTATTGGTGTAGTTGCCTTGTTATTTCTTTCATTTTAATATAAAAATATTAGTATACATGTATAATTATTAAATATTTCGTTAGTTAACTAAAGACTATTATATACTCCGTTAACGGAGCCATTTTAATACTATAGTAAATATTTTTAGTAATTTTTTTCCGTTAACGAATGAGACCTCAACCTGCTAACTAGCTATGCGGAGGTATCCCTCTACGGCCAACTTCTTAGAGGGACTATGACCTTCCAGGTTAAGGAAGTTTGAGGCAATAACAGGTCTGTATTGCCTTTAGATGTTCTAGGCTCGAAGACGATTAGATACCATCTTTGTTTCAACCATAATGATGTCGATAAGAAATTGACGGATGTTACTCATTGGACTCCGCTAGCACTTTATGAGAATTCAAAGTCTTCGTAAGAGTCTAACAAAGGGATTACAATGTGAATTTTATAAATTGTAAGATTATAACAGTATATGTGTATGGAGAAAAAGATAGATTAAATGTCATTTTTATCCCATGTGTTAGTCGATTTTTCTTCTTCATATAACACCCTATATTTGGTAAATTCAAATACCCTTGTATATTTGTTTGGTATGCCTCATATAACTTCTTGTGTTTGTAATTTTTGTCTCAAGTAACGTTGGACAGTATTCCCTAAGATGTAAGTATGTGTAAAATGTTATTTGAAACAAAAATTATAAATATATGGAGCAATTCAATGACAGAACCTAAGAGCGATCAGAAAGAGTCAAGGCTTTCTTAAAATTTTCAATTTTTCCATAATAATCCTTTAAGTTTTATTCTTTTTTATATTAACCCTTCATATTTGCCCTCTCATTAATTTGTCTGCTTCTTCTAAAATAGTCCTTAAAGTTCTATTTTTTTCATTAATCCTTCACATTAGTTTCGTCAAAATTTCAATTCTCTCATAATAATCATTAAAGTTCTTTATTTTTTCATTAATCTTTTATATATGTCCCCAAAAATTTGGAGCTATCGTATGATAGTCCCTAAATTCTACTTTTTTTAATTATTATTATTATTTTTCTATATTCCCAACCAAACTTTTTTATCTAATTCACCCCCTCAAAACATTTCCTCAGGCTCCACCACCAGAACTATTTGAGTTTTGTAAAATCTAGAGTGTTTTATTAAAAAATAGACAAACACACACACATATATATATAACAAAACTGACTCTAAGTGATATGATCTGGCCTCCGATGTGTTTGCCGAATGATATATGGAGCTTTGTAGGATCTAGCTTGCGAGTTAACTTAGACAACAAAGACACAAAGAAGAACACAAAGGGGCGGTGGGGGATGATATGGAGGGTTACGCAGCGGACAGAAATAATGATAAACAAGAAGAAGGATAAGATTACCGAGATAAATAAGAAGGAGAGGTGGAAGGACTTGAGCGCGATGAAGATTTGGAAGCAAGTTGAATACTTAGGTAGAGATTAGAGATGGAAAGAAGATACACATATATTTCACAAGAAGATTCATTTACAAGAACAACTTGCTCACGATTACACAAATACAAAGGTTGATGGTTTACGTTTTACTTGCAGATGATCAAAGCACCATCGAGGCTTAGAAGTCTACAAGATGATTTTAGGTGATAAAGGGGGGAGTTATCTCTACTCAACAAAATCACTCAAATCTAAACTAAGGAGAAAATGAGCTAAAAGAGTGCTATTTATACTAATACACAAACTAAGGATGAGATCTTTCAAAATGTCCATGTTGGCATTTATGGACAACACTTGACGGTATGCCATTAGGGCCTTGGCGGCATGCCGTTAGCTTCGGTAAGATTTACTCTAAAAAATATTTCGATGGAGGTGGAATCTCGGAATCCTCCTTGAGGGTTACCGGTTGCTGATCAAATCCAGTAGTTTCTGACACGTCTCCCGGTAACATCGTGACACGCAAAGGAGTGCCTCTCCCGGTAGCTCGTACAATATTTCCCATTAGATCTTCTGATAGATGCCCTGACCCGGTATCTTGGGTCAAGGCCTTAACGTTGGCTTGCGATGGGTTTCCCTATAGCCCTCCCGATAGGTTTGTGACAAGCCTATCATTCCCGGTATGGTGCGTGAGTACCGTTAAGACTCGATTCTCAGCTTTTAGTTGGTCCTTGTCCGTTTCATGCGTGAACCAAAGGGCTAACTTCCTTGTCTAGCTTTATGTTATTGGTCCTGTCGGTTCGGCGTCTTCGGCTTGTGGAGGTGAGAGGTCCGTGAACATATCAGTGTCTATCGGTGGTACTTCCATAATCACATCATCACCTCCCCCTTCGGAAGGATTCGTCCTTGAATCCATATCCTCCGGCCGTTCAAGATCCGTATCCGCCAGCTGCTCGTGATCTGCATGAAAAAGAGACAAGTCATTAATGTTGAAGAATGGCTAACAGAGCCATACTCACTTGGCAAGTCAATGACATAGGCATTGTCATTGATGCAGTGGAGGACTTGAAATAGGCCATCGCCTCTTGGACTCAGTTTTCTTTGTCG
Organism: Viola odorata; assembly: GCA_963691705.1. NCBI lineage: Eukaryota > Viridiplantae > Streptophyta > Magnoliopsida > Malpighiales > Violaceae > Viola > Viola odorata. Next base: position 23,861,916 of record OY829544.1, on the reverse strand, counting down.
GTGGTGAGGAAAGAGATCCTTTCGCCAATGGATCCAAACCCATTGTCCGGGTTCAAAGGAAGTAGGTATTTTACCCATATTGCGCCTGGCTATCTTGCGCTCGTTCATGTTCTCGATATTCTTCCGGACTTGCTCATGGAGTTTCTTGATTTGAACTGCCTTGGCACTGCCATCTACACACTTAAAGGAATTTTTGGGTAATGGTAAGAGGTCAAGAGGGGTTAACGGTTTGAACCCGTATACCGCCTCAAAAGGAGAAAACCCAATGGAAGTATGATAGGCATCATTATAAGCAAACTCAGCAAAAAAAGGACAATCGTCCCATTTTACCCCATGCTTGGAAATCATTACCCGCAGTAAGGATCCTAACGTCTTATTTACCACCTCCGTTTGTCCATCCGTTTGTGGATGACAAGTGGTGGAGAATAGAAGTTTAGTTTCTAACTTCGCCTATAAAGTTCTCTAAAAGTGACTTAGGAACTTAGTGTCCCTATCAATGACAATGCTCTGAGGCATGCCATGGAGAGGCACGACATGTTGGAAAAATAAGTGCGTAATGTGGGTGGCATCGTGAGTTTTGACACAAGGAATAAAATGTGCCATTTTTGAAAACGGTCTACCACAACAAAAATAGAATCTTTACTGTATCGAGACCTAGGCAATCCTAACACAAAATTCATGGATATATCTACCCATGGTTGTTGAGCAACCGATAGGGGCATATAACTACCATGATGCTTAGAGGTAGACTTGGCCTTTTCTGCATATGATGCATCGGTTCACTATAGTGGGCACATCAATTTTTATTTTCGGCCAAAAGAAATGTGACTTAAGAGCATGCAAGATTTTGGCAATTCCAAAATGTCCACTCAAAGCCCCACAATGTGCTTCCAAAATGAGCAATTTTCGGATGCTAGAACGAGGAATGCATAATCTATCATGCTTAAACAGAAAATTATCATGTCGAAAGAAGTGCATGTGAGGTGTGCGTGCGTATGCAACATAAATCTCACGAAAGTCCTCATCATTGTCATATAACGCAATCAAGTGAGAGAACCCATAAATTTACGCTTTTAATGAGTTCACGAGAACGTACCTTCAGGAGAGGGTGTCGGCAACAACGTTCTACTTGCCTTGTTTGTATTTGATGGTGTATGGGAATGCTTCAATAAACTCCATCCATTTTGCGTGTCGTCTGTTCAATTTGGCTTGGCCATGAAGAAACTTCAGGCTCAAGTGGTTCGTGTGGATGACAAACTGATTTGGCAGCAAATAATGTTCTCATACCATAAGTGCTCTCACCAAGGCGTATAACTCTCAATCATACGTTGAGTAGTTGAGTTGCGCTCCCGATAATCTCTCACTAAAGTAAGCTATCGGGAGACCTTCTTGGTTGAGCACTGCCCCAATACTATACCACTAGCGTCACACTCTAACTCGAATGCTTTATTGAAATCCGGTAAGGACAGTACCGGTGATTGCATGTGTGTCGATCCTTAAGCCCCCCGAAAGGCCCCTTCCTACTTCTTTTCCTATTCAAACAGGACATTCTTCTTGGTGAGTTCATTGAGAGGGGAGGCTACCGTCGAGAAATTCGACACAAATCGTCGGTAGAAGCTGGCCAGGCCATGGAATGACCTAACTTCACTAGCGCTCCTTGGTTGTGGCCATTTCCGTATGGCCTTCACCTTTTCTTCATCAACTCGTACTCCTTCTGTACTCACAACAAAATCGAGGAAGTGTACATGTTCCAAACAAAATTCGCACTCAACAAGTTTAGCATAAAGTTTGTGGGTGCGCAATGTGTCAAGTACCATACGCAAGTGAAAAACATGTTCTTCAAGAGAACGACTGTACACAAGTATATCGTCAAAGTAAACAACAACATACTTTCCAATGAATTCATGCAACACGTAGTTCATTAGTCTCATGAATGTACTAGGGGCATTGGAGAAGCCGAATGACATTACCATCCATTCGTACAAACCGTGTTTAATTTTGAATGTTATCTTCCATTCATCACCTTCATGCATCCTAATATGATAGTAACCGCTCATGAGGTCAATCTTAGAATAAATTTGTCTCCCACTTAGCTCATAGAGCATGTCGTCAAGTCTGGGTATCGGGTGTCGGTATCTCATGGTGATTTTATTGACGGCTTGACAGTCAACGCACATCCGCCAAGAACCATCATTCTTTGGTACAAGCAATACCGGTACCGTGCAAAGGGACATGGTTTCCCGAATGAATCCCTTACTCATCAATTCATCCACCTGTCGTTGGAGCTCCTTGGTCTCTTTCGGGTTGCACCGATAGGTAGGCTTGTTCGGTAGGCTTTAGCTTGGTACCAAATCTATTTTGTGTTCGATTTCCCGGATGGGTGGGAGACCGATTGGCAATGTGTCGGGAAACATATCATTGTAGTCCTGCAAAAGGGAAACAATAGGACTTGGTAGGGAAGAAGGGGGGTTATCGGTAACCGTCAGACAGTGTGCCTTGTACCAGAGTACAAGACAAACCTTGTTAGTAAACAGTGCATGTCTCACATCCTTACCCCTCACCAATACACTCAAGTGTTTAGGATCACCCTCTCTACCATGCTTACTTTTATCTTGGCGTGTGTTTTTCGGTATGCTTACCTTCTTCTATCGGTCACTCCCACTCGACTTGCCATGCTTGCTCTTTCCATGACATGTATTCAACTATTTGCTCACATTTTTCACTCCACTCTCCTCTCTTATTTTTCTCAACAAATGGAACTCCGCACTTGCCTTTTCTATTTATTTTTTGTCCTCTCGGACTTGTATAGGTGAAAGAGGTGGAATGTTGTACTTTCTACCATGGTGAGTCAGACGTATTCGATTGGTGCGGCCATCATGCATCACATGGCGATCAAACTACCATGGTCGACCTAACAGTAGATGACTTGCATCCATCGGGACCACATCACACAACCTTTCGTCTTCGTATCCGCCCATCTTAAAAGCAATCAAGACTTGTTCCTTGACCCTTACCTCGCCGTCATCATTAAACCAATGCAAGGAATAGGGCTTCAGATGGGGCAAAGTGGGAAGATTAAGCTTGTGGACTAAAAGGTGGCTGGCGACATCTACGGCACTCCCGTTATCCACAATAACGGATGAAATCTTCTCGTTAATCTCAAATCTTGAGTGGAAGAGGTTCTCTCTCTGCTCGTCTCATCTAGCTTCATTCTTGACTTGTGCATTCATACTTCTTCGTACTACCAAGGTCATAGCCATCGCGGGAATAACTTCCTCTTCACTACTATCGGATTCCTCCTCTCTGGCTTCCTTCTCTCCCTCTTCGCTATCGGGTTCACTTTCGGAACCATAGAACCCTTCGCGGATGACTATCACTCAGCGATTGGGATATTCGGAGGAAATGTAACCTCATCCGTGACACTTGAAGCACTCGATGTTGGCAGAATACTTCCGGGGTGGAAGGCTTGGATTTGGGGTGCTAACGGGTTTTGGTGTGGGATTGATGGAGTTATTTCTGGGGTGCGGTATGTAGGGTTTTGATTGAGAATCCGATAAATTTTAAAATTCGATTTGACTTATTCAAAAATCTAAAATATGTGAATAAGTTCTGAATTTAATTTTTGTATCTTAGTTTTACTTCCACTTTGTTATTTTTTTCTTTTAGCTGATTAGGTTGTAATATTATTGTGATGACTTGTTAGGTTGCATAAAAGAGACAATAAGCGATGATTAAAAAAAAATTGAAATTAATTTATCTTTAAAATCCGACGGATCTTATTCGAAATAGTCAGATAGAGACATATTTGAATACTTAGGATTACTGACATTGAAATTTAATTCAATTCGAAATTATTTGAATCTGATTTGAAGTTGTGAGCGCTGACCCCTAGGAGAGAGAAAAACAAATGGATTATAAAATTCTAACATATCTGAACAGAGCAGAGATTATTCTGAATTGAATTCTCATGGTCGATCAGTTATGATCATAATGTTGGTTACTATAATGGTGAATGAGCTGTTCTTGGTTGTGACACCCATTTTGAAGCAGGGCCGCGGTAGGGGGGGGGGGGGGGGGGGGGCGAGCTCCGCAGCCCGGTCAGGCTCCAGTACTCTGCAATTTTGCGAATTGGGACGATATAGATGAAGGTGGGGGTCCTCCTGCATCATCACCTACAACTCCATTGTTTCACACCACGTGCATCTCATAAATTTCTCATCTTGGTTCTTGGTTCTTGGTAAAACAACATTGAATTATCTTGTTTTTAATGACTGGTTAGTTCTTGTTCGTTTCAACCCCAGCCAGACATAAAATTAAATTGAAGACGAAGGAAGAGAAGGGAAAGGGGTACGTTGTTGATTTTGCAGCTAGCTAGCACTTTTTCAGAATTAATTAATTAGACCCAATTGACATGATTCATGTGGCATGCATACTGTATATATAACACCCCTTTATACTGTTTGATGAAAGTCCTGAGTGATTTTTAATTTCAAGAAGAAAATAACAAAAACTGGAAGTAAGTAACCGGTACCAATTCATAAAAAACTTGCATGCAATTCAATTATCCGGCCACGGTACGTATACCACAGCGATGTGTAACCCAGAAATTCATGCAAAAACAAAGCCTATGTAATTTATTATCTAACCCTATGAATACTGTGCTTGTTTGGATATGGTTGGGGCTTATTTGCTTCATCAATTTCTTTGAAAGGTTGCTACGAAATTAGACCGTACTAATGTTCCTTTTGAACCTTTTTTCCGCTTAAAGAAGAAGAGCCCAAAAACAAAAACAGTGGACTGAGAATAGGTTTGATGATTTAGATGAGTAGCTACAGCTATAGGTCGCTATGGTGGTGGTGGTGGCGGCATTGATTAATTATTATAGAACAAAAGTACAGAGAAACAGATCAGTTAACGAGTGAATGAATGAATGAATTTGTACCGTTATCTTTGGGCCTGGACCTGGTAGTGAGGAAGAGGAAGAGGAAGGAAGCAGCTGCTGCTGCTGCTGTAAAAAGTTAAAATTCAAAACCCGATGACTGATCTGAGAGAGAGAGAGAGACTTAAATGGTTTTTGATTGGTTAATTTTGACCAAAAATGGAGAGGAGAGGAGAGGACCCCTACCATCATCTACTCTGTCATCTCTCCTCTCTTCTCTCTGCAAATTTTTTCTCAGTTTCCAAGTAAAAAATGGAGCTACTGTACCCCGCAAATCTTGGGTTTTTGAGTAATTTCTGTTTGGATTTTGCTGCTCTCCCTGCTTTTCTTCTTCCTCCAGGGGAACAAGATGAGGAAGAAGAGGGGAGGTTAGTGGAAAATGCAAGACGGATAAATTGGGCCTAATTAACTGAACCAAGCCCATGTAGAGAAATAAATTTAACCCAAACAGAATTGTCAAATCCACTAGTAAGGCCCAAGAATTTTGCATGCGAGTCACATCCAGTCTGGATGTGGATCAAATTACGAGAGTTGCACGCGTCTGAAGATCCTACAACTGTCCACGTGGGTCCTTCAAAATTTCTATATTCACTCATCCGGTCTTAAAACTTGTAACCATAAAACTCACAATTTTAACATTTTTAAGTAGTTAAAAATTTAGCTTCGGAATTTTTTGCGATAAAAAAAAGGTTATAAATTTCAAGATAAATATTAAAATTTGCAAAAAAAATTATAAAATGTAGAAAAAAAAATGTAACAAATATATTATGTACAAAGACACTGAAAAAATGTTTTAAAACTTTTTCAGATATTTTTTGAATCATTTTTCATTTCTAATGTGTTTTAATTTTTCCTCATAATTTTATTCAATTTTTCAATGATGTGGAGTATTCTATATTTATTACAGTTTTGTCCATTTTTGCAATTATTTATTTCCATATAATTTTTAGCCATTAAAAAATAACTTTTTGAAAAATATAGGTTAATTTTGCAAGTTTTAAAATTATAGTGACCAAAATAAATAAGTTTATTGTTTTTTTGGATGGAAATTTTAACAAAATGGTCATTTTGAGCGGAATTATTTTAGTTTAGGAGTTCTTTGAAGCATCTTGCTGCAATTACTTCTCTACGTGGGCTTTGGGAACTGTGAAGCCCATATAAGGGACATAATCGGGCCCAAACAAAATATTCAAATCACTAGCATGCGAGACTGGCAGACTGCTGATACAGATCCTTCCTTCATTGGTTTTCCCCCCCTGAACAAGCAACTCCAAAATGAATCATTAGGTTTTTTTATTTTATTTTTATATTGTAATAAAAAATTCAAAAAATGTTCATTCCGCTAGATCGTTTCTTGATAATTTTGCAACGTAAACTCGAAACTTTATTCTATATTTTTTATAAAGTATTAATGAAATATAAATTTATTGTCTATAAATAATAAGATTCTGATGATAAAAAAAGGTAATGTAATCAGATTGATGAAGACGTGTGTCTTTTTTTTTCTAACAATGCTAATCGAAGTCCATGTCACGATTACAGCCTTAAGAAAACACATAAATACAAAAGAGATCCATCAAATTGCCCACGAGAGCAAATATGTATGATTCTTGATTCTGATATTGGTTCTAGAGTCTACCGATTCATATTTTATAAAAAATTCAAACTTAACATCTAACTTTTCCTTATTTGTAATAAGTACTATTAGCTCGTTGTTATATTGTAATTTATAATCACTAATTAGTAATTACTCTTTTCTTTTTCTGTTGTTTTTCAAGACCTTTTTCATTTTATTTTTTCGGTTTTCTTTTAGTTTAGAAGAATCATTTTCTGGGTAACTCAGATATCGATATTATTAATTCTTCCACACCCTTTTAAAAACACCTCATGATTCACGAGTTATTAAAATTAAAGATTTTTTTATTGTTTTTCATAGAAAAAAAGCAAACGCCAAACCATTACGTTAAAATTGAGGGAACTAAACATTCGTTATAAAACTTAAATATAGACAAAAAAGAGTGGAAAGAGAACCTAAAGTAGTACGAAGGAATATCGAAAATCATATTGACGAGTCCATGTACAACACCGTCAGCTTCTCAAAAGATATGATGCACTCTGTTAACCTTTATAATAGACATTTTTTTAAAAATAGATTAACCTATAGTTAAAAAATTCATATAAAATAAGAATATATTGTTATTTTAACCCAAAATAAATAAATATCAACCATATAATCACAGATTTCGACAGCTCTGGCGGCCCACCAATGCGTCCAATACCACAACAGTTGATCCGGACCGTTAAATTAATCACCCGCCGCACCGACACCGTTATTTTACCGCGTAACGAAACAAAAATAAATAACGGCAAACTTCTCCACTCTTGACTGAACCCAAAATAACCAGACAACAATGGGTTCTCTCCCTCCATCCTTAGATCTCCCATCTCCAAAATCCCATTTCAAAGAGATTGACGAATCTACCCTCCTCTCCCTCTTCAAATCCCAGCAAAGCCATCTCAACTACTTCTTCCACAATCTCGATCTCCCCCAAACCTTATCTTCACCCAGACACTCCTCAATTCCCGCGGCAGCATCTTCTTCTCCGGCGTCGGCAAGTCCGGATTCGTCGCCAACAAAATCTCCCAAACCCTAACTTCCCTCTGCATTCGCTCCGCCTTCCTCTCCCCTCTTGACGCCCTCCATGGCGACATCGGCGCCGTCTCTAGCTCCGACGTCCTTGTTCTGTTCAGCAAGTCTGGGTCATCCGAGGAGTTGCTGCGGCTTGTCCCGTGCGCCAGGGCCAAAGGCGCGTATCTTGTAGCGGTCACGTCCGTCGAAGGCAATGCGCTCGCGGCGGCTTGTGATATGAGCGTGCATTTACCGGTGGAGAGGGAATTGTGCCCCTTCGATCTGGCTCCGGTGACGTCCACCGCGATTCAGATGGTGTTTGGGGATACGGTGGCGATTGCGCTCATGGAGGCTAAGAATCTGAGTAAGGAAGAGTACGCCGCTAATCATCCCGCCGGGAAAATCGGAAAAAGCCTCACTTTCAAGGTCAGTGTTTGATGTGGTAAACCAGATTTGATTTCTTTTGACTGCAACTGACCTGTTTGTTGAAATGCCGCTTTCGATAAAATATTTGTTTACAAAAAATAACATGTCAATTTGCCCAAACCCTTAAAGAAACAAATTTTCAGATGAATTGTCCACAGAAATGCAATTAGTTGATTCTTAAAGAAGTGATTTAGGTTGGTGTGTTTGTTGAGTGATGTATAATAGTATGTGGGATATTGGCATTTATGTAGGTTAAAGATTTGATGAAGAAGCAAGAGGATCTGCCGGTTTGCAGAGAAGGGGATATGATAATGGATCAGCTGGTTGAGCTAACAAGCAAAGGATGTGGTTGTCTACTTGTTACAGATGAAGATTATCACCTGATCGGAACATTTACAGATGGTGATCTCCGGCGTACGCTTAAGGCGAGCGGGGAAGGCATCTTTAAGCTGACAGTAGGGCAGATGTGCAACAGGTATGGTACAAAGATGAGATATTCTTTGTATGGTTTTTAGCTGAATCACTTGGGGACTTTGTTATGCTAAGCTTGTTGTTTGTTTCAGGAATCCAAGAATAATCGGTCCAGACGCGATGGCGGTGGAAGCTATGAAGAAGATGGAATCACCACCATCTCCTGTCCAGTTCTTGCCTGTGATCAATGATCAAAATATCTTGATTGGCATTGTCACACTTCATGGATTAGTATCTGCTGGCCTTTGATTAATGCATTTGTCCTGTTTTTATCATTTATTTATTTCTCTCTTTTTTAATATGTGATCACACAAACTCAGTCCAATGCAGCTGTTACACCGCTACCTCACTTGTATATGAAATTCATTTTTCTGTTATTATCACATTTTACAACCTTCATTTGTTAGTTTGTATTACTATGTAGTTTCATTGGTTTTTTTGCTAGTGATAAAAATATCAGTAGAATCTCGAAGGATTTTATCCAAACCTCCGCCTAGCCCGTAAATGATGATGCAGGTTGCTCATTTGATAACAGTATCTGAGGATTCTGAGGAGAAATAATGAACAAACGAATGCAGGAACTCCACATTTTCTAAAGAGGCTTTTCACTTATTCCTACAAACTACAATACAACACAGACATTGATTTACTTATTAGGCCTAAACCGTGTATTTTGATGATAGTTTTAAAAACCGCACCGGACAGAGAACCGAAAATGAAAATATTCATGTTCTACCGGGTTTAACCGAGTTCAACTGGATTGACTCATTGGACCGTTTTGAACCATTCACATATCGAACCGTTCAATTTTAGATAATTGAACCGGCCGGTTTTTATACTAATGGATGTAGCATTTTATAATATATCAAAATAAAATATCAAGTAGATCAAAAGTTAAAAATAAAGAAACAATCCAATGTTCAAATGAAATGATATTCAAAGTTCAAACACACTTAAATATCCAAATTATACAATTGTTAATTCCATTGATTGACAACAAGTTGAGAAGTTGAGACACTAGCATTCTCAAAACTCTCCAGATATTGATTAAAGGTTGGCAAATATCTTACCACTTAATCACAACCCATGTTTTTTCCATAAGCAACCACAACCAACGTTAGTTTCATAAATAATTAATTAGTAATATTTATGTTACTCCTACTTTTCATTTTCTATTTATAATTACGTTGTAAGAAAAATGTAGATTTGCTCGAGTTTAATTTTTATTTTTTCCATCACTGCAAATTAATTAGGGGAAAAAAAGTGAGTAGCTGTTTCCTTTAAAAATGATATCTAATTTTAATTTTACAAAATAAGAAAGGGATAGCATTTGGTATTTAATCGGTTAGATTTAATTAAAAAGATGAAAGAAAAAAAAATAGAAAAGGGCGGGGGAACATTCTAGTCCTTTTGTCTTGGAGGCGAAGACAGCATCTAAGAGAACAAACGGTGGCGCGCAAAGTTATTCCCGAATCCTATACGTCGTCGTTTGCATTCCAATAGAAAAAGAAGAGACCTTCCGTGCTCTCACTACTAGGGGTGGCCAATCGGGTCTTCGGAAATTTCGAGACCCGACCAAGAAAATATCGGAAATTCCGATTTTTTTTTTCTATCCCGACCCCGAAATGCTAAATTACATACCCGACTCCCGACTTCCCGAATCACAATTTTGGAAATCTTCAGATTTCCGAAATTTCCGAATGCAAATCAATTTACATCATAAATTCCAGTTTTCCAGCAATTTTTCAATAATTGTTCCAATAAATTTTCCAACAAACACAACATTCATCTCAAATCTGTCAATTTTCCAGTCAATGCAAAGACAAATTCATCAATCATTTCCTAATTATCAATCTAGAACACAACATCCAGTAATTTCCTAATTTTCCAGTCAATGTTCCAAGTCACTGTTGCCTTGTGTGATTCCAAAGAAGTAGACCTACATCCCAACAGGTTTTCATTGTTAAAGGACATCAGTAAGTAAATACTCAATGAGGAGGTAACAAACATACTATTTCAATTGGGAATACTCTAGCTTGGGGGACAAATAGAAATTTTGAACAACTATGAAGAATATGCAGAAATCTTGATGCGCATCATGCCCAGCAATGATAATACACATTGCTCAGTTTAATTTTAAAAAATACATGCCCAGCAATGATAATACACACCATAAAACAGTAAAACCCCATATAAAAAATCCAATGAAATAAGGAATACAAGAAATAATTAACATGAAAAAGAAGAGAAAGAAACAGAAGGGAGGAAGTACCTTGATGAGACGAGCTTGTTCAGTCGGTCGATTGAGGAAGACGATGGTATTTTACGGTTCGATCGATGGAGGAAGACGATGGAAAGCAATGACGTTTTATGGGTTCGGTTAATGGAGTTGAGGAAGAAGATGATGGTGTTTTACTGTTCGGTCGATGGATCCATGGAGGTGAGGTGAGGAAGAAGACGATGATGGGTGAGGGTGAGAGTCGGCTGTCGAGGGAGATGAGAGAAAGCGATGCTGCGTTAGGGACTTAGTCACTTAGGGTTAGGGTGCAAAACAAACAGCACTGGGCTGGGCTGGCTAATAGCCTAGGCCCTATATGTTATTTTCCTAAGTTCGGGTTTTCGGGGTACCCGAACTTAGGAAAATCATTCCCGTCCCGACCCCGACATTTATTTCGGGTATCGATTTCCGATACCCGAATTTTTTTTCCGAAATTTGAAAAAGTCGGGTCGGAAAAATCAAAAATTCGGGTCTCGGAATTTTTGGCCAGCCCTACTCACTACTATCTCCTTCGTCTTCCACATCAACACACCGTCTCCTCTTTAACTACAAATACCAACACAGAGCGAGCAAGCAATTGCAGAATTCTCCTTAATCCGTCAAAGATGATGATTCGAATCCGCAGCCGAGACAGTTTAAAACGCCTCAATCGAGAACCCTAACATCACAATCTCCCAGCTCAAAACCCTTATCCATAACCAACTCCAGATCCCCGTCCACAACCAAACCCTCCCCACCAACCAAAACCTCCTCTTATGCAAGTCCCCGTCCGATCTCCTCGAAACATGAACAGACCTTGGAACCGACACTTTGATGAGAAACAAAACAAGGTCAAAATGCGAAAAGAGAGTCAAACATGGAATCAGAAAAAAATGAAAATCCTCAGATGTTAGCTCCAATAGAAAGCTTGAAGCTAAAGTTGAGGATTCGATCAACCGATTTTCAAGCGTCGGGTGAAGACAAAAAAAAATCAACCTCAAGTAGATCCTAACTCTTTCCTAAATCATGATTAAAACATTAAGAACAAACCATTTTGGGCATTACAGCTAGGGGTGACAATATGGGACGGACGGACGTCCATGGTGCAATCCCATTTGTCCATTTAATAAATGGACGGACTTGTCCAAATCCATTTAATAAACGGACGGACAAAACCCGTCCATCTAAATTTGGACGGACGGGACGGGTTCCCGTCCAATAATAATTCTTTCTAGGAATTGATTTTTTTTAAATATATATATATTTTTTTTAAATTATTATTTTCGAAAAATAAGAGTAATTTTTTTGAAAAATAATATATTATTTTAAAAAAAAATTAAAAAATTATTATTTTCAAAAAATAAGAGTACTTTTTTGAAAAATATATATATATATTTTTTTTAAAATTTGAAAAAAAATTATTTTTGAGAAATTAATTATTTTTAAAAAAATTAAATAATAAACGGACGGACGGGAACCCGTTGGGTTTGTCCCGTCCGTCCGTATATGTAGTTGGACGGGTCTAACCCAACCCATTTATTAAATGGACATGGACGGACGGGACGGACGGGACGGACAAATGGACAATTGTCCATATTGCCACCCCTAATTACAGCAACATGATTTGGTTCGTTCTGAATCTAATAGGTAACTACTCCCTCCGTCCATTTTTAATGGACGCGAGGGAGTCGGGACCGTTTATTAAGGCAGCTGACAATGTCAGCTGCCAATTCTGTTTTGTCTGTGGACCCCACAGACAAAACTTAAATTTTTTTTTTTTGGTTTAAAATGTGTACTGTTGTTGGCCCGACCCAGCTCATGTTAAAATTCAAAACTATGGTTTGCAGTCAGGTGGCCATCTTTTTTACACTGTGTGGTCGACAAGCAAAATTTAATTTAATGTTTTTTAAAAATAAATGTGTACTGTTGTTGGCCAAGCCCAACCCATGGTTTAAATTCAAAAATAAAACTTACATTATGGCATACCCACCCAAAACAGCGGCGGCAATTTGCCTAATTTTGCCAAAATCCCAATCCTAATTGCTTCCTTCCTTTCCCCAATCCTGCACTGTTCTTACTTGTATCATCATAATCAAACTTTAATCAACCAAACACTATCTTTATTTTCCTTCACCGATTGCATATACTCAAAGGTAATCCACCCGTTTAATTAATGGCGTCCCCAAGTCTTGACAATGATTCACATTCAAACCATTGGGAAGGGCTGGAGGATATCGCAGAGGACGAGATTGCATTTTTCTCACCTCAAAACGCACTAATGACGAACCATGATCAACTTCAGACAAATGTTGACATCCCAGACTTAAATGAGAGGCCTCGAATAGGTAATTTCTTAAGTCAATTCCGAAATCATAGTTAATCATATGAAAATGACGTTGGCTATTCATTTGAACGTGCAGAGAAGGGGAAAGAACTTACTAGAGCTGAACGTCTAGAGGCAATACAGTTATTGTTGGCAAAGAGTACGGATGGGGTGTTGAAAAGAGGAGTAACAAAAGATGTTGCTGGAGTTGGGATTCGAACCATTCAAAAGATATGGAAACGTGCAAGGGAATCAGGAAACAACTATCCAGACAAATTAAGAGTACAAAATTGTGGACGGAAACGAATCGAAGTTGATTTAGATCGAGTACGAGCCATTCCTTTGAGAGACAGGACAACACTTAGGTCACTTGCTTCCATCCTTGGTGTTTCCAAATCATTTCTGCATAAGAAGATGAAAGAAGGTGTCATCAAACGTCATACGAATGCTATCAAACCCACGTTGACTCCAGACAATCACATTGGCAGAATGAACCACTGCCTTGCCAGTTTGGATCCATCATCGTTACGTCATGATCCAAAGTTCCAGCGGATGGAAAATATAGTGCACATTGACGAAAAGTGGTTCTACCTCACCAAAAAATCTCAGACTTATTACTTGTTGCACGACGAAAAATATCCGGTAAGAAATACTACATCATCTCATTTCATACCTAAGGTTATGTTCTTGGTTGCTGTTGCGAGGCTCAGGTTTGACTATGATGGTTTATGCACGTTTGATGGAAAGCTTGGGGTTTTCCCCTTAGTTCAATCAGTTGCTGCATTAAGGTCGAGCCACAACAGGCCTCGCGGTACAATTGAGATAAAACCTATTGCTAATATAACGAGGGAGGTTCTTAGAGAATTTATGATCTCTAAAGTGTTGCCTGCAATAGCATTGAAGTGGCCAAGAGATAGTGTAGACAATGTCATTTACATTCAACAGGACAATGCCAAAAGTCATATTCATACTGACGATGTTGAATTTCTAAATGCAGTGCAATGTAGTGGATTGATTGTTTCACTTGTGTGTCAACCCCCAAATTCTCCTGATTTAAACGTCTTAGATCTTGGCTTCTTTAGAGCAATACAGTCACTTCAGAGCAAGGAGTGTGCAAAAACCATTGAACAATTGATTGGCGCAGTTCAGCAGGCATTTGAAGATTTTCCAGTAGAGAAGTGCAACAATGTATTTCTAACTTTGCAAGGGTGTATGATTGAGATTCTGAAAGGTTATGGTTCCAATAATTACAAGATTCCACACATGAAAAAGGAGCGACTGCAGAGACAGGGGGTCTTACCATCAACATTGACCTGTTCTCCTGAAGTTGTGAATGATGCAGTTGTTCATCTATCTACTTGAAGTCCAAGGAAGAGCTTAAATGCATACTTGGTTGTGCAATGTATATAATTTTGAGCTATGTTATTTCGCCTGATGTGTTGTACGTGAGAATAGGTGAAAAATAGCTAGAAACATTCAATCCTCTGTTGTGCTTAATGTAGAGGATCGAATGCTTTTTGGACAAGTCGACCATTTTAAAAAATCCATATGGTTGGACAATATTTTGGACAAATTTATGTTCTTTGTTCAATCTTACTGGTTGCACATCTGCTCTAATGTTAGGAGGAATGGTTATGTCCAATGCATGGATTACACCACCAGGTGGCCAGTTTGGTATCTAATGTTAATGTGGGTTCCTTGATTTTGCAGTGGAGTGGCGTATAGATTTCTTGAGATCCATTTTCTTTGTAATATTTGTTTAATCGTAGCATTTACACACGAGAGAGGCAAATGAAACTGTTCTCCTGAAATTTTAGAGTATTATTGTGTGGATTGATTGCATATTTAACAAACCTGTCATCATAATATTGGAGTGAAATTGAACACAATTATATTCCAGTAAATCATTTTTGTTTTATTAAAAATAAAATTGTTTGTACAATTGAAGGAACACAATTTTGTCACGTCTACACCCAAAAAAAATACATTATCTTCCGATCAGCCTCCAAATACATTTTTGTCATGTACATTAAATCTATTTACATTTGGAGGCCTAAAAAATTGGACAGACCATCGCACAAATCACTGACAGCTTCTCCTATCTTCCGATCAGCCTCCAAATAGCCATCCTCAACCGTGCAATGAGCAGGATTCACCACATGCAAGGGAAAATTTACAAAATTATTAGAAAAGACATTTGGAGTAACAAAGGGAAAAGCAAAAGCAGAAGAGTTGTCACTGCTGATGAATGCATAGATGCAGTGACAATAGAGTGAAGAAAATGCGTAAATGAGCAGTTACATCACAGTGAAATAAAGGGCAGTGACTTGGTTGAGTTGTCACTGCTGATACATGCATGAGAAGTGACAAACCAGCAGGTAATTGGACAGCAAATGCATAAATGTGCAGTGACAAACCAGCATTGACAATGGAGTGAAGGAAATGCATAAATGAGCAGTGACATCACAGTGAAATAAAAGGCTATATAAAGCACATCTGCGTGACTAACATCCAAGCACAGCTCTTAAACTACACTAAAGCAAGCATACACAATTCTGTAACAACCAATGAATCTTGAAGAAGCTACACACATCTTAAACATGTCAGCGGTTCTACAACCCCAGCTCAATGGGCACTTAGTTGATTTCCAAACCAAACTAACACAAATTGACCAACAAATAAATAGTATGAAGGCTGTGTACCGTAGGTTGAAGGAGATAAGGGACATGCCTAGGTGGGAAGAGGATGAAATCCCATATGATGCAGAAATCATCCTTCGAACTGGCGATGCTCTGCTTTCATTGGCCAAAACCATTGGGATGTTGCAGACAGAGAGGGAAGGAATCAGCATACGCATGGATGCAGTGAATGAGACAACAACTTATGCCAACAAGTTTGCCAATAAGATCCCAGCAATCCCAAAGTTCAACTAAGTGCAGTCTAAAAAGAGGAGTAATGTATGTGTTCTGTTGTGTTGTGTTTGCTTTGTGTTCTGTTGTGTTTGTATGTGTTGTGTTGTGTTGTGTTGTGCTGTGTTTGGTGTTTCATGTATCTTTATAATTCTACATTGCATATTAGAAGAATGAACTTTATCCACAAAATGCATTGAGCACAGTTGATAGAAAATTACTAGCTGATAGGCAATGCTCAACTCAATTCCAGCTTTGCACATTTTATCCAAAAGATCATAACCATTAACTCTGGTCAATGCATGCTTTTTTTACATAATTATACAATAGATGACCCATGAAACCAAAACTGGAAACTGGATTTTGCAACTATAAACACGAAACTGCACCTTGCATTACATTTCACAAAAATTTAATCAAAAACTTTGCATAGCAATTCGGAAACAACAATAAATTAAAACCAAAAGCAGAAAATAAAGAAGCTACACCAATAAGATCAAACACAATTCCAGTTTTGCTCAACGAAATGGTTGCACAGTAGTCCCATGAAGAAGTACCAGGAAACAACTAGCAAATAAGGTGATAAATATCTACAAATACTGTCACAGCTAAACTAACCCTCATTGAAAAAAGAAAAGTTCAATTTCAGAATATGGGACATCAAGCACATCTGGCGCAGCTTTGTTTTCAGCAGCATTGTAGATTCATAGCCATAATGATTAGCAAATAAAAGAGAGACACAAGTTACTAATTGAGAAGTTATATTGTACCATGAACCCACCTAACAATTAATAACATAAATAACATAAACCAGGTATAATCCCACAATAACAAACCAGGCAGAGGTGCATTAAGCTAATGTTATTTAAAAAACTCACTCATATCTTTGATAACTGCCTTAGATGAGCATGATTATCCTGCCTAAATTCAGAAACTTTGAGGTTCCCATTCATATGTTTAAAGAGTGATGAATTCTTAAGCACCTTAAGATCTCTGTGGTAGACACCCCTGCTATGGCAATAATCAACAGCATTGATAAGCTACTGGAAATACCTACGAGCTTCATCTTCTCTCATCCGCCCATAGTTTACCTTCATGAAAGAGGGAAAAAATGGTCACACAAAGAAACTTCAAATTCTAGCTTCACTCGACATGAATGGGTATTAAGTAGCTTCTATATGGTTGACCATCTGATGAATGATGAAAAAGACTCCTAGAACTATTGCATAACTCATTTTATCATCGATCATAATTGGTATTTTTAGTGTTATTAATCCTTCTCGCCCTTCAGCACAACAAGATGGCCATTTACAATATGAATGTGCTTGAGGAATATCACTGGAATGGTTTTTATCTCAATCTCCTGCTCTTGGTAGTCAATTTCATGAAGTATCCATTACAGAACAAATGCTTGACAGCTTGAAAGGAGATGCAAGATGTATGGAGAGCATATACGAGAGTTCAAGTTGAGTAGAAACTGCTTTTGGTCAACCATAGAAAGAGGAGCAAGAAGAGAGAAAAAAGTTCAAATTCAACAACAATATAACAGGTGAAATTTATGCAACTATAAGAAGAATAAGAAATTGATAGAAGCACTGCCAAAGCGATCAGCACAAGCTAGTAAAAGAAACTCAACATTGCAAAGGAAAAAACAAGCATAATACCAACTGTAATGTAGTCCATCTCAAGAAGAAATCAGTCCTACATATTCAACTACTGTGGATTTTACATTTTTTTTCAAGCAACACATCTAGAAATGCACACTCAAGCATTGATGTCTTCATCACTTCATCAAAGAGGAGGAGATTCCATCAATAAGAACACTGCTCATGTTAATTGTCCAGGTACTTGCTCTACTTCAACACTAGAACTCGTGATCAAGTTTTCAAACCAAGGAAGACCAGCGGGAAATGAAGATTGATTCTGACAATTGCTATTTGAAAATGTAGTTTTATTCCACTATTTTCAATTTTGGTACTCTGAATGATTTACTTGACTGGACAACAACTAGTAAAGCATTCACAGCACATAAAATTAATTTCATGAGTTGTTGTTGCTGAGAATTATGTACAAATACTCACCAATTACCTCCTCCTTGTAAACGAGCCAACGAACCACGTCTTAAACCCAGCCCAGATCGAAAACCACGAGGTCCTCATGTCAGCGGCCACCATGGCGGCCATGGTAACGTCTCCGCTGCCTGAGTCGTCTTAAACCCAACCGATCCCACACGTCTCGGCTGCCGAAGTTGGGACCTCACGTGGCCCTGCTTTGCCTCTCCTCATTGACAATATTGATGCCAAAATAACCCCAATTCTTCGCAGATGCTTCGCATCTCCACGCCGAAATCACGGATGAAAAACCCTAATTTTTTGAAGAAGAAATTTGGGAGAAGAAGAGCGATGGGTGTTGAGGAGAGAGAGAGTGGATCTTGAGTCTGTGTTGTGCAGCAGAACCCGTGTCCCCTTATTTGTTTAAACTTCCAATTTTGCCCATGTGTATTTCTAACTTCACTCAATGACATTGAGGGCATTTTAGTCATTTAGCCCGAAGGCGTCCATTAATAATGGACAAGGAAAAGACTCCCTCGCGTCCATTAAAAATGGACGGAGGGAGTACAAGACTGCGCCTCTTGCACTTATCCTCCCCACAGTTTTCCACTGAAACAAGGCAGCAGAAGACTTCATACCAAGAAGGCATGAACAATTACCTCATCCCCTCATCAAATGATGTTTTATGAACTTGTTATCTGACAAATATCATGGTTTAGCTCCACTCTCATGCCTTAGAGTTTTCTAAAATAAAAGGAACCTGAAACTAAAAATGCCAATACGGGTGTGAACAATTTCTGGTAATATTGACTACAACGAGGAAACTTCAGACTAAGCCTATACAGCATTACCAACTATCTCCAACAATGAAGCATTCTTTTAGTTTGCCTCATAGAACAGGGGGCATAAAGAAAAGGAAACTAAATGCAGATATAATTTCCTTTCTTTTAGATCCTAAACCTGAATATAGACCATTTAGAAAAGGGCCATTTTTTATAAGAATACAGAGGTTCAGCATAAAACCAACAATGTAGCAATAAAAAAAGAGAGCAACTAATGCAGCTAAACTTCAAAGTTTACTCATCCAACATATTTCAACAAGACAATTCATAGGAATTTGGCAGAACGCAATCTTCTTTGGCTTAGGATAACCATCATACTCCAATTTCACACCCAAACCTGCTCTTATAACCCGGAACTTGAGCCTCAACGCATCCATTATCTCCTGGACCCGCTCATCCTCGGACTCTAAAATCGGGTATTTCTGAACGAACTCTTCCAACTGCTTGATGGACTTCTGTGCCCTATTCGAGAACTGGGTTGGGTTAAGTCGAATAACAGAGTTCCAGACATCAATACAACCTCTATAAAATCCCAATTCCTCGCCAATTTCAAAACCCGCTTTCAATCCCACTTGCTTCCCCTCGTCCTTGCCAGAGATTAGGCCTTCTCTGTAGCCTTCATTGTAGCCTTTTTTGTAATGGGTATCCTCTAAATTCAGGGAGGACTCAAATATGTCCTTAATTGAGCCGAATTGAGATTGAGATTCCATTGAAAAAGAGATGGGTTTTGAAGAACCTCTACTAGCAGGGAAGGAGGGAAGGGTAGAATAAGCTATGAGACTGCTTAGGCCTTGCTTTGAACAATCTCTATGGAGAAATTTGCTTAAAACAAGTCGTTCTATTAATTGAACGAAACACAACTTGTTCTATGAAATGATGAACTTTTTGCGTTAATAGTGGTGACTGGTGAGGGTTTGGGCATGCATCGATAGTTTTGAATCTGTAATTGAATTTTAGAGGATTTTTGGTGAACTGAAAGGGGAGAAAGGAAAGGGCTTTGGTTTATGGGCTAATAGCCGAAATAAAAAGCCAGGTAGATGATCATCCCGTATCTTGTTTTCTTTTTCTTTACTTTTTCTTTTAAGATCATCTCATACCTGGTTATTAGAACCGGACCAAATTTTTCACATTTCCGGTCCGATTCAGCTATTGAACCAAATATGCATGTAAATTGGGTTCGACCGATCGAACTGGCCGGTTTTTAAAAAATCAACGAACTGACCAGTTTTTTGTCAAATCGGCTGGTTCGATAATAGAGGAAAACGGCACCGTTTTGACACAGCCCACTACCCGAAAACGACGCCGTTTTGACAATCCAAACCTAACTAATTAAACCGGCCACCATCTCCCACTGCCAAAATAACCCACTACCACCACCAAACCACCCATTTCCGTCCTCCGATCCACACCAATTACCACGCCCAAAAAGTCACCAAAATCGACCCGAATTACCACAACCAAACCCATCACCAGATCTCCTCACACCATCACTACTGCCAAACACCAAACCCGCAGCCACCAACCACTGCCCTCACTCTATCCCCAATCATCGCCGGCGTGCGGTTGAGGAAAGAAAAGAGAAAGAAAGGAAGAAGGAAAGAGTAGAAGAGAGGAAGAAGAAAGAAAAAAAAGAAAAGAAAGAAAAAGGAAAGAAAGAGAGGAGCGTGACTGCGTGAGGCAGCCAAATAAAAGAAAAGAAGAAATAAAAGAAAAGAAAAGAGAGAGGAGCGTGAGGTAGCCAAATAAAAGGAAAGAAAGAAAGAAAAGGGAAGAGACGTAGGGCTGCAACCCAAGAAAAATGAAAGTAAGAAATGGGTTGGGTTGTGGCCCAATAAAAAATGAGAAGAAAATGGGCCAGTGATAGGTTGGCCCATTATAGGCATGGGTCGGTCCATTATAGATAGTGACCCAGCCGGTTTAATCTGGTTCAATCATCTAAGATTGAACAGTTCAATGTATGAACGGTTCAAAATGGTTCAACATCTACAATCCGGTCGAACCCGGTTGAACCCAGTCGAACCATAAAATTTTCATTTCCGGTTCTTTGTCCAATCCGGTTCTGATAACTATGATCTCGTAGTTGTCTTTTAATGTTTTTGTATACATTACTTGTGATGTCATCCCCACTTTACATGACAATTTAAGAAAAAGGTAATAGTATAAAAACCCCTAAACTATACTTGAAAAATAGAAACCTCCCCTAGACTAAAAAAATTCAAATCGAGGTCATTGAACTAAAAGTCAACGAAATCATGACCCTTGCCGTCAGTCAAACTAACTTTCTGTTAGTTTCTACTGATTATTGTCGGTTGCATTTATTTACCATAATGCCATTATATATTAAATAATATAATTAATTTAAATAATTCAGAAAAAATAATATAATTAATCTAAAAAATCAGAAAAATTGAATATAATTAATTTTTATTTTTCTCTTATACTATTACATTTCTTTTCTTTTTAATTTACAACACTGATTCTTTAAAGAAATATTTCCAGCCCTTAATTTCTTTCTTTCTTTCTTTCTTTTTATTTTTTCCTTTCCTTTATTTCTTCTTTCTTTTGCTCTCCTGCACTTTCTTTTCTTTTTTCTTTCTTGTTGGTTGGTGTTTGGTTTGGTAGTTTTGGTGATTGGGGTTGATGAGGTTTTGGTGACCAGGAATTAGTTATGGTTGTGATGGTGGTTGTGATGGTGTTGGGTTTGTGCAGATGAGTTCTTGGTAATTTGTGGATCTAGATCTAGGAAAGTGGAGTTGCGGTTTGGGTGGTTACTGGTTTGTAGATCTGGTTCAGATTTGGGTTTGCGCAGATGGGTTCTTGGTAATTTGTGGATCCAGATATAGGAAAGTGGACTGAAAAATGAAGAGGCGGAGGGTTGTACTACTTTTACGAATGAGACGGGCGGTGGCGACCGTGGTGACAGTGGTTGGTTTTGGGCAGAATTAGAGAGTAACCTAACTGATTGTGAAACCAAGAGTCGAACAATAGAGAAAAAGTGGAGAAATCTTGAAATAATTTTTTTTGGAATTTTTGGATTTGAAAATGCAGGATAAGAAAATTATTAAACGAAAGAAAGAAACAAATTAAGGAATAAGAAAATAAGAAATAAATTTTGAAATTTTAAATTTTTTGGAATAAGAAAATAAGAAAGAAATTTTTTATTATTAATTTTTTTTTTACATAATTACCTACTACAACAGGTTTAAAAAATAAACTTGTTGTAGCAGGTAACCATAACAGACTGTTAAGTTTGACTGACGACAAGGGTCGGGATTTCGTTGACCTTTAGTTCAAGGACCCCAATTTGAATTTTTTTTAGTCCAGAGGAGGTTTCTGTTTTTCTCGTTAGTACAGGGGGGCCTAAATACTATTATCCCTTTAAGAAATGATGTGCATAAAAGTGCAAATGATGCA
Source organism: Viola odorata (assembly GCA_963691705.1). Classification (NCBI taxonomy): domain Eukaryota; kingdom Viridiplantae; phylum Streptophyta; class Magnoliopsida; order Malpighiales; family Violaceae; genus Viola; species Viola odorata. Next base: position 23,839,655 of record OY829544.1, on the reverse strand, counting down.
ACTGATTTTGCCTCGGATAAACTTGTTAACAATTATGGTCGTTTGGGCCATTTTGGGTTCTCACCTTTGTTTTCAAGTGTGCTTAAGTTTATAGGTGTCGAGATCGAGTAGATTGAGGTTATGGATTCGAGGACGAATCCTTTCGAATTAATTATAATGCTTTTAATTCTTTGCGTTCTTTGGAGCATGAATATACCAATCACTCGTTTTGCACTAATAATTTGTATATTTTGCATGGCAGGAACCAAGGATATAAAGTTATCGATTCGAGGATGAATCCTTTCAAAGGGAAAGGTGATGATGTGATCACGCCTGATAGTGTGTGTTCTATGCGTATTTTTCTCTTCATTCTTTCCCTGATTTCTAGCATGATACTGCTGATTTGCCCTTGTTTCCATCTTTATTGCAGATCTAGGTTAAAAGAGATGGATGCTGAAACATGCCTTTTTTGGATGGAATTCTGCGGAACTTAAAGTGTCAAAACCTAGCTGTCAACTATGTCATCTTGCCCTAGCTGCTGATCATGTTGTCTTCAATCTTTTTTGTAGTAAGTGATAAGTTGTAATTATTTGATCGTGCCCTCAACAAGGACATCAAAATGGCGCCGTTGCTGGGGATTAGCGGTACTGATTTCTTTCTTTTGTTTGTGTGACAAGGACATCTAGACCGGACAGCCAACGTCGTTCCCTCTACGATAACTAAGGCGCTTCGTGGGAGGCAACCCACGTTTCTTTCCTCTTTCCTCTTTTCCTTTCGGCTTTTATTTTTTTCTATTTTTATTTTCATATGCCCTTGTTTGAGTCCCTTCTTCTCATTGAGGGCAATGCATTGCCTAAGTGTGGGGGAGGGACACTTATGTGTTTATTTTGGGCAATTTTTTTTCTTTTTTCGGAATAGATCTTTTGTTAGCACTGCCCAGTTTTGAAACCCCCATGCATGAACTCTCACTTTTGACTTGTGCACATGGAATGAATTGTTGTTCATCATGTCTAGACCTAGATGATTCATTCTCTACCTATTGTCCCTTATACCTACATCTAGGCCTAGACACTAGTAGTCACAAATAGCACCTTGTGAGCACTTTGAGCCTTCATGCTATATTTTTCATGTGTGATTAAATGCTTAACTAAGCACTAGCTAGGTTTGCATGATATCCCCAGGTATAGACACCATTAGTCATGGGAAAGCAGCAAAAAGACAAAAGACTTTGCATGACTTTCTGTTTCTTTCCTTTCTTTTCTGTCTTTCTCCCCTTCTTTCACTTTTTCTTCATCTTGCCCTCGACTACCATCTACCCCTACCCCTCTTCGTTTCTTCCTCTTAACCAATTTGAACTGATTTTTCTTGATCTATTCCCTTGGTAGGTGAGCAGTATTTGTTGGGAGTAGTGTCAAGGGCTAGACGCGTAGAAAAGCTCAAGTGTGGGGAAGCCCCAGAAGCAAGTATTGATGCTCAAAGCAGAGCTAGGGCAAGTCGTAAAGAAAATACAAAAAGGAGATCCTGCCCTAGAAAATTCAAGTCATAGAGGTTCGTGCCCCTTTCAAAAAAAAAGAGAAAAAAAGAGAAAAAAGAAAAAAGAAAAAAGAAAATAAAAGTTACTTTCAAAATAAAAGAGAGAGGAGGTAAAATACGAAACGCGAAGCAAAAAGGAAAAAGACTGCCAACAACCATTCCAAGAAGAAGTCTTGCCTAGAGAAGATAAGTCACTGTCTAGCCCTCGTCGTCGTCTGCTCTCGACAGTACTGTCTTACCATCCTCGCTTCCTTTTTGCCAAGGGAGCTCTCCAGGTTTGAGTTGGTTATTCCTCTCCTCATTCTTCCTTTTCCTTTCTATTTCCTCTTCTCCTTTTACTCTCGTCTCCATCCCTTCTATATTTTCTCATCCACTTCCTTTTCTCTCTTCTATCTCCCCCTCGATGCTAGATTGCCTATGCATGTGTACTTTAACTCGGATTGATATGCAAAATCTATTTTGTGCTGTGTTACTTGCATTTTGAGCAATTAAACACCTAGCCCTGTTTGTGAGTGTGAGTGCATACACTTTACCGTCAATTTCTTGCCAATTCATCTAGGATTTATTAGGAACTTGATCAACTGCTAGTTTTCCTATTTGATTACTTTGTGAGGATTGCTAGTGACTAGGCCTGGTGTGGAAAAGTTTTACCTTTAGGGTCGTTATCCTACTGGTTTGATGTAGGTATATATCTAGGCAGAGTTGTGTTTCGAGGAAGTCTAGCTTGTTGGATGGTTTGTTTATTCTTGTGCTTTAGTTGATTGTGTCTGTCTATGTCTTGGGGCTGTTTTTAATTTTGTGATTGCTCGAGGGCGAGCATTGGGCAGTGTGGGGATGTTTGATAGTGTGTGTTTTATGCGTATTTTTCTCTTCATTCTTTCCCTGATTTCTAGCATGATACTGCTGATTTGCCCTTGTTTCCATCTTTATTGCAGATCTAAGCTAAAACAGAGATAGATGTTGAAACATGCCTTTTTGGATGGAATTCTGCGGAACTTAAAGTGTCAAGACCTAGCTGTCGACTATGTCGTCTTGCCCTAGCTGCTGATCATGTCGTCTTGCCCTAGAGGCTATCGTCTAGGCGTCAACACGCGAAAGGAATATTCCCCAAAATATTTGCATGGGACGCCATGCGATTCCATCAGCTTCCAGAAGATTCTAGAATATTCCCTAGCTAAGTTGTCTTGCCTTATACGATATCGTCTTGCCCTCGACGCCGTGCGCCTCCAAAATATTGCCTTTTTGGATCAAAGAGCTTTATTCCGTCCTTTTTGTAGTCCCTTAGTTGGATTTTGTCTTTTTTTAGTCTCTTGGCTGGATTTTGTCCTTTTCTATATTATAGGGCCTATATAAGATTTTAGTTTGTAGGGTTTGATGAGACCTTTTTTTACCACACCTACCACCCATTGATTGTAGATCTTTTTGTGTGCTTCTCTCTAGTTTTCTCCCCTCCTCTTTTTTGGAGGATACGGATTAGACCATTTCCAGCAGTGTTTGTACATAAACTAGAGCTTTGCTCCGGCCTGTAATATTTACTAGCTTTCTATCTTCATCTCTTTTCCTTTATGCAATCTATCGTTTGTTATTTTGTTTATTTATTTTACGGCATGAGTAGTTGATTTCTCTTATTCTTAGCAAAGGTATTTTGATGGTTTCATAGGTCAGTAAGAGGCCAAATCGTTCTTCATAAACTTCATGTTTGTATTTGCTTGTTTGTCATTTTCTTGTCAATTCGTGTAGGGCAAGTTAGGAGTCTAACTAGCTAATAACTAGACCTAGGTGATTATTGTCATTTCCTACTGTTATAACTAACGTGAATCGGTAGGATAGTAGTAGACAACTAGATCAAAGTCACATATGTAGGGCAAACAACTGATTAGGGTGGTGCCGCGAGTCTGACAAGCTGAGAGGTATCTCGCCCTAGACATGTCTTTCCTCTTCTTAATGGGCATTTTGAATTTAGCCTCCCCGCTTCATAACTGTGAGAATACGAAGTGTCAAGGTTACCTTTTAAATAGTGAGAAAGGGAGGTAACTAGGAGGATGACGAAGTGTCAAGGTTACCTTTAAAACAGTGAAAACGGGAAGTAACTTCTCTTACGAAGGAAAGTATGGGGTTTAAGTCACCTCATGATGCAGAAGCGGGGGGTGATTAGACCCCTATAACACGTCTATGAACTAGAGTATAATATATTTGCGCCAATGACTGACTAGTCCTAGATGCAACTTGAGAAGTACCTTTGTTATGAATCCTTCTTATCTGCTTTCTTGTCTTTATTCACTCGCTGTATTTAGTTTAATATTAGTTTAATCAACTCTCTTGGTTAATTCGATTAACCAAGCAACCCCCCCCTTTTTGTTACTGTTTCGGTTTGTTTGTCTTTGTCATGCATCCAGGGCAAGTCATCTTGCCCTAATCTCCGTGGATCGAACCGTCTTCAATCTCTTTTGTAGCAAGTGATAAGTTGTAATTATTTGATCGTGCCCTCGACAAGCACATCAACGCCTCCCTTTGAAATCAAACAACTGGACACGGTACCAAGAGAACCGGTCACGAGCGGCAAGGCCTTGATAGGCAAGGTCCACGCCAACCCTACGTTCCTTGTGCAAGCTATTGAGAGGAGCCTATCAAGAGGTATGCAAGCTATCGGCATGTTACACCTACCAGCTAGCGCTCGCGGACTCGGTAGAGACCTAGCATGGACCCTGCATGAACCCATCAGGATCCACACAGGAACCACAGACGAACACATCAGGAGCCTATCATGGGCCACGACCAAGCCCATCAGGAGCCATCATGGGCCACAGCCAAGCCCATCAACAAGGCCACATTTTGTAACTAAGTATAAATATCTAGCTTAGTTTCTCTTCTTCCTTAGTTTAGCTTGTGTGATATTTGAAATTTGAGAGTACTCCTTTTTATCACCTAAACTCCTCTTGCAAACTTCTAAGCTTGATGGTGCTTTGATTCTTTGCAAGTAAAACGTAAACCATCGATTTCCTTGTAATCCAAATTTGTGTGATTTATAAGTTGTTTACAACTTGTTTATTCATCCGTTGCGTATCCAAGTCTTCCTTTTTCCTTCTATGTGTGTTTGTTTGTGTTGTTGGTTGAATTAATAAACTCATTAGCTAGATCCTTCATTTCGTATATTATTCGGTTCATTAAATTTTACCGGATCATATCACCAAGGGAGTTCACAATCAATAACGGCTCAAAGTTATGAGACTAGGCATCCCATTATTGTTTCGAAACCTAGATGCCAACTATTTATAAAGATATAATGTTCGTAATTCGACATAATCGAGTTTGATTCCAATCCAGCATGAGAGAACGTAATAACAGTATGACCTCACCAACTCAACTTCAAAAAAAGATGTTACTAGTTGCTGATGTATAAAATTTCAGAATTACAACCCACTAACCACTTTAGAGGGGATTAAGTAAAAAGTAAAGAGCGATGAAACAAAACAATTTTTGTACTCTCTGAAACTTAATCAGAGTCGGAGGAAAGTTGGGCACGGTCATCAATTGCACTAACTATTTTTGATAGGGATTCTTCCATATGCTCCAGTTCCTCCTTCCCAAAACCCCAGCTTTTAACTAATTTAGTCCTCGATGCTCCTCTTTGAATTGCAAACCTGCGGAGATTTCCCAGTCTGGTTTCCAAGAATGGTAAGATAGCACTTCTGGAACGCAGTCTAGCTGCCATCGAAATAGAATGAATGTCAAGTGATACCCTTGATGATAGACCGCGAATTGGGCTGCTCAAGAGCTCACCATGTTGGCCAACTAAGTTCCCAAATATTTTAGGAAATGGTAACGGTATTGGTAGAGGTCAGAGAGACACTGACAGATGGAAAAACTTAGGTTTGATGACAGTATGTGCATAAGCAGCATTAATACTATCCTTCACTTCTGAAATTGAAGCATTCTGGCCTCCTACAGTAAGGAAATAGGGGATTAGCTTTTAGGAGCATAATATGCATGCGTACAACCACCACTGTAAGTCACTGGAAGTACATACATTACTTTCTGAGAGCTTATTAAAAGACAAGCACAGGAAAGCTAACGATCATTTCTGAACTTTCTTAATTATTCTCTGCGCTGAAATCTTAATCAAATATAGGTTCAAGAAACTTGTGCATATATATCAAGCTCTTAAGTAGAAGCCATTCCACCACTACTATATTATGGCAATTCTGTGATATGAAATACCATAGTTGTATATAAAACATAACTTAAGTAGGATATTACACGTATCATCATTTAATATTGTATCAACCAAAAAAAAAATCATCTAATGTTGTGTTGAAGACAGTTAAAAGGTATGTATTAGAAAGCAAAGGCAACACAGGCTCAGGAAACAAGAAGTTAAAAACATCTACTCTATGCACAAATAAAAATGAGTACTTGATCCAAGGGTTCCATGAACAGTCATGGATTTTATTGCTTGCAAATCGTCTACATCTTCTGCTACCTCTAGTGTCAACAGCTGCAATTTCCTCACAAAAGATTGTTCAAACTGTTCCCCTAAATTTATAATCCTGAGCAATTAGCAGCATGCAATAACAACAAAAAGACTTAAGATGGGGAAAAAAAGGAAAAGACAATTTGCCAAATACCAAATATAGAGGGTGTTGGCATTGCAACATCTAGAGTGGCCACCATATTAGATCTACCTTTCCCTGCTAACATGTGTATAACTCCATGAACATCAACAACACTAAAGGCATAATATGAATCTGCAGTTGGTCCCAAAGATTCCATTCTGAAAGGAAGACTAATAGAGTGTAGAGCAGCAGCATAAACGGTGCTGCAGTGGTAAGGCTTCTGATCTTCAATGCTAAGGAACGAGGCAGCTTTACCTTGAATATAGGGAGGAAATGAAAGTATTAAAATAATGGCAAGAGATTGTGTAAAGTGATGCAATTACCTATTAATCATGCATACAGGAGAACAAACGTATGTGAAACACGTGCAAAATGGCAAAGCTAATTCATCTGCGGATAATGCTTAAATTTCAAGATGCAAACTATCCTTGAGAAACAGGAATTCTAGAGATAATCTGAGCAGAACTCTACGTACTTGTACTCAAGAAGGGTAGACCAACTGACACTATCAATTTACAGAAGGAAGATAATCTTGAAAAATAAACCGCGTCATGAATACCCCGGGAAACATTTTGCTTCTTGCTTCTTGCATTCATGTGAAAACTAGGGCCCCTCACAGAATAGAGCAAAACTGGTGTACTCATATACTCATCAGCAACATTCTCCAAGAAATCTGCAGCTAGAGCAGAAAAGCCTCCTGAGTCATCAACAATGAATTGGAAACCCTGTCACAATAACAATACATCAGTATCGTAGGAAAAGTGACATATATACTTTCTTTCACAAAATTCTTATAGTAACGATTTGTTTCTTATAACTGCATGCTTGAATAAGTGTAATCGTCATCTGACTACAGCAGTAAAATGCAAATCTTATTAACCATTTCAAAACTCTAAGAGAGACATAACAAAGTCTATCAATGAAATCAAGGCCAAATAGATTTACTAAATGTCAAAATACCTGAATGTGGCCACACACTTCCATAAAAAAATGAAGCCTCTCACTTATTTCTTCCCCTCTTAAACCACCAGAAAACATATCCCTTCCATTTCCATAACTATCCAATTCCTCATCACCCCACAATCCACTCACTTCATAGACACTTTGGGGTTGGTAATGAACTTTAGAGAAATCTATCCAATACTGAACCTCATTTTCCAAAGACTCAACTATATCCTCATCCTGTATTCCCTTATGAATATCTCCTCGCCCGTTGCTTACACTACTTCCAAGTGTAAAATTTTCCTCTTCTGCATACAAACTTTGAAGGAACAAATTCCTCCTCCTAGGCTCTGATATAATTGTAGACACATTCCCCATCCTGTACATTATCCCTAACCCGTTTACTCAGTTATGGTAACTCACCACAACAAACATAACAAAAGAACACATTCACACAACCAAAATAATAAGCACAATCCTCACTAATTGGCATCATTTGACGAAGATGATGGTTGCTCATTATACAACGAACCATGTGAGCTCATACATCCAAGAGATCCTGTCAGTCATTCAAAAGAATTCAATCACAACCAAACATGCTAAAGCCCTAATTCATCTTTCACTCATAAATTCCACGAAATGGCTTACCTTGAGAGCCAATAGTAACTACACGTGGTGTATAAGTAAGCACACCCTGCAAACAAACAAACAAATAAACAAATAAGAGAATCCGAAGTCAGAACACTTCAACCAAGTCCGGATTGATATAAAACAGCAACAGGAGGACCTACCTGCTGCGTCTCACCGGTGCGGTACAATGTGTCCATGTTGAGGTAGTTCTGTTGATTCTTGAAGATGGGATCAGCATTAGGATCCGCAGCCAAGCCGAGCAACTCATCCTTCAAAACAAAGAAAAATGAGAAAATACTGAGTTTATTTATTTTCACTTGAAATGTGAATGAGAAATATTGAAGCGATTATATGGTTTGGACTACCTGGAAGTTCCAGAAATGAGAGCCGACGAAGTTCGCGAAAGATCCAACTTGAACGGTAGCGAGCTCTCTCATCAGAACGACAACGGGTCAGTAGGGAGTTGAGCTGGACAGGAATGCTAGAAGAAGCTGAAGGAAGGAGGAGCGAATTGCGAAGCGAGGGAAATGAAGGGATGGGGTTTTAACTGTGGAGGGAAATTGAGAGATTTACGACGAAGACGAGGGGGAGAGAGCTCCGGTCGGCTGCACAGATTCATCTCCGGCGAGAGGGGGAGAGAGGGGCATAGTTGCGTCGCCAGCGATTTCGATTCAAGGACGACTGAACAAGGAGCTCAGCTGTTGTGTTTTAGGGTTCTTCGAAAAGGAATTTTGATTTTCATTTCAATCGATTTCCTTGAATACCTTTTCCTTGATTCTTGTTGTGGAACAAAATAGAGACTTGAGTTAGAGACTCAAAAATGACGTGCTTGGACGTGAAGTAGCGCCGTGCTGAGTTTAGGGTTTTCTGTTTTTTTTCCTTCCTTTTTTGGTCGATTCAAAGCTTTTATTTATCTATTTATAAGTTTATAACTATACGAATCGTGATCTAATCTTACGAATCGATATTATAAAATATTAATCTATTTTGGACTCGAAATTTCTTAATGCATACTATATATTTATTAAACGTATTACCTTTCGATTTTCTATATATTACTACTTATTATTTATTAATGTTTACTCGACACATCTTAATGCGTACTAAATATTTATTTGTATCGTGTAGTATATGTATTATGTAATACATTCAAGATTTTGAACTTCAAAATTGTCATTGAATTGAAATAAAACAATACAATAATTTTTAGTTATATTATTAAAATAAAATATTGATATCTTAAATTTAAATCATAAACGTCTACTGTTGTACAATTTTATCTCAACAATAAAGAAAGAGAAATTTTACAATATTTCATGATACGTTATTAGTAAGTGATTATATGTCAGTGAGTCGTTCACCCACCATTACTTAAATTTTTAATGTTTTTAAATTTCAAATTTCGTTAATCGTATTATATGTACACGTTAAAATAAAAAGTCAAGAATAGTGTATAACTTGTCGGAAAAGAAACATGGTAAAAACTAGGAATGAAATAAATATTTTCTCGTATTTTCTGAAAAATGAAATAACATCTTGTTCAAGAAAAAAAGATAAATTTAATCTCAAGGATTGAGCTTAGGCCTATTGGCTCAATATGCAACTATTTGCCAATCATTTGCATTGGCCCACGTTTGAAGCACAAAAAAAACTCTTGCTCTCAAGAAGGGGAAAAGACACCACGGGGTCCTTATGGTTATTATTTTCATTTTAGTTCGTCCCACATTTCAAATTTTGTTCAATTTGGTCCCAGGCGTCATCTCCGTTAGCACTCTGGGGTCCCTATCGTCAAAATTGACGTTAACGGTCACTTTTTGTCGTTAACGTCATTATTTTATTATTATTTTTGCCATAAGTCAATTCAGAAAAAATATAATTAATTAAAATTTTCCAAAAAAATATAATTAATTAAAAAATTCAAAAAAAATTATAATTAATTAAAAAATTAAAAAACAATATATAATTAATTAAAATTTTCAAAAAAATTATATAATTAATTAAAAAAATCAGAAATTAATATAATTAATTAAAAAATCAGAAAATAATATAATTGATTAAAAAAATTAGAAAATAATATAATTTTTTTCCTTTTATTATCTAATTAATTTTTAAAAAATCAGTTTTATTATGTAATTAATTTTAAAAATTCAGAAAATAATATAATTATTTTAAAAAATTCAGAAAATAATGTAATTAATTTAAAATTTCAGAAAATAATATAATTTTTTTTCCTTTTATTATCTCTTATTTCATTTATTTTCACTTCTCCTCCTTTTTTCTTTTCTTCTTTCTATTTCTTTCTTTCTTTCTTTTATTTCTTCTTTTTTTCTTTCTTTCTTTCCCTAGTCAAATGTAAATAATGTAAACAGTGTAATTAATTTTATTTCATGTCTATACACAAAAAAAATGAGCCACCTTTACATGGCCACTCATCTCGCCTGCCACGCTCCACTGCCTAGATCCCCAACCAAACCCAACACTGTCGCCCTCTCTTTATCATCTCTCCTATGCTGTAAAAAAAAATCTTAATTTATGTTATTTTTTGAAATAATTAATAAAACTATTTTGGAGATATTTTTGAAAAGAGGAGGAGAAGTGAAAACAAAGGAAATAAGAGATAATAAAATTAAAAATTAAAAAAATTATTATATTATTTTTCTAAATTTTTAAATTAATTAAATTATTTAATAAAAAATTTAATTATTTTCTAAAAATTTTAAATTAATTATATTATTTTTCTGAGTTTATTTAATTAATTATATTTGTTTTCTGAATTTTTAAATTAATTACATTTTTTAATAAAAAATTTAAATTATTTTCTGAATTTTTAAATTAATTATATTTTTTTTTGAATTTTTAAATTAATTATATTTTTTTCTGAATTGACACGTGGCAAAAATAATAATAAAATAATGACGTTAACGGTAAAAAGTGACCGTTAACGTCAATTTTGACGATAGAGACCCCGGAGTGCTAACGGAGATGACGAGACCAAATTGAACAGAATTTGAAATGTGGGACGAATTAAAATGAAAATAATAACCATAAGGACCTCGTGGTGCCTTTTCCCCTCAAGAAAAGAAGGAAAAGAAACAAGAACTCTCTAGTTCATTTTCTTCGACTTCAAATCATCGAATTAGTGAATTCCTAACGGGAAATGATTGAAATTGAAAACCTCCAAAAAGAAAGTAGACGAGTCTGTCGCAAATAGTAATTAATCACCTATCTAGCAAGAAAAGACATGCAAAATCCTCGCAAAGCAAGGAGTTATTGCTTCTATTCAGATTCAAAGAAGAAGATGAGGGTATACTTACTCAGTGCCCAAATGAAACTAAATTGACAGGCTAAATTGCTAATATCCAAGGAGAACACCCATTTGTACATATAAACTTGCTCAAGTGATGGCCCCATTGAAGCTCTCTCCTGTAGTGGAACTTTGCAAAAGCTATGATCACCAATTTCCTAAGGTGAAATAACCGCGGCTACTACTTTGCTCCAATACACCGATCCTTCTTTCCCATATTCCATCTTCCAAAAGCTCATACTACAAATCAAAAACCATCAACGACATGAGCTTTCATTTCCAATGATCAGTTAACATAAACATGATGGACTTGGATACGACTTGGCATCCGCCGCTCGGGACATCTAACTTGACGTTAACTTTGGTAGACTCTTGTACTTTCTGAACACAGATTTAAAGCACAAATCTATCATAAAACAAGGTTTCAGAACAGCTTTACTATATTCATAACTAGATTCATAATGAAAGCATGACCATCTAAAGAGTTAACACGAGTGATAAACCATAATCTATGATACAAGTATATAAATATTGCACTACATGTTCCAGGGCATAGTAGACTAGCTCTTGGTGTTCCAAAAGCAGCAAGGTTTAAACCATGACGGGTAGCAACAACTAAAATTGGCTTTAGAGGAACAGCAACATGAGATTGACAGTAGAATTGAATAATTCAAATAAAAATTATCATGAGAGAAACAAATCGCCTCACGCAATTGCCAGCGTTTAATGACAACAAACTACTAACAGTTCCGTAGCAACAAAAACATCCCACATAATAATCAGTTAAACACAAACTTACTTATTGAGCAGCATCTTCGGAAAACCTAGCATCAAACGGCACAGAAGGTTGAGCATGCCCTGCAGTGCCACTGGAAGAGCCAGAAACATGCTGAAGCTCGATAACAAGCCATCGTACAGCTTTACTCATCTGCTTCAACCTAACCGCGCTGATGGGTGGGAGACCAGTTGTCCCAGCCTTCCCAGTCACAGGCCCGGTGGCCTCATCCACCAAACACTCCAACCCTATCCTCTGTTTCACAGACTCCACAAACTCCTCGGCTTGATCACACGCCACTCTAAATAGCTCCCAGTTCTGCTTAACATTTTCCAAGGCAGCATCTGTCAGCTGCCGTTTTCTGGGCACCAGACATTTCCTTGGCTTCAAGCACATTAGCCGCCGCAACAAAAACTCCTGGTACGCATTGTTTAACGAATCCACAATGTTGTCCATTTCCACAAACTTGCACAAGCTTTCTAACACTAATTAACAACTGCAAGAAATGGCAGCTAGTAAGATGAACAGTGTTCTACCTCAAATGACCTACAATAGCTAAGATATATTGGAAAGCATTTCATAGCCTCAGGTAGAACACTGTTCATCTTGAAACTAGTAATACTTCCACTTCACCTCTCTTTCTTAATGTTCTCCGGTATACGATGGAACCATGCTGAAGGATGAGCTTCAAAGCAGTCTGTCCTCCAATTCCTGCATCACAAGTTTAAAAATGGCAATAATTACTGAATCAGCAAACTTCCAGACCAACTATCAAACAACAGTAGTAATAGAACCCTAAAACCTAATTTATTTCACCAGACTCATGGTAGAATTGATGACTGATCTGAAAGCTCATAGTAAAATTGTTTCCATTTCCCCGTGAAACTAAAATCAGAGGTTCGCAAAGTTCACTTGATGCATGGACATGCTTGCACCATTCAGTTCTCATGTGAGCTGATGTATGTGAAAGTATAAATAAGCATTAGGCACAAAACCGCATAAAAGTCAGGATACCTGGACCAATTGTACACAGCATTTCCATGATAATAAAAATTAACCAGCGAGGAGAAAGCAAAGAGGGTACTTATAGTAGTGAAGAGTAAAGCAACACGAAAAGAATTAAGGAAACAGGTAGTTTATGACAGCAAAATGTCACAAGAGTTAAAATGAAGTCATGAAACAGAAAATAATACATCTGTCAAGCTCCATAGCATGATTCTGGTTTTCGTGGAGAAGTGAAGTTTTGATGGAGATGAAATTAAAAACAGAAGTAATTGAAAAGGCTATGGAACCAAAAGATTATTGAAATTGCAAAAGGAGAAAAAGAAAAATAGATTAGGAAACAAATAAATAAGTTGTAGTGATAACAAAACGAAGTAAAATATGAATGCAGGTTTTAACTTTTTGCTTTCCAGTAACAAAGTTGAAATTTTATTTGAATTTTCATTGCATAACAAGAATACGATTCAAGGAATTAAACCTACAGTACATTAGGTGGAAAAGAACACCTTGTTTTCAAGAGTTCTTTGGTCTAAAGGAATAGATCAGAATAAATCGGGACGCACTAATTAGAATCAGTTCCAATCAAGAAAGCAAAGACAAAATTTCAATTTCAATCACAATAACAATCACAATCACAATCACAATTTCAAGGACGCAATCAGTGGCAAGTAGGGGTGTATACGGCCGGTTTGGTCTAGTTTTGGGAGAAAACCGGATCACTGGAAATGATCGGTTCTAACTACCATAGAACCGAACTGAACCGTTACTTCCCGGTACAGTTCGGTTTGGTTCCAATTATTCGAACCCTTACGGATCAGGTACGAGTCAGAATCGGTTCTTCAATTTGAGATGGTTCATGGGCCCATGACCCAATGCATAAAAAATCACCGAAAATCCATTTTTTTCTATTTTAACACAGCCACTGCCATAACCAAATAAATCCAACAAATGGACTTCACCATAACCAAATACCGACCAGTTTCTCTTAGCAAATCCAGTCATCTAATAACAGAAACAAGCAGAAACATACCAAACCAAACCCAGAGACATAAGAATTCAACAAATGGATGTGTGATTGAATCCTTCAAATCGTTTTATGCTTTGAAACATTGTTTTAACTAAAACCCAGAGACATAAGAATTCAACAAATGGATGTGTGATTGAATCCTTCAAATCGAAGAAAGAAGCATGCTTTATGCTTTGAAACATTGTTTTAACTAAAACCCATATAAGAAAAACAAAGAAATGCACCGCATTCAATTGACACGATTACTAAAAAACAAAAATTCTGAAGTAAAGAGCTTTTCTAAAAAGCACCCAATTCAAAGCTGAAAAGGAATCACAGGTTCAACAAACAAGAAAACGTGAACCCATATATATACAGAGGCAACAAGAAAGAAAAGGTCAAATTCTTTTCATCACTCTAAAACAGAGAAGCCAAACCAAAAAAATAAGATTTGCTGAACTGTAAAGAGGAATAAGATTTGTCAAAACCAGAAAAATAAAGAAAGAAAGAAACTGAATTGCATTGGATAACCTATTTAGACGTAGCTTAATAGTTTCTGATTTCTAGAAAAGCTGATTTGTTCGTTACAAAATGAAAACAAAGGGGGAACTATAAACTGCCAAAATAATAATATGTTTTCTTCGGTCAAAATTTCTATTTTGTTACCAATAATGTGTACACAAATAATTTTATGAGGACTTGCTGTTCTGGGATCACATTTCTATTTGTATTTCCTATCCAGCCACATGAAACACAAGCAAAGGAAGACAAGGCCACATTCATTATCAAATCAAACAGAGGACAAAATCAATAGGAAAGCAATTACATAATTATCTGTAAACAAGCATCAGAATTCACCAAAAGATCAAATCACATTCATAGAAAAAAACCAGATAATTGACACGAACAAGCACAAACTTGAAAAGGTATCCAATCAACTATTCTTACGTTATTGGATTCACTAGTTGTGGTCATTGTTGTGTCGCTGGCGAGGAATCGATTCGAGAGAGTGAGAGAGACGAAGACGAGGGGGAGAGAGCTCCGGTCCGCTGCAGAGCTGCGCCTCCGGCGAGAGGGGGAGAGAGCGGCACAGCTGCGTCGCCGGCGATTTCTATTCGAGTACGACTGGACGAGGAGCTGAGCTGCTGTTTTTTAGGTTCTTCGAAAAGGAATTTTGATTTTCATTTCAATCGATACCTTTTCCTTCATTCCAGTTGTGGCCAAGAAACGAATCAAAAACGTCATTTGTGGCCAATGTGGCAGCCAAAGGTATAATGCCACCAGTCATCAGCTTCGCGTAGCAAGCATTATCTGGTACAGTACCAAGCAGTTCTGCTGCAGACTGTCAGAATAACAAAAACATTAGCAATAAGCAAAGTGCAGCTTTATCCACTCGGCCGACTAGTTTAAGCAAATTGGTTTTCTCACCATGTAATTGGATCTCACACGCCAATTAGGGCTTATTACAGAAGAAGAGAGAGATGGTGGCATTTTAGTAAGACACATTGTTGGCTGGGCAGGATTCACAATGAACTAATTAAACTGCTGATTTGAACAATCGCATACCTTTTATTTTAAAATTGATTTATCACTATGTTGTCTTGCTTGCTTTTTGTTGTAGGGTGATTGGCCCTGAAATGCCATCAGCTGAGTTACTTGCTGCTGCAGCAAAACTAACAGAAGCACAAGCTGATCTTAGGTACTGTTTTTGGCAGCATTTTGTATTTAATGGTTACTTTAGTTACACTACTTTGTGTTAAAAAGGTGCATTTTGCTTCATTGTGATGCGGTATTTTCTTCTTGACCTGAAATTCCAGAGAAGCTGAATTGGAGGACGATACTGAACTATTTATTAGACCTCCTCCACCTGCCATGGTCGCTGAAGCTGAATCAGCAAATGAAGCAGAACGCTTTGAAGAGGTACCTGATTTAGTGTTTTCCGCTGTGTATTTTCTTTTAATTTCAATGTCACACGATTTCATGATTATTGTTTACTGTTATGAGAGTGTTGTAAACCTTAAATGGGTAAATTTAGACTTCGATTTGCTGTATATGACATATTTACGAAAGTTATTGTAGAAATTTATTCATGAAAAATGACGTCTTGGATGAATTTAGACATAGTTCACTACATTATATCAGTTCACTCAACAACAACTCATTTTAGATTTCATGTTGCTAGAGCACTCCACCTCAAAATAAACTAGTGGTATAAGTTATATCTATCATGACTTGAGGCTTGGTTTGTGAAAGGGTTATCAGAAGCCATAGTTCTCTGGCCACATCCTTAACCAAAAGAGAAACTTGACTCGAGACTTGATTTTTTTCTCTTAAAAACTTGAATCTGCTAGTTCTGTAGGTGTATAAGAAGGTGATACCTATTTAATGGACTCACTATTTTTCTATTCTCGTCTTGTAGCTTTGGATGTAATTAATACATAAAACTATGATGACTTCTTAGGTACTGGAAGTTGTCACTTTTGGTGCATCCTGACAAATGCTCTCATCCTCAAGCTAACCAAGCTTTTATTAAACTGAATAAAGCTTTCAAAAGACCTACAAAATCTAGATAAGGTGAGTGTCATTCTCTTTAGGACATCATTTGTGCGTGTCTTTGTGTGTGTGTTTGTTGTACTTGGTTGCTCCCTATGCATCTCCATCCTGGTTGATCAATGGCTCAATTGGCAGTTTTGAGAGAATCATTATGCATAATCTGCAATGAAAACGAGGAAATCAAGTTGCGTTGCTCTTAGAGTGAGCATATCAACATTTTTTTCTTCTTTTTTACAAATTTGCATGCCAATAATTATTTATTTTGTCTAGTTGTTAAGCTTTTGGCTACGCCAAGTGCTGGGAAATGAGGAGCCAATCATTATGAAGGACAATGACAAATGAATACTAAAAAACATGCATAAATACATATATATTCAGTGATACTATGGTCTATGTTTGTATTGCTACAAATGGTTTGAAAATGTATTTTTGACCTGTGGTTATTTGAACTCTGTTTTACATATTCAGTTGTTTCATTTCTTGCCTATTTTTTTCTGTTCATTTTGCAGCGGAAAGACCTAGATGAGAAAATTAAACTCAAGGAGGAGCAGGAACAATTTAAGGTGTGTACTTTAAGTTGTAGTCTGTATTTTTAACAGTTAAAAACAGTCAATGTATGATGTAATGATTTCTACTTCTGCAAGTGGAATTGAAAGTTATGGGTGAAGTTGCGCAATGGAGAAGAATGCAAGGTACCTTTCTGAAATGGCTTTGTTATTATTCTATTTTAATACTCTTGGATGCAATGGAGAAGAATGCAAGGTAATTACGCTCAATTAACATTAATTTTGATTATGCTTTTTTGAGTACCATCCTTTGAGCTTTATGGAGAAATTCTTACATCATTATGCTTTTTTGTTTCACATATTTTTGTGAGTGTTTTTATAGTTTTATTTTTGCTCATTAAATTTTGGGAGATGATTTTTATATTTGTTATCACCACTTATTAGATGCGAATCATACGGTTCTCATATGCTAAATAAATAAATAAATCGAATTACGATTTAAAACAGTTTAATAAATGATTGTTAGTTTAATTTTTGTATAAGTATGAACTATTAAATACTAATTATCCATTTTATTGATATTGATACAAATGACATTACAATCTAATTTTTTAAACTAATTATTCTCAAACTCGTCACACTGGGTAAGAAAATGAATTATCCATAACTATAAAGTATGAACTATGTTGAAAGAAAAACTTGCCGGGAAAGAGAAAAATTGTCAAGTACTAGAGCATTATTTTAAGAAAAAATTGTTTATAAAAGAAAGGAACGAATCAAAATGAGTGGAACGCAATTGATAAAAAAATTCTTCTGTCTACTACGAGTGAACTAAAATTTATACCATCATAATCATCTTTCTTGCAATTTATATTTCTCAATTAGGAGATCTCATGATGCGGTAGCGGGGTCTCAAGGTCCCTATAGTATGTATTTTGCATAAGAATAGAATATCTTTACGTCGATGACTACACAACCCAAGAATATCCTCTGCTAAGATCCTTTCTTTTTTGATTTAATATCTTTACTTGCTATTCTGTTTACTTGTCTTGTCCTTTACTGCTACTTTTAGTATTGTACCCCTGTGTTACTATTCTGTGCATTTGTCTTAAGTCATACATCTAGGGCAAGATATCATTCCTTTCAATCCCCGTGTTCAACCCTATTACCACTAATACGCAAGTTAATTGTGCATCTAGGGGTGAGAGTCCCATAAGGAAAACAATTATGAAGACACGTTCTTGTTTAAGAATCACTTAAAAAAAGGGAAGAAAAAAAGGCGGAGCTTTTCAACGCTTGAAGCGCCTGGAAAATTCCCAACGCTTTGCGCCTTTCCTGCACCTAGGTAAAATCGCCTCGCCTCTACCTCTTAAGGCGATTTTGCCTTTTGGGCTTTTTACAACATAGCTTAAGCTATGAGTGAAACCTAGGAAATGGCTTTGCTATCAGTGCTATTATTACTGGGACAAAAGGGGCCTGCATTTCCACTAAACACCAAATTGAACTATAAGCACTCACGTTACATACTTATATTTACACCATGCAAATTCAGGCAAACAATTTTGACAATTTATGCATGGCCTTTCAAAGTGATAATAACTGTTGATAGTTCACACATATCTTGGAGATCTAGTAAGAGAAGAAGGATAAGGGCTCATGCTATAAGATATTTGACTCCCTAAACCCAAGATTGAGTGATGTTCTTAAAATTTATAAAGCAAAAGACTAGATAAATGTATCTATATGCAGTACTTTCTACAAGTTAATGCAACTTCAAAGGTGTGGAGGGTTGAAGAAATTACTGCTCTAGGAACACGGTATAGTTACGTGCTTGCATTCATGCATCATTGAATAACATTGGAGCAATGATTTTTGCACATGCACCAACCAATGTCATAGTAGTCTGAGACTCTAGAAATGCAGCAAGACAATAGATGACTTCAAGGTCTTACTTTTCTTTCAGGAGGCAGTGTTGTCATCCATTCATCTCTTTTTGGTGGTACTTTAACTTCTGGTTTTGCAAGGAGTTCATCATCACCCTCCATTGATATACCTGCCAAAACAAGAGCCTTCTTGCTTTCAGATGAATTTCATAACCTTGTCATCAAGTATGGACAAAATACAGAAGATAAGAGAGAGGAGGTATGAAAAAATCGAAAAATCTACTCCAAGAACTTGAGCAAGCTACAGGTGCATTAACATTACCCCACGAAAGCTATGCTTAGGCCTTAGAGTGGTCAAATTGTTGTTCCTTCTCTCAACAACCACAAGCATTTCATTAACAACATGGAATCAAAGGTAATTCATCACTTCAGTCATAACGCCACCATGCAAAATGACACAGACTTTGAGTGATATGGGTTTAAAATCCCCTGCTCTAAAACTAGCTGATGGTATTCATGTGCTTTGCAATTAGCTATTGACTGGTGATAGTTATAGTTAATGCCACAGTTTAATTTAAGTGTTCGGTTTGGTAATCAATTTTTTTCCTTTTAATTATCTAACATCACTTGTGCTACGATCCTGGCTCCTTAGGATGCGTAACACCAACTGTGATCTTTGTTCAAAGATGGATTTCCTGCGGAATAGATAGAACTGATAAAGAACTCGACAAGTACGAGCTTAGACCACTAGCTAACATGTGCTAAGTGCCCTAATCGATTTCAAGTCAAGGGTCTTGAATCGGGTTCTTAGGACTAGACTCAACAATGTGAGAATCACACTAAGATAAACGAGACAATAATGCAATTCCAAGATTTACTTGTATAAGACTCAAGTATTGCGGACTCAAGAATAACAAGGTTCAACCAACTTGAACAAGGGGCGGAGATTGAAGAGATTAACTCAATTTATCAAATAACAGCCTAGTTTCTAAGGAGGCCAAAAGGCTCCTTATATAGGTTACAAATAAACCCTAATTCCAAAAGAGGAATATTACATAAAGTAGATACTTAACTAATTAATTAAATGTCTACTTAATTAATTAGCTAAACAAAGTAAAAGCAATAAACGCGTGCAGCTTCTGGACAACAGAAACGGACAAGTGCCGATAGAGGTAGGGACCAATCGGGCAGGAGCCGTTTCATTCAAGGGCAGATAGGCGCCAAAACGGACACGCGGAATTGTTGAAGCAAACGGCAACGGATGAGTCAAAACGGTAAGTGCCGTTTTGAGAGAAACGGACGCGTGCCGATAGAATGGTCAAATGCCGTTTGACCAATGCCGATTGTGCCAATTGGTCAAGTGCCGTTGTGCGCATAACGGTCAAATGCCGTTTGACCCACGTCATCATCGGTCAAGGCAAAAGTGAGAAGATTCACTATCTTTGCCGTCTTCTCCCTCAGTGCAGCCCTCTCACTTGTCATCTCAGATTCTAGCTCTTTGTGGATGAGGGATGACAATCGGTCTTGAAGTCGTTGGGCTCTGGCTCGAGTCATTGGACCAGCTGGTGGTAACGGTAACTGGATGCGTGGATTCGCATCATTCCCTCCCCCTTCGGAAGGATTCGTCCTCGAATCCGTATCGGCATCATCCGCAAGTCCATACTCGTCATCTGCATCAAACAAAACTAAGTCAGAAACATTGAAAGTGGAGCTAACGGCACCATACTCACTCGGCAACGCCAGTTTATTGGCATTGTTGTTGATCTTCTCAACAATCTGGAACGGTCTGTCTCCTCTAGGTGATAGCTTGCCGCTGCGTTGGTCAGGAAAACACTCCTTGCGCATATGCAACCAGACCCAATCGCCAACCTGAAACGTCACTAGCCGTCGGCCCTCGTTCCGTTTCTGCACAAGCTTCTCATTCATACGCTCAATGTTCTGTTTTGCCTTAGCATGTAATTGCTTGACAAAATCAGCCTTCTGTTCACCATCTAAACTTACAACATCACTCAACGGTAAAGGAGTTAAATCCAAAACAGTTCTAGGATTAAATCCATAAACAAGCTCAAACGGTGAGTAATGAGTAGTAGAATGAACAGCACGGTTGTAAGCAAATTCAATAAACGGTAAATGATCAACCCAAGTAGAAACATGCTTACGAACTAAGGTGCGC
Organism: Viola odorata; assembly: GCA_963691705.1. Lineage (NCBI taxonomy): Eukaryota > Viridiplantae > Streptophyta > Magnoliopsida > Malpighiales > Violaceae > Viola > Viola odorata. The sequence continues at coordinate 23,818,756 of OY829544.1, read as the reverse complement.
AAAAGGGAGCCAAGAGTCTGATTTACCACCTCTGTTTGGCCATCCGTTTGTGGGTGATAAGAAGTAGAATATAACAATTTAGTACCAAGTTTCTTCCACAAGACACGCCAAAAATGGCTAAGAAACTTAGTATCCCTATCACTCACAATCGTCAAAGGAATTCCATGCAAACGTACTACTTCACGAAAGAATAAATCAGCAATCTGAGTAGCATCACACGTAGTAGAACATGGAATAAAATGGGACATTTTCGAAAATCTGTCCACTACAACAAAAACAGAATCCTTGCCGTTTTTAGACTTAGACAGTCCGACAACAAAATCCATGGATAAATCGGTCCAAGGATGAGAAGGAACAGGTAACGGCATGTACTCTCCATGACCAACAGACTTAGATTTGGCTCTACGGCAAACTAAACATCTAGCGATGATGCGCACAACATCACGCTTCATGTGAGGCCAATAAAAATGATCATTCAAAACATCTAAAGTCTTAGTCACGCCAAAGTGGCCCATCAAACCACCACTATGGGCTTCATGCACAAGTTATTCACGAAGAGAGCAATGAGGAATACACAAATTTTTACCCCGAAATAAATACCCCTCATGCTTATAGAATTTAGAACCAGAAATAGAAACACCATGCATATAAATATTACCAAAATCAGAATCGGTAGCATAGAGTTCTATGATGTGTGAAAATCCAAGCAACTTAGCATTAAGAGAAGTAATTAACACATACCGTCGAGATAGTGCATCGGCAACAATGTTCTCTTTACCTTGCTTGTACTGAATATGATAAGGGAAAGCTTCAATAAATTCCATCCAAGCGGCATGTCTCCGATTTAGCTTCCCTTGTCCCTTGAGGTACTTCAAGCTCAAATGATCAGTGTGGATGATAAACTCTCTCGGCATCAGGTAGTGTTGCCATGTCTCCAATGCGCGAACAAGGGCATAGAATTCCTTGTCATATGTCGGGTACCTGAGCTGAGCATCCTTGAGCTTCTCGCTGAAATAGGCAATCGGCCGTTTCTCTTGCATCAGAACGGCGCTGATTCCTAACCCGCTGGCGTCACACTCTATCTCAAACGCCTTAGTGAAATCGGGCAAAGCTAGTACTGGAGCGGTACAAAGCCGTTCCTTTAGGGTAGTAAACGCCTCTTCATGTGGCTGTTCCCATCGGAAGGCAGTATTCTTCTTTGTTAGATCATTCAATGGAACAGCGATGGTGCTAAAGTCCTTCACAAAGCGCCGATAGAAGCTTGCCAAGCCATGGAAGGATCTGACGTCACTAACGGTCTTGGGCGTTGGCCACTCCTGAATCGCGCGGATCTTTTCTTCATCCACTTTAATGCCATCTGTACTCACAATAAAACCAAGAAAACCAACTTGTTCTATTGCGAAAGAACACTTACTAGGTTTAGCAAATAATTTCTGTTCACGAAGTGTTAGAAAGACTTCCCTAAGATGTAAAACATGCTCATCAACGGATTTGCTATAGATTAAAATGTCATCAAAATAAACTACAACAAATCTGCCAAGTAAGTGCCGAAGTACATGGTTCATTAACCTCATAAAGGTGCTAGGAGCATTAGTTAAACCAAACGGCATAACCATCCATTCATATAAACCGTACTTTGTTTTAAAAGCAGTTTTCCATTCATCCCCTTCTTTCATGCGAATTTGGTGGTATCCACTCATTAAATCGATTTTAGAAAAGATTTTGCTGCCACTTAATTCGTCTAACATATCATCTAAACGAGGAATAGGGTGACGATACTTTACAGTGATTTTGTTGATTGCCCGGCAGTCAACACACATTCTCCAAGTTCCATCCTTCTTCGGGACTAGAATGACTGGAACGGCACATGGAGATAGACTCTCCCGAACGTACCCACGCGCAAGCAAATCGTCCACTTGCCGTTGTAGCTCCTTGGTTTCCTCTGGATTGGATCGGTAAGCAGGCCGATGTGGAATTGCCGATCCAGGGGCAAAGTCTATCTGATGTTCAATGCCTCGAATCGGAGGTAAACCACGTGGTATCTCCTCGGGTAGAACATCTTCAAATTCCTGCAAGAGAGAAGAAACACCAATCGGAACGGTAGGCTGCCGATCCGTTGTACCCGTTAGCAAACAGTAAGAACGGAAACGGATGAGAAAAAGGGGACGACTTTTGCCAAAAGATTTTTGAGAAGAAACGTTTTCCTCAACTTCGCTCCCCTTGGCATATACACTCAATTTCTTTTTATTTGCCTCTCCTTTTCTCTCAATACCACTCTCAGCACGCTTACTCTTTTCGTGCGAATGTTTACTCTCTCCCTCTGCATGCTTGCTGTTTTCATGCGAATGTTGAAGGCTCACACACTCAATATTTTGCTCTTTATGTTTCACTCTCAAGCCTTCTTTTTCCTTCTCAAGCTGTTTGGCAATTTCATACTCAACATGGGACTTAGCAAGCCATTGCTGATCTTCAAACACTTCAGCTTGGGTTAACGGTGCCAAGGTGAATTTCTTGCCATCCTTTACTATCTTGTAGAGATTGCGCTTCCCTTCATGATTCGCCTCTCTATCAAACTGCCATGGTCGGCCAAGGAGGATATAGCTAGCTTGCATCGGCACAACATCACAGAGAACTTCATCATTGTATTTGCCGATCCTAAACTTAACAAGTACTTGTTTGGTCACCTTAATACCGTTAGCATCCGTCATCCAATGTAGATGATACGGTTTCGGATGCTTCAATGTTGGCAAGGCCAACTTGTAAACCATCAACGCACTGGCACAGTTTGCACAGCTGCCGTTGTCAATAATAATGGAGCATCCTTTGTTATCAATCACACCTCGGGTGTGAAACAGATTGGTCCGTTGCTCCTCATCACACACCTCTTCGATGGTCTGGACGCTCAGGTTCCGTCGAACCACCAGTAACCGAACCTGCTCTCTCTCCTGATAGTCACTATCGGAATCGGAACTACTATCGGTCTCGGGTGCCGATTGTGCTGGCTCATCGTCCGATTCCTCTTCTCCATTCGGCCGGATGATAAAGACTCTCTTATTTGGGCATTCCGATTTCTTATGCCCCCGACCGTTGCACTTGAAACACACAATGTCTTTAGTGGCTGGCCGATCCACTGGTGGAGTGTAAGGTTTTGTAGTTGCCGTTTTGGAAGGGATAACGGCACTGGTAGGATTCTTTGAAACGGTAGGAACCGTTCTATCGTCCTTACTCCAAGAGGACTTCTTCCAGGGTGTAGAACCGGTAGGCCTAGAAGAATTCTTAGCCTTCCGATGCTTCTCAATCTTTTGAGCCATATGAAGCATCTCCTCGATAGTGTTGTATTGCGTCAGCTCCAAAGCATCGGCAATATCTGCGTTCAAACCAGCACTGAACCTAGCCATCGTTACCTCAGGTTCCTCAGTAACCTTTGCTTGTGTTAAAGCAATCTCCATCTCATTGAAATAGGCTCCAACACTCTTGCTGCCTTGCTTTAAGGTCTGAAGCCGTTGATGAAGCTGACGGTGAAAGTGAATCGGAACAAACCGTTGCCTCATTGCCTGTTTCATCTCGCCCCAATTATCAATCGGACCAGCATAAACGGCTGCTCTCTTCAGGTTGAGTTGCTCCCACCAATGACTAGCATAGCCACCGAATTCAACGGCTGCCAGCTGAACCTTTTTACTCTCCGAATAATTGTGGCATAAAAAGATAGCGTCTATCTTCCGTTCCCAAGTCAGGAATGCATCAGGGTCATCGGTACCCTCAAACGGCGGTATCTTCATTTTGATGCTGCTGAGATTAGCATCCAAGCGGTCATCTTCCCGTTCTCTTCTATCGTCACGACGAATTCTTCTTTCCCCTCTCAGTCCATCTCGAGCATATATCCAACCTTCTCCTCCGTCAGGTTCTTCTTCCAGATCGTGTTGTGGAATTTGTGGTCCACGTCTAGCAAGCCGTCTGGGAGGAACGTTGGCAAGATCACGCTGCCGATTCACTTCACGTGGTCGACGGGCGTCGTCTTCCTCGTCGGACGGTTCTGTCATATGTCCATCGGCTCTGTCGTCAACTGCTCTCGGATTTGGATTTAGAGTAGCTAACGCTTCGACTCTAGCCATCCTTGCATCGGCAGTTAGTTGTCGTTCTGTCATGGCTCTAAGTTGTTCCGTTATGGTGGCTAACATAGCCGTCAGATCGGGTTGTACTCCTTCTTGAGACATCTTTAAGTTCCTGAAATTCACAACACAAAAGAAAACGTAAAATTGCACTAACCTAGCGCTCCCTCACGTGTTTACTCTCGTGTTTAAACACTCTAATAAACTCACAAAAATCACACAAAATCTCCTGCAATGTTCAAGCGTTAGTGAGACTCAAGAATCCAACGGAAAGCTGCCAAGAAGACTCTCAAAGACAACTAGCTTCAAACAAAACGGAATACTTGGTATTTGATTAATTGCAAGATCAATCAATTAAACGACTATCAAGTGGAGTGGAAGACAATATTAAAGAATCAAAGAAAAGCTTTATTTGACTCGAACGACTCAAACAAAAGTAATCCTCAATCTATGGTATATTTGGTGCATGGGTGAGAGAATAAACTAAGTTTTGCCTTTAATAAGTGGAAGACAAAAACAGAGAATATTCCTATGGGAAAAGGTAGTGGGTGCGGGACAAAACAAAGTGGAAGGATGGGTTGCCTTCTACTTTTCAGAATACTTTTGTGCAATCAATAAAAAAAAATTGCACATGCAATCCCAATAATTTTGACAGATGTGGGATCGGTCAACAAACAACACAAATCAATTTTCCTATCACTGGAATGAATCAAATCAGGTGTTTTTTTTTTTTTTTTTTTTTTTTTTATCCTGAATGCACAAAATCCAGTTTTAGTAGAATGCTTGTAACTTACGTTTCAGATGTCCAAATCACTCGATTCCTTTTGATTCGGAATCTACACAGATATAGCTTTCTAACAACACCAATATCACCCAATTCGGATACCAACTGATATGTTAAAACAATTTTGACAACTGACCAGAATTTGCACATATACTAACCAAGTACAGCAAAGAAATCGGTTTTAGAATGGAGTAGAATGATTTACCGATTTCAACAATGAAAACTTGAAACAAAGAATGATACTTACCAATCTTTGAACGCCTTAAGCTCCGCTACCAACTGATACGATCCTGGCTCCTTAGGATGCGTAACACCAACTGTGATCTTTGTTCAAAGATGGATTTCCTGCGGAATAGATAGAACTGATAAAGAACTCGACAAGTACGAGCTTAGACCACTAGCTAACCTGTGCTAAGTGCCCTAATCGATTTCAAGTCAAGGGTCTTGAATCGGGTTCTTAGGACTAGACTCAACAATGTGAGAATCACACTAAGATAAACGAGACAATAATGCAATTCCAAGATTTACTTGTATAAGACTCAAGTATTGCGGACTCAAGAATAACAAGGTTCAACCAACTTGAACAAGGGGCGAAGATTGAAGAGATTAACTCAATTTATCAAATAACAGCCTAGTTTCTAAGGAGGCCAAAAGGCTCCTTATATAGGTTACAAATAAACCCTAATTCCAAAAGAGGAATATTACATAAAGTAGATACTTAACTAATTAATTAAATGTCTACTTAATTAATTAGCTAAACAAAGTAAAAGCAATAAACGCGTGCAGCTTCTGGACAACAGAAACGGACAAGTGCCGATAGAGGTAGGGACCAATCGGGCAGGAGCCGTTTCATTCAAGGGCAGATAGGCGCCAAAACGGACACGCGGAATTGTTGAAGCAAACGGCAACGGATGAGTCAAAACGGTAAGTGCCGTTTTGAGAGAAACGGACGCGTGCCGATAGAATGGTCAAATGCCGTTTGACCAATGCCGATTGTGCCAATTGGTCAAGTGTTGTTGTGCGCATAACGGTCAAATGCCGTTTGACCCACGTCATCATCGGTCAAGGCAAAAGTGAGAAGATTCACTATCTTTGCCGTCTTCTCCCTCAGTGCAACCCTCTCACTTGTCATCTCAGATTCTAGCTCTTTGTGGATGAGGGATGACAATCGGTCTTGAAGTCGTTGGGCTCTGGCTCGAGTCATTGGACCAGCTGGTGGTAACGGTAACTGGATGCGTGGATTCGCATCAACTTGGTACCATAAATAATTGAAAACCTCCCATATGATCCTTGCAGAGCTGATGTGACTGGCAAATAAGCCGATAATAATAGCGGGTCTAATCCTGCTCTATTGCTAGGCCATCTAACTCCTAGCCATTGCCTCCATATAAGTTTTTAATAGAATGGAAAAAAATAGGTATCACCTTCTTGGACACCTACAGAACTAGCGGATTCAAGTTTTTAAGAGAAAAAAATCAAGTCTCGAGTCAAGTTTCTCTGTTGGTTAAGGATGTGGCCAGAGAGCCATGGCTTCTGATAACCCTTTCACAAATCAAGCCTCAAGTCATGATAGATATAACTTATACCACTAGTTTATTTTGAGGTGGAGTGCTCTAGCAACATGAAATCTAAAATGAGTTGCTGTTGAGTGAACTGATATAATGTAGTAAACCAGATCTAAATTCACCCAAGACGTCATTTTTCTTGAATAAATTTCTACAATAACTTTTGTAAATAATTCTTTGCACTAATTAAGAGAGAAAAAATACATTTTCTTTATAATATCAGCAGACATATTATAGTTCACTCCAACAACGTCGTACGGAGAATTATCTTCAGCATCCATAATTCTTGTGACCTGATAAAAAATTACATAATACGTTGTTGATCACTCAGAAAAAATTGAAGCATAAAAGAAAACTTTAAGTCGCAAAATATGTCATATATAATGAATTGAAGTCTAAATTTACCCATTTAATGTTTAGAACACTCTCATAATAGTAAACAATAATCATGAAATCGTGTGATATTGAAATTAAAAGAAAATACACAGCGGAAAACACTAAATCAGGTACCTCTTCAAAGCCTTCTGCTTCATTTGCTGATTCAGCTTCAGCGACCATGGCAGGTGGAGGAGGTCCAATAAGTAGTTCAGTATCGTCCTCCAATTCAGCTTCTCTAGAATTTCAGGTCAAGAAGAAAATACCGCATCACAATGAAGCAGAATGCACCTTTTTAACACAAAGTAGTGTAACTAAAGTGACCATTAAATCCAAAATGCTGCCAAAAAGTACCTAAGATCAGCTTGTGCTTCTGTTCGTTTTACTGCAGCAGCAAGTAACTCAGCTGATGGCATTTCAGGGCCAATCACCCTACAACAAAAAGCAAGTAAGACAAGATAGTGATAAATCAATTTTAAAATAAAAGGTATGCGATTGTTCAAATCAGCAGTTTAATTAATTCACTGTGAATCCTACCCACCCAACAAAGTGGAGAAGAAAAATTAAGCACATAAATCCCAAGTGGAACCTTTCTACAACTTATCTAATGACAGAACTAAGCTCTAAGTTTCTTAGCCACAGGACATGGCACAGCACAAGACTTCCTTTTCCCAAACCAGATCCCATATGTTTCTTAGCGTGAAGTTGTAATCTCCTCCCATTGGTATGAATTGCATAAATATGCTAACATGTCGAGTTGCCGCGTTACAAGCGTGGGTTTGTAATGTTATTCCTCAATAGAGAAAAAAAGAAAAAAACTCGTACTGATATTTAATATTTTATTCGTCTTTAAATAAATAACTTTCTAATCACTTTTTTTTTAAATATGTTATTTCCAATGTATTGGAAATTAAAATTAGTATTGATTGAACGTAATTAATAAAACGATTAATAGCAATTGACTAGAAACACAGTAATAGTTGTGTATTACTAAAATGCCTTCATCTCTCCTTTCTTCTCATAAGTAATAAGCCCTAATTGGTGTATGAGATCCAATTACATGGTGAGAAAACCAATTGCTCAGGCCAAGTGGATAAAATATGAACACCTTACTCGAATTGGTATGCAAAATAGGAAATAAAATCCGTAGAAAAGTTAGCCTCCCGATGAACATATAAAATTTTAGTTACCCTGTATTCTCTCTCTTTAAGTGTTAACGATCTCTGTTCATCATCTCTCTCTTTAAGTCTTAACGATCTCGGTTCTCTAAAATTGAAAAGGTCTCCGCCAATTTGCAGAGGCAAATTATTAAGCCAAAAATTGAACTTTACTCCAATTTTCAGCCAAAGTTTTAAACTTTCTAAAGTTACCTCCATGATGATTCTTAAATCTGCTATTAAAAAGGCTAGCTACTGTAATAGTCACCATGATTATTTCATGATTTCCATGAGTTTGACTAACTAAGGGAAACACCGCACCATATGTATCATGCATATGCCTATTAGTTTTGACTAACTAAAAGTCAACATCTTAAAAACCAAGCACAATCAACGGCTTTCCTGCTTTCCTTTTCTTTTTTTCTTTAATTTTATTATTTAATATATTTAAAGTAATTTGAAACTAAATTAAATTATGAAATCAATTTTAAATCACACCAATCCTAAAGAGTTGTTAAAGTTTATACTTACCCATAACTCAATAATACAAAAAATAATCTTCATAAATTAAGAATTGATCTTCAAAAACTTGCTCCTTCTTTACCATAATTTCATAATGAGTAGGAGAGCTCCACTTTTGATCTCAACGACTCTCTTTACTATAATGCTTGTTCTGCAAATAATATTTAAAAACTCGCATACATTAGTAGAGACATTAATATTTTATAATCATTAAAATGACACGTTGATCATTTTATTATCAATTTTCTATTATTTTTCTCAGCTCTTATTTTTTTTTTCCTTCCATATTTTACTTTCTCATCCTTTCTCTTTTAGCTTATTATTTATACACATAGTTTTATTATATTCAAAGATCAGTAAAATCATATTAAAAGTATTTCTATTATATTTTATGAACTTGTTATCTGACAAATATCATGGTTTTAGCTCCATTCTCATACCTTATGCTTTGTATGGGAACTAAAGTTCAAGAAGTAAAAGAGGAGAAGTTTAACTAGGGAAAGAAAAGGAAAGGAGAGGAAGGGAACTTGTAGAGAAATTCTCTTGTATGGCTACATCTTTTATACACAAGGAAAAAGGAAGGAAATTCTCTTTAAATTCCATCCCAAGCCTAAGCCCAAGCCCATAACTTTCTTTTTTAATTTAAGCTCAGTTTCTAATTTTCTTCCTTTTCCTCCCACTTTTGGGAGGAAATTTTTTGTGGGTCAGGGGGGAAGTTTTTACAATTTATTTACTCCCTATTCCCTTCCTTTCTCTTTGATTCCCTTGAGCAATTTTTTCCCATACAAGGTAAAGTTTAAAATTTTCCTTTCCCTTACTTTCCTTCCCCTCCTAATCCTTCATCCCATACAGAGGCTTAGAGTTTGCTCAAATAAAAGGAACCTGAAACTAAATGCTAATGCGGGTGTGAATAATTTCTGGTAATGTTGATTACAACAGGGAAACTTCAAGAGCATTACCAACTATCTCCAACAATGAAGCATTCTTTTAGTTTGCCTCACAGAACAGGAAGCATAAAGAAAAGGAAACTAAATGCAGATATAATTTCCTTCCTTTTAGATCCTAAACCTGAATACAGACCTTTTAGAAAAGGGCCATTTTTTTATAAGAATACAGAGGTTCAGCGTAAAACCAACAACGTAGCAATAAAAAAAAAGAGCAACTAATGCAGCTAAACTTCAAAGTTTACTCATCCAACATATTTCAACAAGACAATTCATAGGAATTTGGCAGAACGATCTGCACACAAGGAAAACAAAATCGAAAGATGTGGAGTCCAGCCAAACAACATTATTACCAGGATCCCACGGAGACAACCGGGAAAGTTTCAAACCTAAGTGTGCTGCTCCTACCAGTTTTTGTAAACAGAAAAATGACGTGTCATTAATGAAAGGCAAATTCTGTGATCTCAAAATATTTTATCATGAATACAATGAGACACTGGGAACCATCGTCTATAAGTTAGCTATGCAATCTCTAATAACTTTATCCATGCTTCCAAAATACTGTTCCTATGTAAAACCATGATATTTGTCATGACACATTCACACATTCACACATCCTATAATATGCCTGACAGACATCGAAGCGTGCACAAACTAAAACCAAAAGGGTGGAAGAGAGTTCAAAAAGTTACAAATAAGATCAAATGTATGTGCATGTAAATAACATAGAAATACAGCTTTTTCATCCCAAGAAGAAACAGGAGAATTTGTAAATTACTGATTATTATACCAGACAAGACAAGATAGTAAAGCATATGAAACAAATATTCAAGCCACAAGAGTTATTATAAGAAAAAACACATAATTTTTCTTGCCTTTGCCTTTGCCTCTAGCGACCAGACCCCAACCAGCCAAAGAGAAGATCACAAACTGAAAAAACAAAAAACAGAACACTGACTAAAACACTCGATATCATTTCCATTACCAAGAAAATAGACTGCCATCATATTCATGTACATCAACAAGATCACATAACTTTGACCAAAAAACTTGCACGAAACATGTTTCAACCTTCAATAATGAGGATATGTTGAATCATTTTCCAGTTCCCAAATCTCAATAGATTAGAAACTCAACACTTAATTAGTTGCAGATTAATAATTTTGATTCTTTACCACTTGTTAAGGAAATACAAAATGAAAATTGGGGAAAGTAAGACTCACATGTTCTTCCTTCCAGTACGATGGGTTCAAAGTATCCTGCCAGCAGTTTATCTTCGAGGCCTATGATGATTTGCAATCACATACCAGAAACACATACTACATGAACATATGACAAGTCCAGATCTTTTAGAACCAAACAGAGGCTAAGACTGAAATTCCAAAAGGTAAAGAGGAAAATCTAAGAAATTCATGAGTATCCATTATACTCAAAATAAAAAAGAAAAAAAGAACCTAAAAACGCACCTATAATCAAAACTCAATCTCCTTTGGCTTAGTATAACCATCATACTCCAATTTCACACCCAAACCTGCGTGTCCAAGTCTTCCTTTTTCCTTCCATGTGTGTTTGTTTTTGTTGTTGATTGAATTAATAAACTCATTAGCTAGATTTTCCATTTCGTATATTATTCGGTTCATTAAATTTTGCCGGATCATATCACCAAGGGAGTTCACAATCAATAACGGCTCAAATTATGAGACTATGCATCCCATTATTGTTTCGAAACCTAGCTGCCAACTGTTTATAAAGATATGATGTTCGTAATTCAACATAATCGAGTTTGATTCCAATCCAGCATGAGAGAACATAATAACAGTATGACCTTACCAACTCAACTTCAAAAAAAGATGTTACCAGTTGCTGATGAATAAAATTTCAGAATTACAACCCACTAACCACTTTAGAGGGGATTAAGTAAAAAGGAAAGAGCGGTGAAACAAAACGATTTTTATACTCTGAAACTTAATCGGAGTCGAAGGAAAGTTGGGCACGGTCATCAACTGCACTAACCATTTTTGATAGGGATTCTTCCATGTCCTCTAGTTCCTCCTTCCCAAAACCCCAGCTTTTAACTAATTCAATCCCCGATGCTCCTCTCTGAATAGCAAACCTGCGGAGATTTCCCAGTCTAGTTTCCAAGAATGGCAAGATAGCACTGCTAGAACGCAGTCTAGTTGCCATCGGAATAGAATGAACGTCAAGTGATCCCCTTGATGACAGATCGGAAATTGGGCTATTCAAGAGCTCACCATGTTGGCCAACTAAGTTCCCAAAGATTTTAGGAAATGGTAACGGTATTGGCAGAGGGCAGAGAGACACTGACAGATGGCAAAACTTAGGTTTCATGATAGTATGTGCATAAGCAGCATTAATACTATCCGTCACTTCTGAAATTGAAGCATTTTGGCCTCCTACAGTAAGGAAACAGAGGATTAGCTTTTAGGAGCATAATATGCATGCGTACGACCACCACTGTAAGTCACTAGAAGTCCATACATTACTTTCTGAGAGCTGATTAAAAAACAAGCACAGGAAAGCTAACAATCATTTCAAAACTTTCTTAATTATTCTCTGCGCTAGAATCTTAACCCAATATAGGTTCAGGAAACTTGTGCATATATATCAAGCTCTTCGACAACTAGAAGCCATTCCACCACTACAATATTATGGCAATTCTGTGATATGAAATACCATAGTTGAATATAAAACATAACTTAAGTAGGATATTACCCGTATCATTTAATATTGTATCAACCAAAAAAATAAATCATCTAATGTGCTTGAAGACAGTAAAAAAGTATATATTAGAAAGCAAAGGCAACACGGGCTAAGGAAACAAGAAGTTAAAAACATCTACTCCAATATATGCACAAATAAAAATGAGTACCTGATCCAAGGGTTCCATGAACAGTCATGGATTCTGTTGCCTGCAAATCGTCTACATCTTCTGCTACCTCTGGTGTCAACGGCTGCAATTTCCTCACAAGAGATTGCTCAAACTATTCCCCTGAATTTACAATCCTTAGTAATTAGCAGCATGCAATGACAACAAAAGGGCTTGAGATGGGGAAAAAAAGGAAAAGACAATCTGTCAAATACCAAATATAGAGGGTGCTGGCATTGCAACATCTAGAGTGGCCACCATATTAGATCTACCGTGCCTTGCTAACATGTCTATAACTTCATGAACAACAACAGCACCAGAGGCATAATATGAATCTGCAGTTGGTCCCAAAGATTCCATTCTGAAAGGAAGACTAATAGAGTGTAGAGCAGCAGCATAAATGGCGCTGCAGTGGTAAGGCTTCTGATCTTCAATGCTAAGGAATGAGGCAGCTTTACCTTGAACATAGGAGGGAAATGAAAGTATTAAAATAATGGAAGAGATTGTGGAAAGTGATGCAATTACCTATTAATCATGCATACAGGAAAACAAAAGTATGTGAAACACATGCAAAATGGCAAAGCTAATTCATCTGCAGATTATGCTTAAATTTCAAGATGCAAACTGTCCTTGAGAAACAGGAATTCTAGAGATAATTTGAACAGAACTCTACTTACTTGTACTCAAGAAGGGTAGCCCAACTGGCACTATCAATTTACAGAAGGAAGATAATCTTGAAAAAGAAACCGCGTCATGAATACCCCGGGAAACAGTTTGCTTCTTGCTTCTTGCTTCTTGCTTCTTGCATTAGTGTGAAAACCAGGGCCCCTCACAGAATAGAGCAAAACTGGTGTACTCGTATACTCATCAGCAACATTCTCCAAGAAATCTGCAGCTAGAGCAGAAAAGCCTCCTGAGCCATCAACAATGAATTGGATACCCTGTCACAATAACAATACATCAGTATCGTAGGAAAAGTGATGTATATACTCTTTCACAGAATTCTCATAGTAACGATTTGTTTCCTATAACTGCATGCTTGAATAAGTGTAATCATCTAACTACAGTAGTAAAATGCAAATCTTGTCAACCATTTCAAAAGTCCAATAGAGACATAACAAAGTCTATCAATGAAATCAGAGCCAAACAGATTTACGAAATGTCAAAATACCTGAATGTGGTCACACTCTTCCACAAAAAAACGAAGCCTCTCACTCATTTCTTCCCCTCTTAAACCACCAGAAAACATATCCCTTCCATTTCCATAACTATTCAATTCCTCATCACCCCACAATCCACTCACTTCATAGACACTTTGGGGATGGTAATGAACTTTAGAGAAATCTGTCCAATACTGAACCTCATTTTCCAAAGACTCAACTATATCATCATCCTGTATTCCCTTATGACTATCCCTTCGCCCGTTGCTTACACCACTTCCAAGTGTAAAACTTTCCTCTTCTGCATACAAACTTTGAAGGAACAAATTCCTCCTCCTAGGCTCGGATGCAACTGTAGCCACATTCCCCATCCTGCACATTATCCCAAACTCGTTTACTCAGTTACGGTAACTCACCACAACAAATATAACAAAAGAACACATTCACACAACCAAAATAATAAACACAATCCTCACCAATTGGCATCATTTGACGAAGCTGATGGTTGCTCATTATACAACGAACCATGTGAGCTCATACATCCAAGAGAACCTGTCAGTCATTCAAAAGAATTCGATCACAACCAAACATGCTAAAACCGTAATTCATCTTTCACTCATAAATTCCACAAAATGGCTTACCTTGAGAGCCAATGGTAACTACACGCGGTGTATAAGTAAGCACATCCTACAAACAAACAAATAAGAGAATTACAAGTCAGAACACTTCAACCAAGTTCGGATTGATATAAAACAGGACCAGGAGGACCTACCTGCTGCGTCTCACCGGTGCGGTACAATGTGTCCATGTTGAGGTAGTTCTGTTGATTCTTGAAGATGGGATCAGCATTAGGATCCGCAGCCAAGCCGAGCAACTCATCCTTCAAAACAAAGAAAAAGGAAAAAATACGGAGTTTATTTATTTTCACTTGAAATGTGAATGAGAAATATTAAGGCGATTACATGGTTTGGACTACCTGGAAGTTCCAGAAATGAGAGCCGACGAAGTTCGCGAAGGATCCAACTTGAACGGTAGCGAGCTCTCATCGGAACAATGGCGGGTCAGTAGGGAGTTGAGCTGGAGAGGAATGCTAGAAGAAGCTGAAAGAAGGAGTGAACTGCGAAGCGAGGGAAATTGAGAGATTTACGACGAAGACGAGGGAGAGAGGGCTCCGGTCCGCTGCACAGATGTGTCTCCGGCGAGAGGGGGAGAGAGCGGCACAGCTGCATTGCCGGCGATTTCGATTCGAGGACGACCGGACGAGGAGCTCAGCTGCTGTGTTTTAGGGTTCTTCGAAAAGGAATTTTGATTTTGATTTCAATCGATTTCCTTGATTACCTTTTCCTTGATTCCAGTAACAAAGTTGAAATTTTATTTGAGTTTTCATTGCATAACAAGAATACGATTCAACCTATAGTACATTAGGTGAAAAAGAACACCCTGTTTTCAAGAGTTCTTTGGTCTAAAGGAATAGATCGGAATAAATAGGGACGCACTAATTAGAATCAGTTCCAATCAAGAAAGCAAAGACAAAATTTCAATTTCAATCACAATCACAATTTCAAGGACGCAATCAGGGGCAAGTAGGGGTGTACACAGGCCGGTTTGGTCCGATTTTGGGAGAAAATCGGACCAAACCAATGATCGGTTCTAACTAACATAGAACCGAACTGAACCATTACTTCCCAGTACAGTTCAGTTCGGTTCCAATTATTAGAACCCTTACGGATCGGGTACGGGTCAGAACTGGTTCATGGGCCCATGACCCAATGCATCAAAAAATCACCGAAAATCCATTTTTTTCTATTTTAACACCGCTACCTACTGCCATAACCAAATAAATCCAACAAATGGACTTCACCATAACCAAATTTCGACCAGTTTCTCTTAGCAAATCCAGTCATCTAATCACAGAAACAAGCAGAAACAGACCAAACCAAACCCAGAGACATAAGAATTCAACAAATGGATGTGTGATTTAATCCTTCAAATCGAAGAAAGAAGCATGCTTTCAGCTTTATAACATTGTTTTAACTAAAACCCATTTAAGAAAAACAAAGAAATGCACCGCATTCAATTGACACGATGACTAAAAAACAAAAATTCTGAAAAACAAAGAAATGCACCGCATCCAATTCAGCTTCTCTGGAATTTCAGGTCAAGAAGAAAATACCGCATCACAATGAAGCAGAATGCACCTTTTTAACACAAAGTAGTGTAACTAAAGTGACCATTAAATCCAAAATGCTGCCAAAAAGTACCTAAGATCAGTTTGTGCTTCTGTTAGTTTTACTGCAGCAGCAAGTAACTCAGCTGATGGCATTTCAGGGCCAATCACCCTACAACAAAAAGCAAGACAAGAGTGATAAATCAATTTTAAAATAAAAGGTATGCGATTGTTTAAATCAGCAGTTTAATTAATTCATTGTGAATCCTGCCCACCCAACAAAGTGGAGAAGAAAAATTAAGCACATAAATCCCAAGTGGAACCTTTCTACAACTTATCTAATGACAGAACTAAGGTCTAAGTTTCTTAGCCACAGGACATGGCACAGCACAAGACTTCCTTTTCCCAAACCAGATCCCATATGTTTCTTAGCGTGAAGTTGTAATCTCCTCCCATTGGTATGAATTGCATAAATATGCTAACGTGTCGAGTTGCCGCGTTACAAGCGTGGGTTTGTAATGTTATTCCTCAATAGAGAAAAAAAGAAAAAAACTCGTACTAGTGCTGATATTTAATATTTTATTCGTCTTTAAATAAATAACTTTCTAATCACTTTTTTTTTATAAATATGTCGTTTTTAATATTTCCAATGTATTGGAAATTAAAATTAGTATTGATTGAACGTAATTAATAAAACGATTAATAGCAATTAACTAGAAACACTTCAATAGAGATAGTAATAGTTGTGTCTTACTAACAAGCAGAAACAGACCAAACCAAACCCAGAGACATAAGAATTCAACAAATGGATGTGTGATTGAATCCTTCAAATCGAAGAAAGAAGCATGCTTTCAGCTTTATAACATTGTTTTAACTAAAACCCATTTAAGAAAAACAAAGAAATGCACCGCATTCAATTGACACGATTACTAAAAAACAAAAATTCTGAAGTAAAGAGTTTTTCTAAAAAGCACCCAATTTAAAACTGAAAAGGAATCACAGATTCAATAAACAAGAAAACGTGAACCCATATATATACAGAGGCAACAAGAAAGAAAAGGTCAAATTCTTTTCATCACTCTAAAACAGAGAAGCCAAACCAGAAAAATAAGATTTGCTGAACTGTAAAGAGGAATAAAATTTGTCCAAACCATAAAAATAAAGAAAGAAAGAAACTGAATTGCTTTGGATAACAACAGCTTCTATTTGGACGCAGCTGAGTAGTTTCTGATTTCTAGAAAAGCTGATTTGTTTGTTACAAAATGAAAACAAAGGGGGAACTATAAACTGCCAAAATAATACTATGTTTTCTTCAGTCAAAAATTCTATTTTGCTACCAATAATGTGTACACAAATAATTTTATGAGGACTTGCTGCTCTGGGATCACATTTCTATTTGTATTTCCTATCCAGCCACATCAACACACAAGCAAAGGAAGACAGGACCACATTCATTATCAAATCAAACAGAGGACACAAAATCAATAGGAAAGCCAAAGGAGGCATATTTCATTCCACTTGGCTTGCAACTTTACGACATGGTTAAGTGGCCAAATGAAGACCGGGAAAGACAAGGCGCGGTGAAGAGATACACCACGAAAATTAGTGAAGAGAAAGCAACACGAAAAGAATTAAGGAAACAGGGAGTTTATGACAGCAAAATGTCACGAGTTAAAATGAAGTCATGAAGCAGAAAATAATACATCTGTCAAGCTCCATAGCATGATTCTGGTTTTCGTGGAGAAGTGAAGTTTTGATGGAGATGAAATTAAAAACAGAAGTAATTGAAAAGGCTATGGAACCAAAAGATTATTGAAATTGCAAAAGGAGAAAAAGAAAAATAGATTAGGAAACAAATAAATAAGTTGTAGTGATAACAAAACGAAGTAAAATATGAATGCAGGTTTTAAGTTTTTGCTTTCCAGTAACAAAGTTGAAATTTTATTTGAATTTTCATTGCATAACAAGAATACGATTCAAGGAATTAAACCTACAGTACATTAGGTGGAAAAGAACACCCTGTTTTCAAGAGTTCTTTGGTCTAAAGGAATAGATCAGAATAAATCGGGACGCACTAATTAGAATCAGTTCCAATCAAGAAAGCAAAGACAAAATTTCAATTTCAATCACAATAACAATCACAATCACAATCACAATCACAATCACAATCACAATCACAATCACAATCACAAGGACGCAATCAGTGGCAAGTAGGGGTGTACACGGCCGGTTTGGTCTGGTTTTGGGAGAAAACCAGACCAAACCGGAAATGATCGGTTCTAACTACCATAGAACCGAACTGTTACTTCCTGGTACAGTTCGGTTTGGTTCCAATTATTCGAACCCTTACGGATCAGGTACGGGTCAGAACCGGTTCTTCAATTTGAGCTGGTTCATGGGCCAATGACCCAATGCATAAAAAATCACCGAAAATCCATTTTTTTTCTATTTTAACACAGCTACCACTGCCATAACCAAATAAATCCAACAAATGGACTTCACCATAACCAAATACCGACCAGTTTCTCTTAGCAAATCCAGTCATCTAATAACAGAAACAAGCAGAAACATACCAAACCAAACCCAGAGACATAAGAATTCAACAAATGGATGTGTGATTGAATCCTTCAAATCGAAGAAAGAAGCATGCTTTATGCTTTGAAACATTGTTTTAACTAAAACCCATATAAGAAAAACAAAGAAATGCACCGCATTCAATTGACACGATTACTAAAAAACAAAAATTCTGAAGTAAAGAGCTTTTCTAAAAAGCACCCAATTCAAAGCTGAAAAGGAATCACAGGTTCAACAAACAAGAAAACGTGAACCCATATATATACAGAGGCAACAAGAAAGAAAAGGTCAAATTCTTTTCATCACTCTAAAACAGAGAAGCCAAACCAGAAAAATAAGATTTGCTGAACTGTAAAGAGGAATAAGATTTGTCCAAACCATAAAAATAAAGAAAGAAAGAAACTGAATTGCTTTGGATAACAACAGCTTCTATTTGGACGCAGCTGAGTAGTTTCTGATTTCTAGAAAAGCTGATTTGTTTGTTACAAAATGAAAACAAAGGGGGAACTATAAACTGCCAAAATAATACTATGTTTTCTTCAGTCAAAATTTCTATTTTGCTACCAATAATGTGTACACAAATAATTTTATGAGGACTTGCTGCTCTGGGATCACATTTCTATTTGTATTTCCTATCCAGCCACATCAACACACAAGCAAAGGAAGACAGGACCACATTCATTATCAAATCAAACAGAGGACACAAAATCAATAGGAAAGCCAAAGGAGGCATATTTCATTCCACTTGGCTTGCAACTTTACGACATGGTTAAGTGCCCAAATGAAGACCGGGAAAGACAAGGCGCAGTGAAGAGATACACCTGAGTTAACACTTTTAACAAACATGTAAAATGCATTAGGAAAACGTAATCAAAACAGGAAAAGATAGAAATTAGAGTGAACAATTGGCATAAACTAAAACGAAACTTCACTGCAATTAGATGATGGAACCAAACAAATCAAAACTCTAATCTAACAGACATCTAATATCAATTATCAAGATTGCAATTAGATAACGGATTAATTAACAAACAAATCAAGACAATTAGATAACGGATTAATTAACAAACAATTAGATAACGGATTAATGATTTAGGTCAGGCACAGCATTTAAATTAATTGCAATTAGATAACGGATTAATTAACAAACAATTAGATAATGGATTAATGATCAAGTTAGGATGGGTATTTGTGTAGTAACCTTGAAGAAGAGGTAGAAATGGACGAGTGACGAGGAGGAGGTCAGGCACGGCGCTGCTGCTGGACGAGGAGGAGGGACGGTGACGACGACGGTGACAGTGATAGTGTGGCAGTGGCACGGCGTCGGCGCTGCTGGAGGAGGAGGTCAGAGAGAGGTGGAGTGTGGTGTGGCTGGCTGCGCTGCTCGCTGAAGTGAAGAACGAAGAAACGAAAGAAGGGAAAAATGGAGGAGGAGCAGCGGCTGCTATGGAGGAGAAGAGGAATGAAAACCTAGATTTCGTAAGAGATGATGAAGAAGGAGGAGATGATGAAGAAGGAGGTTGGGTGGCATTTTCGTAAATTTCAGATGATGGCAAACTTGTAATTAGGTGACGCGGCACAATGTGAGAGTGACGTGTCCTCTTGTCTCCTCCTCTTGTTTCATCCTCTTCTTTAGCATTACTCATAATCTGTAAACAAAAGATCAAATCACATTCATAGAAAAAACCAGATAATTGAGACGAACAAGCACAAACTTGAAAAGGTATCCAATCAACTATTCTTATGCTATTGGATTCACTAGTTGTGGTCATTGTTGTGTCACCAGCGAGGAATCGATTCGAGAGAGTGAGAGAGACGAAGACGAGGGGGAGAGAGCTCCGGTCCACTGCACAGCTGCGTCGCTGGCGATTTCGATTCGAGTACGACTGGACGACGAGCTGAGTTGCTGTTTTTTAGGGTTCTTCGAAAAGGAATTTTGATTTTGATTTCGATTTCAACCGAGACTTTTTCCTTGATTCCAGTTGTGGAACGAAACAGAGACTTGAGTTAGAGACTAAAAAACGGCATGCCAGGAAGTGAATGGACGCCGTTTTGAGTCTGTTGTTTCCCCCACTTTTTTGTCAATTTCAAGCTTTTATTTATCTATTTATAAGTTTATAAGTATATCGATCGTGATATAATCTTATGATAGCATTAATCTATTTTGGATTCGATTTTTTTTATGCGTACTATATATTTATTAAACGTCTTATCTTTGGACTTTCTATATATTACTATTTATTATTTATTAATATTTACACAAGACATCTTGATAAATAATAGATATTTTATGACATAAGCACTTTCGAATAAACACCCTCTTACTAAAGACTAGAGATACATGAGTGTCAATTTTACCAAAACAAACCTTAATTCTAAAATTATGTTTAGACTTGTTTGATCGCTCATTAACTAGCGAGTTATCATTTTAATTTTGAGTATTTTTTTTTTAGTATTTCCACATCAAACATGTATATAAATAAAAAATTCTGTCATATTTTTATTTATTTATTTTCCACATCAATAATTGTTAAGGACTCTTAAGGAGCAGTTAAACGTAGCAAAATTAGCAAATATACGATTTCAAATTGATTTCAAATTGAACAATAATGAAACGTGTGGTATGTGATTAGAACATTAGATACAGAGAAACACGGGTGAGTTTATTGTTTTTTCCTATTCATTCCCATCCTATATCATCCCCGTGGGCCATCAGGATTTATGCTTACAGAAGTTGCAAACAACTTAAATATATTTTAGCCATACCGCATTATCGATGCAAAACACTGTTGCCTTGACCACAACTGAAATATTTAATGTCTATGGCATATTGGTAGAGACAGGGATGGGGAAACTCGCTCTGATGAAACTGTCATGTAAAACCTACCCACTGGGGGCATGAACCAGAAATGGAGGAAGTGATGCTTCAAAATAGCCAAGAGCTCACTTCCCTGGTTCACCTCTTCTAAGGACACACCACCAAGCTTTCTCACAGCTTCAACAAGCTGTCCCCTAAGTCTCTGCGAGAATAAGCAACCACCCGCAGCAATGCATTCCCTGTAAAGTGGCAAATAAGCAACTGCTACCCTTAAAGGGCCTGGCAGATCTCTTAAGCATATAGGAGATCCCCCCCAATTCAAAATCCTCACCAGATTCATGTAATGCTCATGTCCTTGCTTTAATCCATCCAAGAATGCTGCCTCTGACCAATGCTCACCAAGAAAAGCTCTTTGTTCAGGGGCAACAGCCTCATCATTAGACCTAGCAATGCTGTCTGCAATAGCATATGTAGCAGCAGGATCACCTAAGAAATCAGAACAGAGGAGAAATGCCACACCGTCAAGAGACCCACCACTTCGTTCGCCAGCAGCCTTGAGAATTTCAATGCTGAGGGCTGCAAGAACATGCTGAGGTACATGGGGGAGGAGATATGCAGCAACGTGAACTTGGCTACTGGAGGTCGCAGCTGTAAGGGCAAGGCAGAGTTCCATGTCACGACAACCTCGTTTCACAAACCATTGGACAACCTGCATGCAGCCCCTTTCGGCTGTTCTCATCAAAGGGCCCAAGAAAGCTATGGCATTGCCCTCTTCCACCAGACATTCCATTGTACCAATTTTGCAGTAGTGTGAAGCAAAACCTAGGGCCAGATCAACATCAACATCCAAGCTATTCCTATGAGCAATCTAAACAGGCATTTCACATCAGATGGGCAAAGAATGATAAGAGTTGAATCCCAGAGATGCATAAAAAAAAATCCAAACACAGCACACAGGAAAAGTGAGAAAATGAGGCATGCTTTGGCAGGATGAGAAGTTAAACAAAAGATGGATCGTCCAGAAGTAGGGAAAATGAAAATATTAGCTAGACAAAATAGTGATGTTACACCTACTTTTGTGCACAAAAAATAACAATAAAGCCAATATGCCTTGTATAATGACAATAATCCTAGTTCCATTAAATACATATATATATATATATATAACTTAGTAAACCCAAAACAGCATAATTCAAACTATAAGCTGTTGATAATTCTTTTCCAAAACTTTTTCACAAAAATTAAAATTACGGATATTGAAGTTGTAGCAGAGCATTGCCAGCTCACTTTTTGCCTCACTATGGGAACCAAATGGCTCCTTAAGTGAAAATAAAAAGTAAAAATAAAAAACCACGTCTCAAACAGTGTTGTCAAAGGCACGCGCCTGGTGCGCCTAGGCGCTTTTTCCAGGCGCAGCGCAGCCTCAGCACCTTGGTTCCTCACCAGGCACAGCATTTTCACCAGGTGCGCGCCTATGTGCGCCTGATGTGATTTTTTTACTGCCCAGGCGCCAAAGGAGCAACAAAGGTTTTTCCCCCCTGAAATCTCGGTTAATTAACACACTTTAATTATTCACAGCTGTAATTTACAGCTGCACAGGAACAATACTCTATTTGCTATTCTACTGATATCTTTATGCATCAAGATTATTTTGTTATCAAAAAACACTCATCTGTACTATGTTCTTTCAAAATTATTACAAACCTGGCTTCATTTTCTTTTGGATGCTGCTGCCATGGTTTTTTGATTTTCACATGCTACTCTGCTCAGCTGGGCATTATGCTAACATTTCTGAATGGTTTACTTCTATGTTCTGGGGTCTGCAATTACTTCCGTTTTTAGCAAGTTCTGCTACTATGTACTCTCCTCTTTACTCAATTCAATAGATTTCCTTTCAAAGAAAAAAACACCCCCCTCTCGACTCAGAGTACTAGTGATAAAACTTTCCCACCCTATTATTGCTAAAACAAAAGAAAGAAAAAACCTCACCCACGCGCACTGCCCTCTATTATCTTGTTTACCAAACTGATGGCAAGTAATTATGTTTCCCTTAATTTGTCTAGGGAGACTATTAGAAAAATGAGAATGGAAAAGAAAAAGACAAAACTGTTTTTCTGAAACTGAACCCACCCTAAGCTTTTCAAAATACACGAGAGGAATGGAATAAACGCTATCACCTTGCAACAATTCTTATTTTTCTTTACCTGCAATAAGATGCGCACGAGTTCAGTACTCCCAAAACGAGAGGCCTCGGGGAAACACTGGTTGACATTGTCTGCACCTCCTTCGACCAACATACCCAGAAATCCCTGGATTGCAGTAGCTAATATCCCAGATGCCCAACCAGGATCAAACGAAACTAGAGAATAGAGTAAGGGGAAAACAAGCTGCATCAAAGGCCTCAGTGAAATCCTTCCCTGTTAGCTGACTACCAGCAAGATCTAAAAATGTCTTGAATGCAGACAACTGCAGTTGAATCTCAACAGCGGAGCTATGATTAACCCTATCTATATTACCCTGGCAACGAGAGTGAAAGCCAATGCACTTCAGAGCCCGTTCTGTAAACTTTTGAACCTTCGCACCAGCTTCTGCTTTCAAAACCTCATCTCCATTGCACTCCTGAAGACGCTCGTGCAACCTGATCAAGATGCAATCACACAAAAAGAAGTCACATTAATGAAAACCACAGTCAGCAGCCAGTATGCAAACTGTCGGCAACTAGCCACCAAAGTTCTAAAGTTTTAAGAAGAAAGAGGAGAGGGAGCCCTGTACTGAGTGATGCAGTTATCTTAGCTAATTTAAAATCCTTCTCACAGCACAATGTTAGTGCTTCCGCGAAGACAAAAATTCCTTGCTTTTCATCTCTTTTATATAAACTTGAAATCAAGTTCTGAAGTTCCCCATTCGGTTCATCCTGGTCACATGTTGCCACATGCTTGCATGACCATTGAAATTTGAAGGTTAAACAAATAATGAACTGTTAATAGTAAAAAGATGATAAAACGCAAGCACCCTATAAGTAGTGGTGCAACCTTTGAAATAGTGGAAACCTAAATGCGTTCGCCTAGAAATTTGTAATCATTTTAAAACATTTAGTTTCATTTTGGAAAATGAGAAGAAATAACTAAACATTAACAATTAGGTTAACAATTAGGTTAATGTCGGTCTATAAATAGCCAAGTAGGCCAAGCATGCAAATACAAACAAGACTACAAAGATTGACATACAGTCTTGGCACATAGAGAGTAATTTGTGCGAAAATGTATCCTATGTTTTAAGGCAATAGAAGTTTTAGAGAATGCTGCTATAAATGCACCCCTACATAATCCATTATATTGAGCATGTGCACATCTGTATGCCTGTTACAACAATGTGCAAGAAATCCTGCATCTGTTGATGGATATAGACACCACGTGCCGAGGGATAAAATTTTACACCTTCACTACCAAAGATGATAGGCAAGTGCCAGGGGATAAATAATGTGAAAAATACCTCTGAAGAACTTGAAAATCAGACAACAAGAAAATACCTTGAATGGACCAGATAATATAGGATTTCGCCTATTCATGATCACACATGCATATGTACATATACTAGATATCCGTGTACACATTAGCATACAATACCACGCAAGCATGCACCATGACACAAAAATATTTAAACTAACACAGTTGGGAAATTAAGCACTTATTTGTACCATCCACAGACTTCTTTTTCTTAGTGTACCTTTGGGGCATTACGGTTACTGTGTCAGCAAGACTCATTGTTCGGCTCTGGCAGGCAGACACGCATGAAGCAAGAAATGAAGTTCTAAGAGCAACTCTAGTGAAATAAGCACCGCTGGCATTGATCTTCTTAATTAATGCGGTTATCCCAACAAGCTCCTGCTGTGTGGTCAAAAACCAGATGGAATCCAGAGTGAAGCACAAGGCATCATTAAGCGTCTGTGAGTCTGCCAATAATATCAAATTCTCAGAGAGCTGCCAATCATGTGAACTAACTGCACCCTGAAATGACCGCCCCAATTCGATTCTATCTTGCCTACTCAGTCTCCTCTCCTGCCCAATATCCTCCTTGCCAATCTCAGAATATGGCACAGCCATTTGCGATTTTAGTTTTTTTGTGCTACAGCTACAAACACCGGACCTCCTTGAATTGTTACTGGCAAGAGGTGATTCCCTTGAGAACAGCACATTGCTCCCCTCACCTTTTTCTGAAGTAAAACACTCAATTTCATTGCCTTCAGTTTCCATTTCAGCACCAAATGTGTCTGGAGGGTTAACATCATCTACCATACGCATATCAGTCCCCTCACCAAATACTCTCTCCTTTTCCATTGTTTTCTCTGTATATAATTGCCACACAATACACGACAACCAGAAAGAAAACAAACAACTGAAAGAGATATCAATTGAGCAAACAGTCGACTCTTTCTAGAAAAAAATGTCCCACGGGATTCGTTTGTTTGAAAATCCCAAACCCATCCAAACAAATCCAACAGTGGCCCAAAAACCTGCAATTCCGACCTTTTAAACTAACAGCTCAGTAAGCTCCTAACCAATTAAAGGTAACATGAAGAAGCAAACAGAGATAAAGCCCAATTTATCTTTTCCCAAAAGAAAAGTTAGTACGTTATTGACAGAGAAAAGAAGAAGCGGGTATGCCACAAGCGATCTGAATCTAAAGTGAACGAAGAAAAGAAGCAAGCCCACCGTCACTTAGCGTCAAAAGACCGGAGAGTCACATGAGTGGACAACCCTAGAACTTTTATCAACCAATCATAGATCCCTGTAACATAAATCCATTTACATGAATCAAATACCAAATTCATACGAAATTTAACTCTCAGTTAAAAGGGAAAAACAGGAACAGAGCTCAGTAACCCAAAAAAAAACACAAATGTTTAAAAAAGAAGGAGAAGAGAAAGAAGGCAGAGATGAAGAGAGAGAGAGGGAGAGATTTGAGATACAGCGCAGGTTTACCTGACTAAATGCTAAATACAGAGATGGTGGTGACTGGTGAGAGAAAGCGAGAGAGGAAAAAAACTGCGTTTGTCAGCCTCTGCTTTATTACTACTCTCAGAGATTTTTGGTCTGTTTAGGTTTCAAAAAAAGAAAGAACTGTTGAATGTTGACTGAATAATTTCATGCTGAACTGAAACTACAACTGTTTATTTTCTTTAGTAAATTATGTAAGAAAATCTTCAAATTTACAAAAATTTCATTCAATGTTTTTTTTAGATCTACAGTACACCATCAGATGAAGAATTACAGGTTTCATCCATTTTAGCCCAACTTAAATGGAAAAAGTCACAGTTCAGTCTACTACTACAAATTACCATTGCTTGATGTAAATGAAATGCCAAGCAATAAAAAATGAAAACTTGTGGCTGAATATTAAATCACCTCTTTCTTAATGTTCTCCAGCATACTCTCGATGGAAACCATGCTGACGGATGAGCTTCAAAGCAGTCTGTCCTCCAATTCCTGCACACAAGTTTAAAAATGGCAACAATTACTGAATCATCAAACTTCCAGACCAACTATCAAACAACAGTAGTAATAGATTTGATTACAAGTGTTTTGAGTACCTCCAATGCTGTTACAGTAAATCATATCCAAGAGAAGATGCATAGGTCAATGAACTGATCCATAGTAAGGTTCGGTTCCTCTAGGATCTGCAATAAAACTGTCAGAATTGCAGCTTAAACTTAAAAGAAATTACAATAGTTTTCCTTGTTCCCGCACCTTTGCAACTTCAAACTCCATGACCGGTATTTTTCTTGAGCTTGGATCCATCAAATGACGAAGAAATCTTGGAGCTCCAAAGGTTAGTGAATCCATGTCTTCCGAAGCCACTGCATAGACCTGAAACACACAGAACTCTGGAAAGTGATAAGGAAGCCACTCACTACTTAATTGAGGATATTATATTGACAAGCAAAAAGATACATGCTTTCCTGATTTGCAAACCGCAGCACATTGCGCCTCAGCTTCAGATGGTGCATTTAGAAACATTAATTTTGTGAAGCACTAATACATGCTTGTCACTAAAGGGATATCGTATATAACTAACTCTTCAAGAGAGTTACCAATGCATTTATAAACAGAAAAAAAATAGAACAAGATTACAAAGCACTCAAAAACTACACTAATGCACTTAAAACAAGTTACGACAATGCACGTCAAAAGCACTAGCAACAACACTTATAAGTCATGCAACCTCACCTCATGACAGGCACTCCCATGAGGTTGAGAAGTCTTTTCAGTCATCATTATGTTGCTTTGTCACCTGTTAAAGTAGAGAATATATGCCATCTCAGTCTCCAAACCTTTGTTAGAGGATGCATGTGTAAATTGCTCATATAACTTGTTCATTACACGGGTGCAAAAGTAAATATTAGAGGCAAAAAGCATAACATACAACTTACCTTCACTGTTCGTTTACTGAATTTCTCAATGTCTTCCTGATTGCCAATCTGAAATAGCAAAGCATTACTTACGAAATGATCTTAAAAATAGTGGAGAAATAGCAAAGCTAATGTGCATAAAGCATGTAGACAGACATACATGCTCCAAACTCAGAGCTTTAAACAAACTAGTCAATTGTTTGAGTCTTCTTTCCTGAATGGATAAAGAAAAAGGAACGTACTTACACAATAATGCCAATGATGGAAAAAACAGTTTGAAAATCAAAGATCACTTCTAAGTCAACAATCAAGGACTTGCATACACATGCCACATCTTTTAATGGGGTGAGGATGATAATATAAGAATATGAAACTTATAATCAAAAGAAAAGTAACAGCATGACAGTCATATATGAAAACAACCCTAAACCCTAAAAACTTTTACAATTTTATATTTGCATTTTCGGGTGCATCAGCTTCAATTGTTGACAGTTTAAATCCAAAAATTGCACTTGCATTTTAATTGATTGACTCATTTGACACTTTTATTTTTTTTTTGGTTTAAAAAATATTTGCACTTCAAATATGACACATTTGGCACTCGTCACTCACGTCGTCCGCCCTCCACCGTTAACTGCTGAAGTGCAGCCACTTCAGCAGTTAACGGTTGAGATGACACATCATCACACTTCAGCAGTTAACGGTTGAGATGACACGCCATCATGTTGATGACGTGACATGCCACGTCAGCATATGTTAATTAAATTTTCTTTTTCTTTTTCTTTCTTTTTTCTCTCTCTTCTTCTTCCACGGCAACCGGCAACCAGCCACCAACCCCACTCCTATCCTCCTCCCAATCAATTAAAATCAATTAATCAACAACCACTATTTTATTCATTGATCAATTGCTCAAAAATGGACCAATCCGGATTGCAACATTGAAAGTAATGGGATTTATTCAGACCGAATCCAAAGGAAAACTAACTAACTAACTGGGATAAGGATAAAGAGTGAAAATTCTACAAACTGCAAACTCATAAATTGACATTTCCAGAATCCATTAGATCCTTCAAAGCCCCAACTGACTCTGCACCTCCAGAATTGTTTTAGCTGAGTCCCTTAGCCGCTGCACCTCCTCATCTGTCAAATGCACATTGGTTACTCCCAACACCCCACCTCTTCCTAGCTGCGCCGGCAAGCTCAAGAACACATCCCCTCCATCAGTAACCCGGATTCGTTCATCACACCCGGATCTTTTCATCACCAAACCCGACTCCGTTTCTTTCCTTCGATCACCGGCGCCACTGATTAATCAGCAACAATTCAACCAAACAACAATTCGATCCAAGCCAGCAATTCAACCAAACAGAAATTAAACCCAGCAGCAATTCAATCTAGTATCAAATTAATCCATACTAACATTAAACCCAAACCAAAGATTAAACCAACCAACAATTAAATTAAACCTAGCCAACGATTAAATTAAACCCAGTAATCAAACCATCTTCTTCCTCCAGCACCGGCGGCAAAACAGAACCAGCAGCAGGGAGTGGTGGAATCTTTGGTGTCGGGGATGCTAGTAGGGGCGGTTGGGGGTGTGGACGGCAGAGGTGGAGGAGCTGCAGCGGCCATTTTTCTTGGACGAGATGGAAATGTCGGAGGAAGAAAGAAAAGAAAGAAAAGAAAAAGAGAAAGAAATAGAGGTGCCAAAGAGAAAAAAAAAGAAAAAAAATTTTAATTAACATATGCTGATGTGGCATGTCACGTCATCAACATGATGATGTGTCATGCCACGTGACATGCCGCATCAGCAGTTAATGGTGGAGGGCTGACGTCGTGAGTGACGAGTGTCAAATGTGTCATGTTTTAAGTACAAGTGTCTTTTAAACCAAAAAAAACATAGAAGTGTCAAATGAGTCAATCAATTAAAGTGCAGGTGTGATTTTTGGATTTAAACCATTGTTGACCACGAGACCACAAAGCAATTATTAGGTGTTCCCGGGATGCCAACTCAAAAGTGAGAGTTGGCATACTCCGCCCAATAAAAAATTGACACCTATTAATGTTTTCCAAATAGGAAAGAGAGTGTGTAAAAGTTAAATTTGTTTTTTCACTCCTTCACTTAGTCTTCTTCTTCCTTCTCTCAATGGAGGACCTGAAGCCTAAATTAATTTCCCCTTCTCCTCACCTACCATGAAATTCTTCCCATTTCAAACCGACCAAAATCAAAATCAAATCCCTAACCCATGCGACTCGTTTGTGGATCTGCGGATCTATTCACTCGCAGCCGGCGTCGGTGGCTTTCAAGACAGTCACCATCAGCCGATGAATACGCAGAGACCCGCTTGCAGCAGTTTGAGCAGTACAGTGGAGTCGTTTAGCGGGCCCAGACCACCATCGGCGAGATCCGCCAGTTTGATGAAGAGATCTCTTCGGCGGAGCCAACCGACGGCGGAGGTGCTTGGAAGAAATTATTGGGTGTTGTGATTCGTCGTCGTCTGTGGTGTACGATGGGAACGAAGTTGGATCTAGAGTTGGTGGTGAAGACGGAGCCGCTTGTTCGTCTTTGTTCCTTACCGGAATAATAACCCTCCTTTGTCGTTTGATCTTAATCTCCCATCGTTAGATCATGTTGATCTTAGTGGTGTTGCTGGCTTTGACGATGATCTACATTATACTGAGATTAGATTTTTAAGTTAAATTTATCTTCCATGAGTGATGAGTATATGCAGTCATGGTATTTTTTGTCAGATATTGGCTCTTACTTTTTTTTGTTTAATTTGTTAACCTATTTTGGGTTGGAGATCCACCCCATGTAGAGTAAAGAAGAAGAAAAATATGATTTTTAAGTGTATTCAAATGTTAAAAACCTCCATTGTTGCAATGGATGTTGTTAGCTTGTATTGGTATGAATAGAAATGTACTCTTTAGTTTATACTTTGCTTGCATTTCTTTACAGATTGATTGCATATCTATCTATGATTAGGTTGTGAAACAATTTGAACATGTTTGATTTTGGGTAAGAGATTTATGCGGTTGGTTTTCCAGATACAAAACTAATCTCCAAGGGGTTATGTGTTTTTTTAGATCTCGATCTAAAGGGAAAGGGAAGGGAAAGTGAGGAGTGTTAAAAAAAAACACACGTGGCAGATTTTTACTAATAGGTGTCAATTTTTCATTGGGCGGAGTATGCCAACTCTCACTTTTGAGTTGGTATCCCCGGAACACCCAATAATTTCTCCACAAAGCCTTGTCACTATTAGTAGTAAACGGAAGTTTTTCTACTAAAGAAACGATTAGCTTCCCTTCTAATTTCCATTATTTCCTCGCAACCCAAACCGCCAACCTAGAAAATTATAAAACT
This sequence comes from Viola odorata, assembly GCA_963691705.1. Taxonomy (NCBI): domain Eukaryota; kingdom Viridiplantae; phylum Streptophyta; class Magnoliopsida; order Malpighiales; family Violaceae; genus Viola; species Viola odorata. The sequence goes on along the minus strand of OY829544.1, from coordinate 23,787,921 downwards.
TTCTGGATTCACTTTCCCCCACCTACAGTGAACCAAATGAATCCTGAATTTTTGTTATTTTTTTCCAAAAAAAGAAGTACAAACTAATATAAACACCAGTTCACGAAAAAAGTATTTGAATACTAGAAATATCCATGTCCTCTATTCCAATTTTAAATACTAATTAGATATGCAGTTTTCTCTTTATGGAAGAAGCTTAAAGGTGCAGGGATAGTATTCTACTTTTTATTTTCTTTTCATTGATTTGTTTGAATTTAGGTTTTCAGGTAGCTAACGAAGGAGAAATGGATGAGGTTAAGAAGTTACTGACCTTGCAAAGAGATGTCTAAATGGGAGTACGGCCAACATGCCAATAGTGAAGCATGCGCATGTGGAGCTACCTAAGCTGATTCCAAGAAAATTCCTGCACATATAAAAACAACAAAGAGTCTCAGTAGTTGCTAGGTGACTGATGTCTTCACGTCTAGCCTTACCTCGAGGAAGTCCCCGTACCATGGTGAGAGTCGACCCCTTACCGGGAGCCATCCATCAGGTACGCATCTTCCGGGTTTCTAGCCACGTCTTGGTAAGGAATGAGTGCCAATCCGAGAGCCGAGAGAAGCATTCACACTTATCTTCTACCCTAGGCAAGACCCGCGACAACCCTAGGCCACCCGCGCAGCCGCCCGACCAAGCACCAAGATACATTTCGGCCATTTTTGGGCAGTGCCCAGCGGTATACCGCCAGTCCCAAACGGTATACCACCAAAGATAGAGTCTGCAGCTAAAGCGGAGAAGCGAAGCTAACGGTATACCGTCCGACCAGAACATGTGTGTTTTGTGCACGGGCCTCAAGCCCATTTTGTAATTTATAGAACTTTTCTAGGGTTTTCTTCATTAGTTTAGATTGAGTGAATATTTAGTGAGTTTATCTCCCATTTTCACTCCTACACTCTACCCATCCTTGGAAGGATTAGCTTGAGTGAGTTTACTCCTCCCTAATCCCTCTTGGGAATTCATATGTTTATCGTTTGAGTGTGTATCATTCGATCTTGTTACTACTATTCTTGTTACTAAATCTTCAAGCTTTCAAGTGTGCGATTACATCCATCATCATCGTGTTCTAAATCGTTCATCCATCCTTCCATAGTCAAGGTACATCTATTCCGTTCCTTGCGTTCACCATCGTTTCCAATCCGTTGCGCGTCTCCCTTCTTGTTTCCTCCATGTTATTGTTGTTTTCTTTGTTATTTCCGTGTCTTAAACTCAAGATCTAGATCCAATAGCTCCATTTATTGATTCGTCCGATTTACACTTGGCCGGATCATATCAAGTGGTAGCGGAGCTTTTGGCGCCTTAGAGTTTGCTTGGTGTTCTTCGTTGTCACCTTTGTGAATAGTGTATCTTGAGTTTTCAGCTTCGTTTTCTTAGTTTTCTTGTCTCATAAGCATCTCTTTTACCCTCTACATAAAGTGGTAAAAGTGGGTGATTTTGTGTTAACAATTGATAAATCAAAAGATCAAAATTTGGGAAGAATGTGTTCTTGGTGTTCTTGAGTTCTTGCAATTTGTTTGAAAAGGAAAATATTTGATCCAAAAAGTAAGTTAAAAGCTAAAGCTTTGCCCCCCCCACCCCCCCCCCCCAAATTATTATTTTCCTTCACCTAAACAAGCCATCTAAGTCAATTCTTCCTCACCCAGTCGGACACCCAAGCCTAAGCACTCATTCCCTTGCATTTAATGCAAGAAGACTTTCTCACCTAACACCATGGCTTGCTGAAAAACTTGACGGCATTTGCCACACCACTTAAGTCCTAAACCAAGTCCTAAACTTAAGTCCCAAACTCAAGTCCTAAACAACTAAAACCCTAAACTTGAGTTTTAAACTTTTTGAGTCCTAAACTTAAGTTAAATTAAGTCCTAAACTTCCAAGTTCTTTTTATTGAGTCTTTTTCAAGTCTTTTTCTTGAGTCTTTTTCAAGTCTTTTACTTGAGTTCTTTTCAAGTCCTTTTGATCTTTGAGTCTTATATTCCTTCTCTAGCCTTCTTGATTGAGTTTTTGGAATTTAACTCGAATTGCTTATTGTTGTGATATAATGTACGATAGTTAATTGCAAGAACTTGAGAGTTTTGAGAGGACAATTTTTGCGAGTGTTTAAACATGAGAGTTAAAACACATGAGTGAGTGTTTTAACTAACGTATAGACATATATAGTTTGTTCTTTTTGCAGATATATATATATACAATGACTTCATACGTTTCTTGTCCATCAAGCTATGGTCGAGTTCCCTCTGAACAAAACTCTTCTTTCACGACTGCGTCCGAGTCCACACCGGAAGTAGTACAACCCACTCCATCTCAAACACATTGAATGATTGACCTTTTGGAATCAATGAAAAGGGATGTGCGTAAACTTCAAGCTATCTATGCAAGGAAAAGTGAAAAACGTAAGATTGAAAGGGAAAGGAAGAGGATTGAGCGAGAGAGAGAAGAAATGAGAGAGTGCGAGAAGAAAGTAAGCGATGAGAGTCAGCATGTTGAACCCAATGAACTCCAATTTTGGGACAATCTTTTGTCTGAGGGTGAGTGCAACCATACCTTTAAAAGTGAGGAAAAGATACAAGTGAAAGTTGTGGAAGCTATTGATCCAATGAGCGTGCCTTTGTGCAATAAGGATCATTTAGCTCCTCCTAACATTGATGATTCTTTTCCTACTATTTGTGAGCCTTTCTTGCAGAAAACTCCTATGGATCTTCATGACCATACATGCAGGAATGTTCCAATGAAAGAATATGGGTTCAAACCAGCCACCCTAGGCGGCGAAGGAAGCATCATTGCTCAACAATGATGCGCTCAAAGAGTGGTTGAGTATGTGGGTGATGAAGATGAAGAGATTGAAGTCACGGATTTGATAATGAATCCTTTTGAAGAGGGAGAGGATGATGTGTTCACACCTAGCCTTACCTCGAGGAAGTCCTCGTACCATGGTGAGAGTCGACCCCTTACTAGGAGTCATCCATCGAGTCCGCATCTTCCGGGTTCTAGCCACGTCTTGGTGAGGAATGAGCGCCAATTGGAGAGCCGAGAGAAGCATTCACACTTATCTCCTACCCTAGGCGAGACCCGCGACAACCCTAGGCCACCAGCGCGGCCCCCCGACCAAGCGCCAAGATGCATTTCGGCCATTTTTGGGCAGTGCCCATCGGTATACCGCCATTCTCAAATGGTATACCGCCAGAGCCAGAGTCTGCAGCTAAAGCGGAGAAGCGACCGTTAGCTCCTTAACGGTATACCGCCCGACCTGAACATGTGTGTTTTGTGCACGGGCCTCAAGCCCATTTTGAGGGCTTTTCAAACCCATTTTGTAATAAGTATAAATAGAACTTTTCTAGGGTTTTCTTCATTAGTTTAGACTTGAGTGATATTGTTAAGTGAAAATACTCCTTCCTTATCACATCTAAACTCACATTTCTTTTTGGAGAGGGTTAGTTTGAGTTGAGATTACTCCTCCCTGAGAAATCTAAACTTGTGTTCGAAGATTATTTATACAAGCATCATTTCCGGATTCCATCTTGTGATCATCGTTCCATGGTACAAACCTTCCTTTTTATCTTTCCATATTGTGTTTATCATTTCCGCTGCCATCTATTCTCCTTCCCTCATCCCTTTTCTTCCATCTTGATGGCTTGCGTGTTCGTCAAACTCTAAGCTAGGTCCTCCAATAGCTCCATATATTGATTCGACCGATTTACACTTGGCCGGATCATATCAGTGACTCACCAGTCACCAGCAAAGCTTTTAATACAACACAGAGACATGAATTCAGAGACTTACCATTTTATCACTTGACCAGGTAATCCTCAAGTTAGAGACGGCTATCAGATCCATTGCAATGATTAATTACCTGAAAACTTTAAGCTCGAAAAGTTTCCACAACGCAACCTATGAAAATTAATCTTCTTAAATGTTAGGATGATTCCATAACTGGACCTCTAGCGCATGGCTATTGTTTGTACCTGTCGCCCAAGGAGGCTATGACTAAGAACAGAAACACTTAGTACCAACCAAAACAACTAGCATGAAAACTGGAAACTAACCTTTAATTGCTTAATGCAGTACAAGAACATTCGTATGTCTGTTTACACGAGCTCTATTCAAGAAAGGAAAATGTATAAAACACAAAATTCAGTACAAGTGGATTTGAACAGCAATGGGATTAAACGTTCCACTGCAGGCAAAGTTTGTGTCCGACTCCTGAAAAGAAACTCTTAGGAGCCATCCAATTATGCAGCATGAAACTAGATATCCTGTGATAGACCTTTACAAAGTTTCTCCTGTAGATCCAATCGCTTGGGTAGTACAAGTTCAGTGCCCTCCCCTGATGCGGCAAAGTATCTCTCTAGTAGCATCTGCAACAGTGAACCATAATCTCAGCACTAACGGAAAAAAATTGGAAAAAGAAGAAAGATAAGGAAATGAACATGTCCATTTCATACCACAGCAGCATAGGCATCGCTTTTCTCTTGCCGGAGAGACTTGCTGAGACCACTGAAATGGTAAGACGTTATTACCAAGTTAACTACTGAGTATAAAGCTTCCATCCAAAAAGCAGTATTCTCTTTGAATTGGACTTGAGCCAACCACCTAATAACTATCAATTATGAAGTTTGCAGTATGTAATAACCATTATGTCACACCACTACTAGGCAATGGACATCTAAAGTCTAAGGTTCATGAAATTATGACCTTCGCCCAAGATGACTGATGGGTGTCGAATCCAATCATAAATAAAATTACAACTTATCACTAAGCAACAAAAAGGATTGTGCACAGCGGTAAGAGGATCGAACACAGGGACTATCGGCCTAATGTTTATTCTCCTGCAAACAACCAAACCAACTGAACAAAACGAAGGGGGAGGTCAAAACAGTACAAGAAAATAAATGACAAGAAAATAAAAAACAGCAGCAGACATGGTCGCTTCATCCCAAGGCCTCGGGACGAGTCGACCATGCACAAAATACAAATAGAAAATAAGAAACGAAAAAAAGTAAAGACAAAGAGAGTGCAAGGATGAGGGAAATATTGTTCCCAGTAGAGATCTCTTGAGGTAACAATTCCACGTTGTTGATCATTGACAAAAGTATTTTCAAAACGGTTTCATAGGGAAGTTAACAAAAATTAAAAACTTGCAGCAAAATCATGGACGGGAGCTTCATCCCAAGGTCTTGAGAAGAGAAGACAGTACAATCCTAGCAAAATATTTCCTAGGACAACACTACTCATCATACAACCATGAGAATAAATGTACAAATTGTAATGTCAGAAGTATTTAGCATTGTAAGACAGAGTTGATTGATCAAGTATTCACATAAGCCAAGTTTTTAGGATTTCACTTTGTACAAGGGTGCGAAAAACAGAAAAAGAAAAACACAAAAACAACAAAAATATGCCCAAAAACACAATAAAAACATGAAAGTGACTCCCCCACACTTATTGGACACAATGTCCTCAATATGAATGAGCACAAACAAGGGAAAAAAGACAGTAACAAAGAAAGATAAAACCTGGGGGCGAAGTAGGTGGAGTAGGTGAAGGGGTAGCTGGTGCAACACATCTGCCTCTTCCCTAGGCCTAGGGATGAGTCAGCCAAAGTGTTTCTGGAGCTGCACTAAAAAGTGCCAAGAAATCTGCAATCAAAGAGAAAAACAGAGAGAGAGATCAAGAAGGGGAAAAAACAAAAATAACGGCAACAAAAAAGAACAAAAGGAAAACAAATCCGAAAGAAACATGGGTTGCCTCCCATGAAGCGTCCATCTTTATAGTCTTGGGCTAGACTCAGTTATTCTTCAGTAGATCTGGTCATAAACATAGAAAAACAAACATTAGTTCAACCAATAATCCCCGGCAACGGCGCCAAAATATGATGGGGTGTCGAATCCAATCATAAATAAATTACAACTTATCACTTAGCAACAAAAAGGATTGTGCATAGCGGTAAGAGGATCGAACACAGGGACTATCGGCCTAATGCTTATTCTCCTGCACACAACCAAACCAAACTGAAGGAAACGAAGGGGGGAGGTGAAAACAGTACAAGAAAATAAAGAACAAGAAAATAAATAAAACACGAGACATGGTCGCTTCATCCCAAGGCCTTGAGACGAGTCGACCATGCACAAAATACAAACAGAAAATAAAATACGAAAATAGTAAAGACAAAGAGAGTGAAAGGATGAGGGAAATGTTGTTCCCAGTAGAGATCTCTTGAGGTAACAATTCCATGTTGTTGATCATTGACAAATATATTCAAAACGGTTTCATAGGGAAGTTAAAGAAATCCTTCCCTAAACCTATGGATGAGTTCGTCAATCTCTCAAGCGCCATCTTGGTCCGATGGTAACATTCCTACCAATTGTCACGCAGGAAGCCTCTTCTCCTAGGCCTTGAGGTGAGATCGTCATCTCATGGTCTAATTCTTTCCTCCTTTCTCTTAATGCCGGACCAATCGCAGTCACTAGAGAATTGTCTACTTGTGTTCCCCCAATCATGGATAATACTCAATTTCGGAGGAACTGACAATATTCATTCAAGTCAAAATCCAAGTTGGCAAAACTCAAACTCAAACATGAATAAATTGGAGTTTAAATAAGAAGAAAGAAATACAAAACCGAATTTAATTAAGTTCAAACAAAGTCTCAAAACATACTGGACTTGTAAACCTCTCAATCCCTACCAGGAATTGGAGGATTTAATTACAACCAATCAAAACAGCAAAAGGAATTCAAATCCGAAAATACAAAGAAAAGCTGAAAAATCTGGAAAATGGGAGAAATGCTGATTTTCTCCTCCTCAACTCTCTACTGTCCTCTCTCTTCCCGTATGCTCTCTTCAGTCCGAAAATGCTATCTTAAATGGTCCTCCCTCTGTCCTCATGCTCCTCTCCAAGGTCAGTCAACACTAGCTCACAAGCTCCCAAAATCTTGTCTCCAAAGTGCTTGTAAACTAGTGGAAACATTCCCTTAAAATAAGGAAGAATGTTTAGCTCACACTAGATTCCCAACCTGCTACAAAAGTATTTAAAAGAATCACTTCATTTTAAACACCCTAATCTTCCCAAGTTCACCCTAAGATTCTAATCCGCCACTTTGCCTTGGCTATGCAGAGCCTTCTACAAAGGAATCAGAATACTTATGGAAGTACTTGAGAGATTGATTAAAGACAGTGAGGTCCCTCTTCTAGACAAGGGAATACTTTCATCATCCACGAGTCTGGTCTAGTCTGGCACTTGACCCAGCTGTCACCTAGGTCGGCCCTTCTCAAGGCCTCGGGATGGGATGACCGCCTAATTCAATTTCTTCTATCAGCTTAGACCAAGCAAATACCCCTCATGCCCTGCTGATTTGTCTACAACTGTTCTCTAAGAGTGATTTAATCACAAGAGAACTGACTGTAATCATTCAAATCAAAATCCAAGTTGGCCAAACTCAAACTTAAACATGAATAAATTGGAGTTAAAACAAGAAGGAGAGAAATATGAAAAACGTTTTTATTAAGATCAACATAGTCTCAAAACAAACGGGAATTGTTAACCTCTCAATCCCTACCAGGAATTGGAGGATTTAATTACAACCAATCAAAATAGCAAAAGAAGTTCAAATCCGAAAATACAAAGAGAAAATACATAAAAGTGGAAAATGATGAAAATGGAGAAGACTAGTTTCTCTCTTCCCGTATGCTCTCTTCAGTCCGAAAATGCTATCTTAAATGGTCCTCCCTCTGTCCTCATGCTCCTCTCCAAGGTCAGTCAACACTAGCTCACAAGCTCCTAAAATCTTGTCTCCAAAGTGCTTGTAAACTAGTGGAAACATTCCCTTAAAATAAGGAAGAATGTTTGATGCATTCTTCCAAGAACGTTTGTAAGCTCAAGAGAATAACAAAGAGTGGCCCAAGAAGTCTAGTGTCTGATAAAAATGAGTCCCAAGAAGACAGGAAATGCACTAGAGAATAATTAATTGAAGCACGGAAAAACATGGTCAGTGCAAGTCCAGCTGAGATTCCGGAAGGTTGCTTCTTGTCGAGGCCTAGGGACGAATGGACCAAATTCAAGGCAGCAAAGCTGAAAACGGGACTCCATCACCAAATGATTGATTTAAGCTCTAATCTTCAAGCTTTCTGCTCCTTTCCTTCAGATTGATGCTCCAAAGGCTGTTTATAGGGAAAGGAAGCAAAAGGGCTTAAAGTAGCATAATTATCATCTCAATTAATAATAAAAGAAAAGATAAAACATCCAAAATAAACCATCAATCAATGACCATGGCAATAGACATCGTTACTAAGCCTAACATACACATTTAGACCAATCAGCGAGCCAACCAACTCATAAGAAACCCTGTGGTTGAAGTTAAGATGCAGAACAGAACTGCAAAGATGAGAGGATTTAATCAACAGATAGATGGACCTTGTACTTCATAATACCACTGACCAGTACACAACTATATTCCAATAAAAGCTTTTCTAAAACAATTTACATGTATTGTACTGGAAACAAAGAAGAGAAGAGAAACAATTACATATTAATCATTCGATCACAAGCTTCCACTAAAGTTCCATGTTCATTCAGCAGGTACATTCGCAAGCCCTTGAATATTTTACCTGTATTAATATTCAGTATCTAAAACAAACTAAACCTGAATTCTCTTTAGATGGACAGAATCATACAATCAATAGATTACAAACATGTAAAGAGACATGAGTTGAACTTTTTACAGGAAATAAAAATACAACGAAAATTCTAAGCCTACGTGCTATAAAGCACTGGCTTAAAGGGAAATTTTTCGAATGGCTCCTCATAACACAAGTATTAAAGAGGTTTGCGTAGGAGATAAAAGAGGGATGTTTCATGAGTTATTCTGATGTTTGGGGATACTTCTCAACAAATTTAGGACAAGGAAAGCACAGATAAGAAGAGTATATTTCACCTCGCAGCAGCTCGAACAGCAAGCCTTCCAACAACACTGCGAACTTTATTAGATTGCAGGGTTTCTTTTCCATCCGAAGATTTAGGAACACCAATTATTAATTCATCTGCTTCCTACATTCTCGCAATCTTAATATTAACAGAATTGAACTTAAAAGGGATTCAAACATAAGCATTTGAGAGATGTGTACCTTATCCTCTGCAATTTCAAGAAGCTGAACTTCAAGCTTTTGTCCTTGCAACCTCAAGACCTAAAACATGCCAGCCGAAGCAAAAAAAAATTAAAAAAATTGATCTTTGGAACAAAATCTGAAGATTGATAAATTGCACTATAAGAATGACACAGAAGAAAGGGTGCCAAAAAGACAATAAACACTGGCGAGGCAATTACCGTGAGAGGATGAACAACAAAGCCTTTGCTGATGGCAATGCCAGTGCGAGATAATCCCAAGTCCACCCCTAGACTAAATCCTCCTCTCCATTGTGGGTCTCTTTTCCGACTAACAGCATTTGGGGGGATTTCTTCTATTGATAATACTGCCCGTAGCCTTGGGTCATGATTACGAGTTCTAGTCAAGGACAGGTTATTGGAAGTCACAATGCTGTCCTCTGGAAAGGCACTGATGCTTAGAGGGAAGACCTGTGCTAGTTGAAGGGAATAACTTCGTATTGAACACATATTATGAGTAGTTACGTCAAAGAGAGAATTATTCCAGCAGTTTTCTGGTAACAGAACACCATTTGTTATCAACTAGGTCTATCATTGTCTATTTTTCTTTTTCAGAATCTTAATACAGCATCTACAAAAGCATGAAAGGCACACCAAGAAATTAAAAGATTTTGAACAAATAGTTCAAATCCCCGCATACAATCAACCAATAACATAAGCTGAGACCACCATTAATCACTCTACAAGACACAGTAACCCTCTTGATAACAAAATTATCATCAACAACCTAATTTTGTATTTCACCTCATTGATCAATACAATCTCTCGAATAATTGCAGGATAACAAAATAAGAAGCAGTTCAAAAACGAATTAAGCCATGCAGAGAACAAGAATTTATTATGTAAAAATTATAGACTACAATTGTGGCCCAGTTGGTAGACGAGAATTTATCTGGTCGTTAAGAACCAAAACAGAACAACTAGTTCTATACAGTAAAAAAAAAGTGCCTGCATCTTTATGCAAGAGGAGGAAAAGCATTCTCCAGCTCTAGTCAGCAGTAGCTTTCACCAAACAATGCTCCTGGGTGGAAAACTAAAGGAATCTTAACAATATATAGTTCTGATGATAAACACCAGAGAAAGATCCTCTTAGGAAAAACTACAAAACTGAAGAGATAAATAGCACAAGTACACGAAAAGTAAGATCAAGTTGAAAGATAGCATCAACAGCCAAGAAGGATGCTGCTGAGTATGTAGGAAAAGCTAGAAACTCTAAATGCAACACGCCCACTCAGTTGGAGAAAATGAAATGACATGGAGCACAAGTTACCAAGCAATAAGAACTTAAACCCCCAGAGTAAGACTTACCCAGGTTACGGTCAGCCAAGAACTTCTTTAGCACCAAGGCAAGGGGTGTCGCAGCTGGAAATTTCTCAGTAAGTTCTTTCAACTGCAGCCAAAAATCAAAAAGGATAAAATCAAAAAACACACGAGACAAATAAAAACAAAATGACCCCTTAAACGTCATTGCAAATCCATTTCAATAAAAACAAAATGTACAAAGAAGTTTGCATCTGCATCTACAGCCACACAAAATAAATCATAAACAACTGCACATGCTTATATGGGAAAAAGGATAACTACTGATTTAGTGTGGAAAACAAATCCAAACCCTAGGATGGAGAGATCTAAATTTAGAAGCTTACCTATCGTTAGCAAGCGAGCGGAAAAAGACCGTTGCTTTCTCGCAGAAGGAACGCGCGATTCTTAATTAATCGGGGTCTAATGAGTGCATATTTATAGGATAGGATAAATTCTATAAGCAGGGGCGGAGCTACATGGGGACTAGTGGGGGCGACGGCCCCCCCATACTTTTTAAATTTTTTTAATATATATATATATATTATCAATATTTTTTTAATATATATACTATATTATTAATAATTTTTTTTAACCACACTCTTCTCTCCTTTCTCCCGCACAGCAGATCCCTAAATCTCTTTAAAAAAATTAACCACGCTCTCCTCTCCGCCGCATCATAGTCATAGAATTCTCCTCTCCTCTCTCCTCTCCGCCACATCATAGTCATAGGATTGCTCATTATACAAGATCCAAGTCTGCCAAGTTTGAATCTTTCCATTCTTCAACTCAAGGGCCAGTACAGTAGTAATTATCAAGATCTTGATCATCAAGAGATAATATAAAGAGATGCAGCTTTATCACACAAAATTCAGGTACATAAAAATTAATTTTTTGATCGATGCTTATAATCATATAATTTTTTGTTCAAATTGGTAAAGTACTTGTGGACCACAATTGCAATTTGATTTAATTAATGTTATTATTATTTGTTTTAATTTGGTTAGATCCCATCTACGTTGCCTACGTACCAAATTACCAATGGTGTGGACCACAATTGCTGGTACATTTATTGAAAATGATTGATTTGTCTTTTGACTAGTACTTGTTTGAGGTTAGTGATTTCACTCTTACTCTGTATTTCACTTGCTCGGTCTATTAAAGTTAAATTAATTTTTACACTACCTCTGTGTTTTATGCTATGCCTTATTGTTATATTTTGATATATTCATATTTTGGTTGATTTATAGCTAAAATGAGTTAATTTATCTGTTATATAAATGTCATGCTCAACTAATTTCAAATTAACATTTTATAGCACATAATTTTGTCCAGGATTTCTTTCAAGTTGCACACCATGGGTAAGAGAAAGCAACAATGTCTTGATTCATTTTTTAGAAAACAAAATGTTCAATCCAGAGCTAGCACACAATTGGATATTGATGTTGATACTTCAACAATTTCGGCGCATCCCTCTGAACCTTCTGAGATTGAATGTGTGAGCAATCTTGATTCCACTATTCGTCCCATGTCTACTAGTGTCAACGTAGATGGTTTAGAACGTGATCCAGGATTACGTCCCCAAATGTGGGACTATTTAGTAAATCAACAAGATGAGATTCGACATGCTTATCTAACTGCTGGTCCGTATCAACCTTGTGCTTCTAGCTCTGACTCTAAGTATCCTTTATGCAAGAAGCAGCAACGACGTTTTCAAGCTTCTTGGTTCTCTCAATTTCCTTCTTGGTTAGAGTACTCTCCTACCAAAGATGCCGCATATTGTTTGCCATGCTATCTTTTTACTATGAAATCATCTAGGCGACCTGGATGGGATGTTTTTATTAGAGAAGGATTCAAGAGTTGGAAGAAGGTCAATAATGGAAAAAGATGTGCTTTTCTGAACCATATCGGGACAGATCCGTGCTCACCACATAATAATGCCGTGAAAGCTTGCGCAGATTTAATGAATCAACCTGGCCACATTGATAAAGTCTTACTTGCGCAACAGTCTGATCAAATTCAGAACAATAGACTGAGAGTCAAGACTTCTATTGATGCGGTTCGTTGGCTTTCATTTCAAGGGTGTGCATTTAGAGGCCATGATGAGACTTGAAGCTCTACAAATCGCGGTAACTTTCTTGAGTTGATACAATTTGTATCATCATATAATGAAAATGTTGCAAATGTTGTTTTGGAAAAAGCTCCTGCAAATGCTAAATACACTTCACATGACATTCAAAAGGAGATTCTGCATGTTCTAGCAAATAAAGTTCGCAATAAGATTCGAGAAGATATTGGTGATTCCAAATTCTGTATTATTGTTGATGAGGCTCGAGATGAGTCTAAAAGAGAGCAAATGGCTCTTATTTTGAGATTTGTTAATCAAGATGGTTTTATAAAAGAGCATTTCTTTGATATAACTCATGTTAAAAACACAACTTCAGCAACACTAAAGAGTGAGATTTCAAGTATCCTCTCTCGATATTGTCTTGATATCCAGAACCTGCGAGGTCAAGGATATGACGGAGCAAGCAACATGCGTGGTGAATGGAAAGGGCTACAAGCATTGTTTATTAAGGATTGTCCTTGTGCCTATTATATACATTGTTTTGCTCACCGATTACAATTGGCATTAGTTGCTGCTGCTAGAGAAGTACATCCAATTCATGAATTCTTTTCCAATTTGACTTTTATTGTCAATATTGTTACCTCTTCATGTAAACGTCATGATGAATTGCAAGCTGCCCAAGCATCTAAAATTGCCCATTTGCTTGCTATTGATGAACTTGAAACTGGAAAGGGTCTCAATCAAATTGGAACTCTAAAACGAGCCGGTGATACTCGTTGGGGATCACATTATCATTCCATTTGCAGCCTTCTAAGCATGTATGATGCAACTTGCTCTGTTCTTGAACAAGTAAAGACTAATGCAGCTACTTACTCTCAACGAGGTGATGCTAACTCAGCTTTGAAAATGATGACATCCTTTGAATTTATTTTCATCTTGCATCTAGTGAAGGAAGTCATGGGGATTACTGACATACTTTGTCAAGTTTTGCAGCAAAAGTCTCAAGATATTTTGAATGCTTTACATTTAGTTTCAAGTTCAAAAGTATTGATCCAAAAGTTGAGAGAACATGGTTGGAATGATTTTATTGAAAGTGTCATATCATTTTCAAAGAAAGAAGATGTTGAGATCCCTGATTTGAGTGCTCAATATGTTGAAGGTCGAGGTCGTCGTCAGCGTGATAACATTACTAAGGAGCATCACTATCACTTTGATATATTTAACGTTGCAATAGACTTCCAATTGCAAGAGTTAAATAGTAGATTCAATGAGCAAGCAATGGAGCTTTTGACACTCAGTTTAGCATTGAATCCAAATGATGGCTACAAATCCTTTAACATTGAGGATATTTGTAAGCTTGCTGAAAAGTTTTATCCTATGGATTTTAGTGAGCAAGAAGTGATGAGTCTCAAGTATCAATTACAACATTTTCAGATTGAGATACAGAATCGTCCTAAGCTACATGATTTGTCATCTCTTTCAGAATTATGTCAAGTGTTTGCAGAAACAAAGATGTCAAAGACGTTCTATCTTATTGATAGAATGATTCGTCTTATTTTAACTCTTCCAGTATCTACAGCAACAAGTGAACGTGCATTTTCGGCAATGAAAATTGTTAAAACCAGGCTTCGGAACAAAATGGAAGATGAATTTCTCGCAGATAACTTGGTGGTTTATATTGAAAAAGAAATTGCCGAGACTTTTAGTTTAGACTCGATATTAGATGGATTTATTGATTTGAAAGAACGTCGCGTACAATTCAGGTAATTTAATTAATTATATATAATACATATTGAATTTATTACTATAATAATTATTGATGTCTGATGAGAATGTTTATATTTTACAGATAATGTTTTTAATCTCGCCCCCCCAAGCATCGGAAGCTGGCTCCGCCACTGTCTATAAGCGCCGACATATACTTTTGTTGTTCTTGATAATTAATTAATAAGTAGTATTAACTTTTGTGTTATGAAATATGATAATAATAGTTAGAGAATCGATTTCATACATTTTCAAAAATTGTCAATAAAAATTAAATAGGTTAGTTTCTAAACCAAAGAAAAATTAAATAGGTTGTATTTAATAAAATATTATTGTTAATCTGCGTTTATTAAGTAGGGTTTAATTATTATTATATTATTATTAAATTTATTTATTTATTTATTTACATCATGTCTACTTTATTTTCTTAATCCTCACCCTTAATGTGCTAAAAGTAAAGACGAAAACAAAATTACATTTTAAAATACTTGCACATTCATAAAATTAAATAAGTTATAACTAACATCTTCTCATGTTACCCTACAATTAATAAATTCTTATGTTAAATAAATTTTATATACTAAAATAAAACATGCAATTAAATGAAATTTTAAAATATTTATGTCAATAAAAATTAAATAGGTTGTAACCTATGAAGCACATGTATGGACACAATACTCGAACACTATAATTTTTAAAAATTTAAGACATGAAACTGTTAGGAGTACGTCAATTTTATATATTTTTAATATAAAATAATTTTAGTATTTAAAATATCGCTTTGTGATAAATATATTCTTAAAAACGTAATACCTTTTAGATGCTATTTAATAGAATAGCATTTAAAAGTTATCTTGCCATCAAACTAAAAACTAAAAAAACATAAATAGGTGTCAAATTTTCTTAATTTTTTTCCGATTTCATACTAAAATTAATATTGAAATTTTAAATTGCAAAAAAAAAAATGATTTTAAAAATCAAATAATATACTAATTGTTCGTTTTTTTTATAAGTAAAGGTGAAATTCGAATTTGAGTCTGAGTCCCTTCTAATACCTTTACCATCAGTCAAACAACCAATGACCTATATGTCCATTGGCAATATACTAATTGTTGCTAGAGAGATTGAGGGAAATTTACAACATTATACCTTCATTTTTTCTTGAAACTTCAAGCATTTAAAATCAGTACGAAACAAAAAAAAGTGGTGTAGCTTTACTAATTTCTTTATTATGTTTATTCCTTTTTAATTTTAGTAATTTTAGTTTTTACAATCACTATTGAAACATTACTTTAAGGAAATAATTTCTCTTTAAGCATAGTTATCAGAATCAGACTGGACAGCAAACCGGAAATGAAAATTTTCTGGTTCGACCGGGTTTAACCAGATTGACCCATTGGATTATTTTGAACCGTTCACACATCGAACTGTTCAATTTTAGATAATTGAATAGGCTGATTTTTAAATTCTGATAGGGCCGACCATTAAATTTTCCATATATATATTAAAAAAAAACCAAAACGGTCCGGTTCTACTAGTCGGACTCAGATCTGACCGGAAACCCCCAAAAACCCGGTCAAGCCGGCCGGTCCAGTTCAGTTTTGATAACACTGTTTTTAAGTGTCGTAAAAGTGTCTACTTATATTTACAGAACGTCCTCAAGTGTCCAAAAAATATCTAATTTAAATTTAATTTTTATTATTTTTTGTAAGTGTCCTCGCGTATCGAGGGAGTGTCAATGTCCAACACTTGTCAGACACGGACACAAAGCCATTTTTTAAGTGTCCTTTTTCATAGGTTGTAACTAATCTCCCTTCATCTTTCCTTACATTTAAATTAGTGTTGACACATGCATTTGAACATTGGTTTTGCATCAAGTTTATATTACTCCCTCCGTCCTTTAATATTGGACGCGAGGGAGTGAATCACTCCGATTAAGAAATGCTCTGCCTTTGTCAGTGTCCAATGCCACGTGTCACGTTCCCATTCGTTCGTTTTCTTTTTTTCCCGTCACTTTCTCTCTCTCTCTCTTTTCTTTCTTTCTCCTTCTGTTTGGAAAAATACGAGGCTCTGTCGTTGTTTCACGTTCTCACCTCCGTCACATAAAGGAGCGTAAGGTCGAGACGAGCAGAACGCAGGTGGTGGCGTCCAAATCGGAGGCCGGACGCGCCGCCAAAATCCGCCGGAGCTGCTGCAGCTCCGGCCACGCGCCACCACGCGCCGGCGCGTCCGGACTCCGATCAGGACGCCACCACCTGCGTTCTGCTCGTCTCGTCATTTCCGGCACGAATATATGTTCACCTTCGTGATAATGTCGTCCAAACGTGTTTTATTGTCCGTTTAAAATCGGAGGAGGAAAGATAAAAGGGACTGAAAGTTCTGACACGTCTGCTGCCATGTCCGGTTGCAAATTTCAAATTTCGTCCTTCAACTTTTTCGTTTTCCTTTTTCGCCCCGTATGACGCGGTGGTCAGCATAAAAACGACGTGTCGTTTAAGGGCAGAAATGAAAGAATAATAACAAAGGGGACTGAAATGGCAAACGCGTCAGTTAAATAAGAATCTCATTTTTTGGCTAAAACGTCCAATATATGCGGACGGAGGGAGTATATACTAATCTCGATCCGCATTAAGTTTATATTATATACTAATCTCGTTCTCGCAAGATATGCGAGTACATTATTATTTAAATATAAACAATTTAAAGTGTAAGATTTAATTTCAATTTTTTAGAAATATAATGAACTTTTTATTATTTTAAGGCTGAATAAAAATAATAATTAAAAGATCACAATATAGTAAAAGGTCCTGATTTTTGTAAAGATTGTTTTTGTATAGAATTTATTTACGAAAATGAACACTAAATTAATTATGAAATAGTTTAATTGACATTGTTTACTAATAATATTTTTTAAGTTAATAATGTAGGACACGTAAAAATGCAACTTCCCCTCCTCCTACTTGCGAACAATCCTTCTTCTCCGTTATCGTCATCTCCTCGCTTCCAATTCTTCTTCAGCCGGCCGTTTCTTCCGATTCTCAACCGCAACGCTTCCGTCCGCTTCTCGTGATCATTCATCAAGTTCTCTTGCAGCATTAGGGGCCAATCTCCAAATTTACGCTGTCCATTCCTCAACTACGAAGCTGTCCCGAGATTGACCATTTGATCTCTTTCCTGACCGGAAAAAGTATAGAGGAGTTCAGTCTCCGCATCTAGGAAGGGAACCCCATTGCTTGAGTGTTTAACAGTGCATAGTTGTACTAATCTTGTTGGCATTGACTTTTATGCTCATAATCTCAAGTTATTAGACTATCTGGGCGGCATTTGCTCCATCACCTTTGAAAATACACCTAGTCTTAAGAGAGTTTCTATAGATCAGCGGCAGCCTGATACGTTAGTGTCTCAAGAGGCCTTAATGTATAAAAGTTGGATGGAGACATTATTGATAATCCAATAATCTCGGAGGGGTGAATAGGTAATAAAATTTATGCATATAAAGAGTAAGGAGAATAGCAAAGATACAAAATTTATAGTCACTCCACTATCCGATCCGTTAAAATTTCTGCATACAAATTCACAATCCGAATTATCACTCCACTATCTACGAGTTTCACCCTTAGAATTTGCTAACAAAAACTCTCTTTGCTATTAACTAGAGCTTTTACGGATTCAGCTTTCAACCTTACACTTTGGTTTTACCGGGCTAACCAACAACCTTACACTTTGGTTTTACGGGCAAACCAACAACCTTTCACCATGGTTTTTGCGGGCTCAATCACAACCTAACACACTCTTCTTTTAAGGTAAAGAATGAACCAACCTAATTCTTTTACGGGACAAAGAACTCTACCCAAAATCCAAAAATGTTTGGTATACTTTCAAAACCTTCACAATTTGTATAATAAAATTTGCAACAAATAATTGGTGTATAAAATGATAAATGTATGTACCGGTGGATCTGAATTTATCACCCCGAGCAATCAACACGTTAGGATTTTGCTTAAGAAAACCGTGAATCTCCCCAATACTGCAAACTGTCTTTCTGCAGAAGCTACTTTTCATCTCCAAGCAGAGGCTGAACGTGTCTTCAACTATGTTTCCAGCATGAATTTGATATTCCGGGTAAACCTTAATCTTCGCTACATTGTTTACGCTCATATACATAGGTTTGATGCACTAATTTCAGGTTTCTTTTGTCCTTTTCATTTGCTTCAACAACTGAGCTCTGAACAAGAACAAGAGTCTCAAACTCTAGCCTTCCTTCAAACCGATGATCATAATAACATCATCACACTTTCAAAAAATTCCATACAATCCCTTTCTTTTTTTTTACTCTAATGCAAAGAATGTTATTTCTTGATCCATGTCATCGAATAGGGCGATCGATTTCTCTTGGGAGAGGTCTTGAAGAATAAATTTTGCTCGTCTGTTATGTCATCTGAAGTTGTTCGGAGGAATGGTCCTCCTATAGTGAAGTTGTTTCTGGTAATGCCACGTACTGATCCTTCAAGCTGCAACCCAGAGGCGGAGCCTCGTTAGGACCAGAGGGGGCTACAGCCCCCCCCCCCCCCCCCCCACAAACTTTTCAAATTGCTTACTTTAGCCCTTGCCCAGCCTATGCCTCAGCCCAATAGCCCCCCAAACTTTTAAACTTTTCAAAAAAACCCACTCTGTTCTCAATTTATCATAGCTTATTTACTTTTTTATTTTTCTAAATTGAAAATTTTAATACGTTTAATCAATTCTTAATTTACTTTCACAACAATTAAAATAATAATCAATTATTTGATATATTTCTAATAATTTTACTAATTATATCCAATCACGTATATTGTATGATTGGATATAATATTGTATGAATTCTAATATATAATTAATTTTTTTCTTTATTGTCTTCTTATTTATCTTTTTGTTAAATTTATCTAAATATTTGTTATTTAGTAACGGATACAAATACTTTTAATCATTTTTTCAATTTTTTACTTAGTTCATTTGCATTTCCTTTAAAATACTCCAAAAAAAAATCAGGGCCAGCGCCCCC